>WAAE01002372.1:174784-442187 GCA_013400495.1 Nicator chloris | reverse complement strand
ATGCTGAGGGAAGGGAAGGGAAGGGAAGGGAAGGGAAGGGAAGGGAAGGGAAGGGAAGGGAAGGGAAGGGAAGGGAAGGGAAGGGAAGGGAATCTTCTGCATGGTGAGGAAGACAAGCCAGGACAAATGCTAAATTATTAATCCTAAACAATCATGGTAGTATATTCCAGGTAGCTACTTTTTGGCATAGGTGTTGGTTGGAGTTAGCAGGTAAAATCTGTACAAACCCCAGAATTCTGAAAACCAGCCAGCATTGCTGTGTTATGTGGTTGTGTAAGAGGTTATATATGGTACTTGCTTTGCATTTGGCAAATGGTTCTCACTTAAACATTCACTTAGCATGATTACTTAAGTGAACCATATAAGGCTATTCCTTAGAGCTGCAAAATTAACTTGTTATAGTGATGCACTATGCCAAAAGCTAATTTAGGATCTACTTAGGAATTTATAACATTTATTTACCATGCCATTTGAATAAGGCAACTTTGCTGACAACTCTTAGCTGGCCACAACTTTTATATCATTCTGTATCTCATCTAATGCTCCTGAACATTTATTTTTCTGTTATGCACTGTCACCCCATGCTGCTCAATGCAAAGTGAGAAGATAAGAAACTCTGTGCAGAAGCAGAAACCCACTGAACCCTGTGAAAAGTATCCTTTTCTGCATGAATGAGGGGAGGACTTTGGACTTTTGAGGGTTATGCTTTAATTGAATTGAGCGTTGAAAGAAATACAAAAGATCTTTCCCACTCTCCCTCTGATTTGAGATCAGAGACACGAACCAGGGAATGTTTGTCTCCTTTTTGTCAATTCAATGAGAAGAGAATGTTAAAAATATTGAAGGATTCCCTGCCTGCAATGTCATGCTTGGAGATAACGTCACAGGGAGGTTACCTAAATATACACATGCATTATACAGCAGTAATCTTCCTCAGGTGTAAGACATCCCACAGGTTTTGTTTGTGGGCTTTCCCTGCCTCTACTGCATAGCAAATTGTTTATGAAGGGAGACTTGAGGTAGAGCAGACTTACTGATTCAGTGAAGCAAATTCTGCAATCATTAAAAAGACTTGCAAGGGTTCATTTGAAGAAGGGAGTGAATAGAGGCAGGGGAAAGCATTGGTGTTGCTTTCTGTTCAGTCAGTTCAAAAGTTGTCTCACTGGCTTATGTTCAGTCAAATGAGGGAAGCAAATCCAGGAGAGCTCCCTCTAGCCAGGTTATGATGCTTCTTATTTGTCTCAAGAGAACCTGAGATCACAGTCTGTCCTGTTATCTCTTTTTACATCTCACTTTCTGTGCAACCAGCCTTTGTGCAGAAAGCTCCCTGTGTTACTCCTCAGTGCTAGCTTCAGCTTTCTCCTCAATCCCCGCTCTTTTCCATAGCACTGTAACGATTCTCGAACAACAAGAAAAATAACGAGGGGAAAAGTTAATTTGTGTCTCATTGTAGATACTAATTGCAGAATGCGTCGTCTTTCTTTTCTCCCTTTTCTCCCCTTTGCTGACGCACATGCTCTATAATAAGCTCTGTTACTTGGAGCCTGTAAGCCTCTGTAGTAAGCTGAAACTGCTACTATATTTACTCACTTTCCACATTTAGACAAAGGCTATTTTTAACCGGAGTTCTATTTGCGGGGGCTGCCAACGTCACTTAATGTTCACATGCATCTTGGGCATCATATGCTTGTTATTTTTATTTACTGTGTCTGTGCCAGGTCTGCTTTTTTTATGGGAAGAAAGAATGAGAATGCTTCTTCAGGCCAGTTCTTGAAAGCTCTTTTGTGCAACAGCAGATACACAGATAGGCAAAGAAAAAGCAACTCAGCAGCAGATTTGGCAAACCTGCTTTTTAATGGCTGGCATTTTTTACCTCTCTGTCTAGTCACAGAGCTGTATTCTTAGTCCCACTGCATTTGTTAAAGGTGAAGATGTTTCAAAGGTATGTTAATTATTCTGGTGTCTCCTGGAGGAGCCATCAGGTCTTATTCTGTGATTAGGGAAACTGGGGATCAGGAAACTATTATGATTCCAGTACTGCTACCAGGTAGTTAAAATAGATGATGTGTAAATAATCAGTGCTTTTCTGATCCTTCTTGTTAATAGGTGCACGCTTTGGAACTTGAATGCAACAGATGTTATTTTCAGATAATTAGTTCAGATTTTACATGTGAGAGTCCCCTGAAAATGCTGGAAGTAACGTGCTGCAGCCATAAATCAAGCCTGTAAGTGGGGCCTGTACACAGCGTTTTCTGTACGGGTTTCCCTGCATTGCTCCAGTGACCTGAACCTGACCCAAGGGAATTGCCCTTTACAGAGGTTTGGAACACTTCACTCAGCATGCTGACTCAGGACGCCTGATTCACTTGATATTGCCATCATCATATGCCCAGGATTTTGAGATACCCACTACCCACATGCTTTTGTAGGGAATAGGTTATTCTCTACACACAAAGTGGCATCTTTAGTCACACTAAATGATGAATTCCTAGAAAAAAGGGGTGGAAGTTAGGCAAAAATCCTTTAACGCTTTGCTGTCAGCATATTTAATTGGAAAGTTTTAGCAGGAAATAAAGTTACATAAGAAAGCTACAATGGAAGCTCCTAAGATGAATTTTGTTTAAGTGTGAAATGTTTTGGAAAGCTTCCAGGTTTGGTTTGTTGTGGTTTTTTTTTTTGGGGGGGGGTTTGTTGTTGTTGTTTTTGTTTTTGTTTTTTTTTTTAAATCTGTCTCAGTACTTCCTACTCTCAACATTAATTTCCTTTTCAGACTGATTTCAACATGAAGGAGACTTACTAAGCCTCACAAAACCTCTGTGTGCTGATCGCAATGGAATCAAATCTTTTACATTTTTCTGTAATTATTTTTTGCAGTGCTGTTTCTTTCCCCACTACTGTGAATGTTTTCATTTTCTTACAAGAAATCCCCAAAAACTGCTGATTGTCGGTAAAATAAGATCTTGGTTTTAAAATCAAAACTGCTAATTTCACATCTGCGCTTCCCGAACTGGGCAGTGAAATCCCCACTAAGTCATGGACAGGTGTTCAGATGCAGTGGGAACTGCACATGGTTAATGCTCTATGGGTTAATCCATTTACTTAGGTGACTAAACATGAATGAATCTACATACCTACCTTTAGAGGCTTTTATTTAAAAACATGTCAGCCTAATGATATTACCCTATGTGGGGTTCTTTCCATGGGAAATTATTTTTCTACTGCTAGCTGATGCTTTTTTTTTTATGATTTGGAGACTAAAACCTGAAACTAAATTCCAGGAAAAGGAAGGTTGTTAAAAGACCCAACAAAACACCACGTAACTGTATACCTTTTATTAAAAACTGTGTTATAAAAAGCTTGTCTTTTTCAGTCCCCTTCAGTTCCTGCTAGGCTTTAAATTTACCTTTAGACAATAAAATGGATTCTGGACCTAAGGGTCACCCCAGGCCGGCACAGTGTGTGGTATCCCTGTGGCTCTCTTGCTCTCTCATGGTTCCTGCTGGTGGGGCACAGTCGCAAGGGTAACTGCTCATCTGACTTATTGAGATGAGAAATCACATTCAAATTTTTTGGTATAACTTCTGGTCCTTTGCTGGGTGTGTAACTGTAAACAATCCGTCCCACGTGTAGCGTCTCTGATATCCTGTGCCACATGACAGCTAAAATTGTACGAGAAAGAGCATATGTAAGCATGCTTTTGGAGGCAGAACCCATCTTGCCTTTGTCATGCCACCAGCATGTGATGTGCACGTGGCTCACCAGTGACACATGACCAGTGGCTGTGCGTACCAGGAGCAGAGGGGAGCTCATCTTTATTTTCAAGGTAAATCCATCAATTAAGTTGCACCGATAAGGAAGGAGGACAACAAAAACGTGTCTAACTAAAAGAGCCATTAGTGTTTGCTGTCACAAGTTACAAGTAGCAATAACTTTGCCTTAGGTGCAGTGGCATAATCCTCATCTTTCTTCCAAAAAAAGTACTTTCTCCAATGTTTTTACTGCCATGCCCAGGCAAGTTTTTGTAGTGTATGCAAAGATATGGTATGTTCATGGATGTGTGAATGGGTGTTTTCCTGTCTGTTCTCCACAAGGGAAAGGGTGGGTGTGAAGGAGTCTGTAGAGATCAGCAAGATTCAGTGACATCCTCTCACTGCTCTGTGTGATACAATTTTCTATCTCTCCCCAGCAAATAGCAGCAAACTTTGCAATTTATAATAGTACTGAACTTACTCTGTGGCCACAAATGGCAGGCAGGTTACTAAAAGAGAAAATAGACTCCTAAGAGAGACTCAGCAGCCTGCTGCCAATACATCTGATTTTCTACAATATTATTTGCACTAGACTGTGTCAGGCAAAAGCAAAGAGAATCTTTTTCATCTGAAGAGCTGCTGTGGAGGGGAGGCAATGGGTTAAGCATTACAAGAGTTTAAGCTGACTGCCAGCCCTTGTGCTCTGCTGCTTCGCAGAGGTTTCCCTTTGATGGAAAATATTTCAGTGACAGAAGACACTGGCACTGAGGTAATACACTGCTGCTGCTGCAGGAACCTTGTGCTTGCCAGGGAAAGTCAATGGGTGAGACAGTTCTGAGAACAGCAGGGGCTGGCTTCTGTCCCCCGACATGCATTGCTCATGTGAGAGTGCGTGCTGCAGGACTGGTGGGGTGGATTGTACTGGGAAATGCACCAGATCAGGGCAAATTTGGATTATTTACTTGTTGTACAATGAAGAGCCTTCCTGAGCCATGTCAAGCAGTCCCATATGTTACTCACTACGGAGAGGATCACCAGGACAATGTTTATGGATCATTTCAGTCAAACTTGAACCTTCAGAGCAGATGTTTTACCCCCTTCCCCATTGATTCTTGGATGCATTCAATCTATATATGAGTATATTGTGGCTTCATGCATGAATTGTCAGGAGACAACACTCAAAACCTGTAGCACCAGTTCCATTTCATGTGACCGATCAAACGTGTCACCTTGTCAACAGCATCCTTTGTTGCAAGAAGAGCATTTCATTTGTACTGTTCAAAATACTCATTATGGTTCACCAGAGCACACTGAGGCCCAGAGCCCCAAAACGGAGCCATAGACCTGAGAGCTGTGCCAACCACCTTTTGTAAGTTGTGAGCTTGTGCTGTTTGAGCGGTGTAAGAAACACTGCTGGCAGTACAGGAACATGTACCCAAAGAGTCCATCCTCAGTGCTCTGGTATATTTACGTACACAAAGGATTTGGGATGGTATGGCTTTTTTTCCTCACACTAATCTCTCATTAATTAAAAAGAAATTGACAAATTAACCTCTTTAAACCAAAAAAGAGGAGGTTACATTATTGGTAGGCAAACCAACAGACTAGAAATTTTTGGTAGAAAAGACTGCATTCACTAAAATTATTGGCATTTTTCAGAGCAGTTGAACCAACTTTTCCTTTTATATTGAATTCCAGTATTTAGTGGCTTTGAGGAAACATTACAGTCCAGGCATGTGAATTCAGGAGCCATTTTACTTGGAGACTATAATCAGTGCTTTTTAAATTCAGGACATTACTTGTGGAAAAAACTTTTAGAAGAAATAAGACAGTAAACCGATTATTTTAAAAAAGTATTCTCAGATTATTTGACATACCCTGTTTCAGGAGTTTCAGAGATGGGTTTGAAGTAGAGATGGCCTTATTTAAAATAGATCCAGATTTCACATAGCACAGAAATCAAACCACTTTTTTACCTCAGATTATCATGTTCTAAAGGAAAAGAGTATTTGTACTGTTTGGATTTGGACACAGTTAGAAATATACATGAATATTAGAATCTAGGCTTACAAGCAGGGTAAAGGCAGCATGAGCTGCCATGGCAGGAAGTCATGAAACAAGGCCCTTCATTTCCAGGCATTTCCAAGCATTGCTTTTCTTCAGAGAGAGACAGTGAAAGTAAGCTGGAATTCAGCCCTTAGTCTTCATTCAAACCCAATTCCAGTTGTAATATTGCCAACTCTAACTGTTAAAAATCAGAGGAATAAAAAAATTAATAAATAAATATTGTATATTTCTGTTTGCCGTCTGGTGTTTGAGACTTAATACGGGTTATGCTTCCAGGCTTTTCTCTGCCACCAGAAGAGATTGAAACTCTGGGGTAAGAAGTTGAGGGAAGAATGAGATTCTCACAAAGATTTTGACTCCAAAATCAGTGCTTGAGTTGAAATCCCAAATATTAGGAGATCCACACTATAAAATCCCATGTGTCAGAACACATTACAGTAAGCTTGTGGGAATTTTATTGAATAACAGTTGTGAAAGGACACCAAGGATAATTTCGTTATATTTCATATTACTGAACATACTTTCAACAAGAGTTAAAAAATACATTTTTTAAGAATTAGAAGCTCCAAAAAAGAACTTTTGTTCCCTGATCTGGCTTTTATAGAGACCTGTCAGCGAATATACAAGATTTCAGTGTTCCTGACACATCAAATTCTCTGTATGCCACATGTCTGTCCCCTGGAACAGGCTGTAGCATAAGAACAAGCCAGGATAAATGAGGACATTTGTTATAGCCTGTGAATCCATCCAGCTCAAATCTCCAGATACGTAAACAACACCAGGTCCAAACATCTTGTCACATCTGCCTTGTACACCAAACAGCTGGGTGCACAGATGCTTTGGTCTGCTGGAGCATCTTAGGCTGAGTGCATTCTTCTCTGTGCTTAGTTATTTGTTTTAATTGGTTTTGATGATTTGACTTAAATCGCTGCAGATCTGGCTGGAGTACAGGTACTTTTGTGGCTGGTTGTGACAGCTGCCACGGGCACATGAGAGGCAGCAGCGGTCACCTAAAACTTCTGGGTGAGAGGTCACCACGAGCAGGCCCTGAGTTTAAGGACACTGACTTCAGAAGCAGGAGCGTGGCTATCTGAGCTAGAAAAGACACTTCATCACATGTAACGAGGCCCTGCCCCCCTGGAAAACAGTGGGAAATCACACTTAGAAACACACAAACAGTTTCTGGGAAAGGAAGTGAAAGTTAAACGGCTGAATTACGTAACTCTTTGTATACATTATGCATAGATCAGACATATTTATATACACATATATACATATATGTGTATATAAATTACATAAACATGCATTTTTAATGAGTGATAAGCATCTTGTTGATTTGTCCCTGCTCTTCCTCCCTAAACCCATTCTGTCATGATATGACAGCACAGCACAGCACAGCACAGCACACCAACACCACACCACACCACACCACACCACACCACACCACACCACACCACGCCACACTTTACTCTCAAAGTTGTTTGAAGGCAGAATTGGGTCTCTCTTATCCACATGGGTAAGCAGCCAGAACGCCAGTGAGGACTGTAAGTAATAGAGAGCATTTATTCTGAAAGGGGATATGCCCAGTGGCTCAGTGATTCCCTGCACCACTCAATCTTTTCATGATCCATTTCAGACTCACTGGGAAGAGCCCTCTTGAAAACAGCACCTCCCCAAGCACCTGGCATGTGTGTCAGTACTCTCTCGCTGGAAATACTGAACCAGTCCAATGTTCCTCAGCTAACAAAAGCAGAAACAATGACAGAGCTAGATGGCCTGGCTTCTGGCCAACTTTAACTAACTAAGTTCTACCAAGTATCACACATTTACCTCCAACAAAATTTCAGTTCATATTAAAGGAAAATCTTCTGGAGAAATGAGCCACCAAATCGCTGTCAGTACCTAATCCCAGTGTCTCCCATTGCAGGGCAATACCCCTTAATTGCCATTTCAACCTCAGGCTGCTCTGTCGCCCTGCTTTTCTCAGCCTTCTGATGTTTACTTTTTAGAAATTCTTTTCTCACGTACATTTTCGGTAAACCATAGATTGTTTACATTCTTTCATAGAAGAGGAGTTCTCTTGATAGACACCTGTGTTGACCAATGTGATTGGAGAGGTGTTGACTTTGCTTACCAATCACTTGGTTTGCTTGATACACTATTTAATGGAGTCAGTGATGTAATAAAGTTAGTTCTCTTAGTTAAACCTGGGTCAGAGTTCGTGCAGTGTTTTTAGTGTGGCAAGTGCAACACTGCTCCCTCATGGTGCTGAGCCCACTCCCTCCATCCCATGTTTGTTTCCTCCATCCCTTTGGGAAGCTTCATGCTTGAGGACATACCACACATGTCCTCTGTGCCATAAGCATCTACACAGAAGTGACCTAGCTGGCACAGACCTTTGCAAGTTTTCTAGCAAGCTCCATAAACATGTGAACAGTTCTTTTCTCATTTCATGTGTTTAGTTTAAAATCTATACAACAAAGAGGAAGGGATAGTGCTGGTTGGAGGGGAACTTTCCCTAACTGGCAGGCCAGGGAAGGTGCTTTGTGTCTATTGCCAGTAAACAGGCAGGAGGGAATCCTGTCCTCCGTGTCCCTGCCAGGTCATTGGCTCACCTCTAGTCATTCTAGACGCACCCTGACATTTGCTAAGTCAGACTTCTCTCATGTCTCTGAGCACTGTCCACGAGGCACCAAATTACTCACTTCTGTCTCCTGGGAACACCTCCCTGTCATCAGTCCTGTGCCACAGTGATATTGCATCACGAGTCACTTAAGATTAATTACAATTGCTCCACGTTTACTGAACCTTGAAGGATCAGATATCGCTCCTCCTCCTCCTCTTGCCTTGCTGTGACAGGGAATTCACACCGACTCCAGCACAGCTACCCAATATTCTTTTTAGGTTACCTGCTGTTATTTATAAACTTTGAGATCTTTGTCACATACTACTAAGTTTAGCTTTTGACTAAATTTTTCATTAAATTTCATTTCCTGATTTCTGACCCAAACCATGAAAAAATCAGTCTTGTTTCATTCAGTGCCAGGACGCTCACAAATGAAATAAGCACAAATTACAAATGGTGGAAATACAAATGGTGGAAAACTACCTTTGCATTCAGCACTGCTTGTATAATTTTTTTTGAACATCAGTGCAACCAGTTAATTGTTGAGGTCACCATGCACCAGGAGCTGTACTATGCCACCAAATTAGAAAGGCTGATAAACATTTTTGCCTCGGGTAAATAATTTGCAACAAGAAATGTATTCCGTGAATGCAGTTTCTTTTCTGCTCAAGGACTATCTCTGGGAATGTTGCTGTTTCCTGGAGATGGCTGTAATAAAAGCTAAAATTAACAAAATAGGCGTTACTATAGGCATTGCCAGTAATCTTGCAGGAAATGAAATAAACCCCTTCAATCTATGCATATTTGTGCATGTAAGAACATGGTTTGATTTCCTCCCGTTGCTGAGGGTAGTTAACCTCCATCACCCAAATAATCATGCAAATCAAACAAGAGCCTTGTGAGAATACTAGTAAAGCGTCTTGAATCTGTTCAGACACCATAGGCTTATCTTTATCCTTTGAAAAGCTGTATTTTGTGAGGCTGAGATGGCGCTAAATGGTAAAATTTCTGCTTCACAGGGGTTTGAGTGCCAAATAAAGGTAATGCACAAGTATGAATGTTTGCTATTTCCCGCTGTGGAAAGAAGATGACTACATTTGCAGTGCTGGAGGTTCAGATGGGAATGGCAGAGAACGTATGGTTGATATTATATATTATCATTTTGTGTCAAGGATTTGGAATGCCATCTCATGGGTGATGGGGTGGGCAGGAGGGTGAAGATAGAAGAGTGTTAATAAACAACCTTATTGCTTCCTACTCCTCATAATTTGTTTGCTTTTTTACAGAAGAAATCCTCTTCGTACCTTATGTCAATCATAGCTGAGAATATGAACTATTTTTCATGTGAATAAATGAATGTGAATGTATGTGAATAAAGTAACATGCCATTTCCTATCTGGAAATTATGCATACAGTTCATATGGTGAAAATCCATTTTCTCCTTAAGCCCGCATTGATGTTTCAAATGCTGATGTTCTTGTAGACACGAGGAAAAAAAAAATCGCGAGTTGGAGTTGGCTTAAAGGAAAACAGTCAGGATTCTCAAGACCATCATTTGGATTGAGTGAAGTCCTTTTCCTTTCCCCTCCGTAGTTGTATTCAAACAGCCTGTCAGTTTTTAGCCTTCTTTCGAAAGTAACAGTCAACAGTCGTAGCTCTGCCATGCCCGGGGACCAGCAGCTCCGAGCCGTCTGTTGGCCGGGACGGAAACAAACCTGGGGCTGGGATAAGTGTGAAAATTCTCAGTAGGGAAGCAGCTGTGTTTTGATCCTCCCAGAGCATCTTGGAAACTAGCAAGGGGAATGATAATTACGAAGACGATATTATAATATTCACATTTAAATATATAGGTTTTATAGCTGCTCCCTCTTCAATATGCATTTGCTGAGGCACAAAAGGTCACATGTGTGCGAGCTGCATATGCTTTGCCCCATGCCACAGCAGACAGGAATCACACGGATTGTATGTGAACATAGCTGTGACAAAATAAATATCCATAATAGGGTTTGGGGGGAAGTTTTGTTTCCCCATTCCTTGCTAAGTGCCACAGTCATATCAAAATTCAGCCAGTACCCACATCTCTGATGCCGTGGAGTGCCTTGGAGCCTGCTTGCATGGAGGCTTGTTTTGAGCACAGCTGCAAAACTCGTCACCTCTGCAAATGGTAGAAACTTACCCTATGCCCACAGATAATGCTGCGTTGGGTTAATTTGGTCACACCTGGTAAGAAGAAGGGGAATTGCACTGGCTGCTCACAGGGAAGAGAGGACATTTTATAGGCACCATGGACTACTGAATCAGATTTCAGATAGCCACTTTGTTTTGTAAAGTTTTAAGGCCTGGCCCACCTACGCAGGAAGACAGAGAGCTTCACACCTGCCTGATGAAGCAGACACTGAGAGCAATGCAGTTAACGTGTCCATTAATTACACATATCAAATGGGCAATATCTGTACAGGCCACAGGTAAATGGGTGGTAGGGTCTGCCTTGGAGGGAAGAAAGGAGAACAAGAAGGGCTGATACGACTCATACCACATCACTCAATACTGACAGAAGTAGATCTGCCCCAGTATTTCTCTCAGTTTGATTCTCCTTTTAATTCCCCTCCTGAGTTTACAGTGTATTAGTTTTTGGTGCTTGAACTTTTACACTTGTTGTTTGTACACAGAGTATTAACACAATATTCTCAGATGTGTTTGACTTTAAAACTTTGTGTTGCCATTAGGCTATTTCCCTTTCTTTTGATGAGAGACGGACAGTTAAAAACATTCCCACTATTTGTAAATTCTCCTTGTGAGGAACACAGCAGATTGCCTGGATCTTCTGCTTGTTGTTCTGGCTTCAGTTTCAGAACTGAATGCACTCCTTCTGCTCCGTCTGTTTGAGTTTTGACAATGCAAAGGATGAAGCTGGAGGAAGTCCCATATATAAGCGAGGTCTATGCTTCTGCTTTATCTCATTTTTAATTGAATTTCAATTGGAGTCTGCTCACTTTTATGTAATTCAGTGCAGGAGGATACAAAATTTTTGTAATACACTTTCTGCAACTACATGTTTTCTCTAGTCACAGAATGATAACATATAATGGGCATTATATTTGAGCACAGCTGATGTTTTCAACCAGTACACTTTTCCTGCAAAATAAGTTGTTTTGCACACATTCGATTTCTAAAACATATATAGGAGTAGCTAAAAACTTCTCTTGAATGCATTAGCATACATTTTTCCTTTTAATTAACTGCATGTTAATTATTCATCCGGAAGAAGACAAACTGGTGCAGTTCCTTCAGCTGACTACACAGTGTGCTTCTGTAATATGCCCTCTTCTTGTTGGACAAAAGAACCAATCTTCACTTAGTTGATGTATGTAGGTGCTCCCCTTCATTGCAATGTCTCACTAGAAGCCTTTTCTTTCAATTGGATTTTTTCTACAAACTTCTCACTTGACAGTGTCTTCTCAGCCTGGTTTGTCTTGTAGGTTAAGGTTCTGCATCCTTTCATTCTGCCAGAGTACCATGTTGATAAAGTCAGTGCTGCAATAAGTGCTTTTATTGTCAAAAAAACATTCCTGTAAGAAATGTCTATCAACAGTCTAGTCTATCAACACAGGCACGATAACTTGTCTATGCAGTATCTTTATGATATTTCATACAGGTGACTTTAAAAATTCCTAATTGTGCAATGAGTCTTTTAGTTATTAATTAAGTATTAATAGCATTCTTTTGAAGCTTCATATATGTCAAGTTTATTTTGTAGAATATTCTGCAATGAATTACAGATGAAGTAAGGAACACAAACCATCAGCCTGAAGTAGGAGTTTAAGTTTGCTTGAACAGCCCAGTTACATATTTCTGTGTGTATTATGAAACCAACAAACTTTTATTAGTGAACAACTTCACTTGCGAAGCACTGGTTCAAAAAAATACGTCATTATACACTCTTTTTATAAAACAAACAGGCAAATATAGAAAATTAACTTTATAAGCCCATCTTGCAGCTTCTTTGAGTGTATAACTTTGCAGTTTGCAGGATTGAATACTATAAAAGAAATTAAAAATTCAATTAGAGCACAGCATTACAAGATCATTAGAAGTAAAGTGGTTGCATTGTGCTAACTGAAAAATTCTGCTGCTTTGGGGCGTTGTAACTATGCCTGCTGCTAGGGTGGACTACATGGGTGGACCTGTGAGTTAGATGACAGCTGTCTGCCTGGGAAATTCAGAATATTTGTTCTGCTGGAAACACATAAGCCTAAAATTTGTGACATGCCGTGTAAATTCATAAGACATTATTAATTCAAACCATCAAAAAGAACTAGTAATAAAAAGCCCTGCAAAATTTCTGCTACCAAGCCATGCCAGCTTATCAAATTGAGACCAAAAATACTGATCTGGTCAAAAACCATCAGTGAAAGAAAGGAAAGTTTACTGTAGAAGCTTGGATTCAAGCAGAAGACAGGGAAGGATCCACCTCCTCTAGTCTGAGCCATAGAAGATCAGCTTTCTGGCAAAACAGTCATGGCAAGTGAGAGAAGGTTACCTTTACAAGTGTGGCTCACTCAGCCCTTGGAGAAGCCATCCACGTGAGATGGGTCACCCCACAGGGCTGCTGGTTTTGGTTAAACACCAAGCTTCCCCATGGCTAACCTGTGGGACAAATCCTTTGTCCTTGGACCTGAGCCTATTCTCCCAACTCTCTTACAGTGATGCAGTAATTTTACTAGGTTGTAAATCTAATTTAAACATTCTCAGGAAGGACATAAACTGTCACTGAGGGATTTTTTTTATGTGTACACTGTTTCAGTGTACTGTCACCTGTGTTTCAGGTGGAAGAGTTTGCACCCAGGACATGTGCTGGCAATGCTGGCAGTTTTCTGTCTTTGGGCCTAGATTATGTCCCTGCACCCGTTTCTAAACAGTTGCATTATGCAATCAAAAGGGAGAGCACACCAATCCTTTGGGCATAGTCCTGCTGACAAAGGCCTCCACTCCCGGGACAGAGAAGGGCGGGGCTGGGCTACAATGGCCCATTCACCATCTTTGCTGCACAAGGCTTTGCAGCCATGCTGTCTGTGTGAGCAGGAACCATGAGAAAGGCTTATCTCCCCACAGATCCCAGCCCACCATGAGTTTTAAGGTGGACAGATGGAAGCCCCACTGGATCTAGCTGTGTAGGGAGTGCAGATTAATTACTATCTGACTGTCACAGAACGGTACCAATTTCAATTGCCTGGGAAGCACTGCCTGTTCCAAGCCAAAGGAAGAATAACATTTGCCTGATGCTATTACTTCTCTGGTTCTCCTGACTGTGAGAGGAAGAAAGAGGCATGGTTCTGCCATGGAAGCCTGTTTCCCCACTGAGGAGAAATAAAGGCATATCATCCTGCAGGCACGTAATTTTGCTAGTCTGCTATGCCAATTACCTGTTTTTAAAGCACTTTTAAATTAGATTCAACTTAATTCTGTTTCACTTTCAGGTCATAATATTGTTTAGAAACATTATGGAAGCACAGACACAATAAATGCTCTCTGTGGTTAAAAAAAAGAGAGGGCTGAGGTTTTCATCTTTGCTGCTCGCTGATGGCCCCTTCTCCTGGCTTCGCAGGAAACCCAGCAGAGTGGCCCTGAGTACCTCTTAGCACCTCTGCCCCTGGTGCCCACACTTCGACTTCACAAGGTGAAGCAGCTGTGGGCACATTATGGGGCCCACTTAGGCGGCAGCAGAGCAGACCCGCGAGTCGTAGCTCAAAACGGCCGTGAGACCTGGGGGAACACGAAGAGAGGGGGCGCCTGAGGCAAGAAGGAGGTCTGTGCCTCTTGCTGCTGCCCTGCTTGCTGAGCAGTGATAGTAGCAGGTCTCACCTGGGAAGAAAGGTACTGGCAGGGGAAAGGTACGTGCTGTCCCCGCTGTCCCCCAGGGATAGCTGCCGATGTGGCGGTGACCGGATACATCTGGCAGATGGGGTCCTGCAGTGAGAGCAAAGCTGAGCTGCTGTGCACAATAGATATGAGGCATAGTGCTAGCAGCAGAACAGAGGGAAAAGACCCCGTTGTGTGAATTTCCCTGTCCCTGAGACCCCTCAGGTCAGCATCTATTGAAAATGGTGCTGCTTATTATTCTGGCTTCCAGGCTTCTTTACTGATCATCTTGAAGACATTGCCTTGCAGCAGTGAAATAATATTTGCATAGTGCAGGATAAAAACTTAGAACTCTTAGTTCTTCAGACAAGGCCTAGTATTTTTGCAAAGCTTAGACAAAAGCTTGGGCACATCTCTGTCTATTTAAATTGTCTGCACAAAGCACAACTCCATTAAAATTTATCTCAATATAAATGCGGTTAATCCAACATAGAATGGGTGTAAAGTCAGAACTAGGTTTCAAATAATTGTTCAAGTCTTGAAATTGTTGCATAACTATGTAAGCCACACTAGTTTATTTTTACCGTTAGCTAATGCAATAAAGTATTTCTTTGAATTTTTCTCCTTGTAGAGGCATGTAATGTGCTTTAGAGAAGTTAATCATGTGCAGCCTCAGGTGACTACTGCTTGGATTTCTAGTTTATTTTCTAGCCTTCTTTTCATTCTCCCTTATTAATAGATGTACTGAGGTTTCAGAGCAAGCTTAACTTTCTAGAAGCCATTTCTCTTCAACTAGCTGTGACACATGCCTGCCTGATGGATGTACGGGACTTGCTCTCTCTGCAGATGAGTATCTGATTTCATTGGGAGTCCTCGCTGACTTCAATATTGCTGAGACAGCCGCTCATCTCTTTTTTATTCCCCAGTGAGGAAGCACCGTGTACTCACTCTAATTACAAATCCTATGATCTGGCCATTCTTCAGGTTATGCAGCCTGCCTGTAACTCTCCCTATTGGGGTTTTAAAGACGATCTGGAAGTGGAACACCTGTTCACCCCAAAATATTCCATTTCATTTATTGTTTAGTTTTGTGCTGATCCCACTTTGATGACTTTACTGGGGGCACAGGGGTAAGAAAGTAAAAGGTTCTTTGTTTATTTCTATTTTCATTTTAGGGAACGGGACTGAGAAAGCAAAATGATGACTCCTGGCCACTGTGTAGCGTGTGAGGGTGCAATATCCAATGTATGCTTTGTGGCTGGTCCTAGCAACTTTCCAGAGCCCCCTCATTTCTAATGCAGGAGGAGTTCTGTGGTTCTGATAGGTGCTGGTGGCTGTGGTGCAAAATAACTGTTGTAAATGGTGCCCACAGGATGACCATGCAAAAATTATTCGCGTATTCGTGACTTTTCTAACCAGTTGCTGTTTGATGACACCTAACTAAAATTCTTAAATAAATAGGCGGAAAATACCATTGGAAGATCCATCCCAGTCAGATGGAAGTGTCTTGATCGTCTGGAACTTAGTGATGGTGACAATATGGTTGGGTATTACATGGTGAGAGTCAGAAGGAGTCTGATACAGACCATCCAGATAGGATGAAGAGGCAGATGAAATATTCTGTAAGCAGCTAGAAGAAGTCTCACAATCACTGGCCCTTGTTCTTGTGGGGGACTTCCACATGCCAGGTGTCTTCTGGAAATACAATACTGCAGAGAGGAAACAGTCTAGGAGGCTCCTGGAGTGTGTGCAAGATAAGTTTCTGGCACGGATGGTGAGGGAGGCAAGGAGGACAGGCACCCACTGGACCTGCTTTTTGTGAACAGAGATGGCCTGGTGGGTGCTGTGATGGTCAGAGGCCACCTTAGACAAAGTGATCACGAAATGATAGTGAGCTTACTTCTTGGAGAAGTAAGGAGGGGTGCCAGCAGAACTGTCACCTTGTGCTTCTGGAGGGCAGACTGTTTTTAGGAGGCCAGTTGTCAGAGTGCCTTGGGAGGCAGTCCTGAAGGGAAAAGGTGTCCAGGGAGATTGGACATTCTTCAAGAAGGAAATCCTAGAGGGGCACAAGCAGACTGTCCCCACGTGCCGAAAGACGAGCCAGCGAGTTTATATGTCCAGTCACTAGGGCCCCTTGGGAGGCAGCCCTGAAGGGCAAAGGTGTCCAGGGTGGCTGGACATCCTTCAAAAAAGAAATCCTAGATGCGTATGAGTAAGCTGTCACCATGTTCTGAAAGATGAGCCAGTGAGTTTGTTTATATGGTCAGTGTTCTCTGGCATGGTTTTGCCCAATACGGTTCATTTTCACTTTACAAGATGATGGCTTTTCTTACAATGTCTTTTTGGCCATATGGAATTCAAAGGTCTTGATAAACAGGATACTCTGCCATGTGTTTACCTTGTCTTTCTCCCTCTGATGTTTGCAGCAATTTCTTTGTTGAAACAAATAGGTAATGGAGACCACTCAGTAGACCTTTGGTTGGCCTTCATAGCTCTGTGTGTTCCTACAGCCCAGCACAGTGTGAACTTGTACTGATCTTGTGGTGCTCTGAGTTTATTTTAAGTTTATTTTCCAGGAGATAGTGCTGACTGCTCATCTGAGGATGTGCAGAAATACACAGTCCAAAGAAAAGATCCATTCAGTTAGCTGTTAGCATCCCTCTTTTTCTTTCCTAAATTGCATTGTTTACCATTGACCCTATATTGATGTGTTATTTTTTAAAATGTAATTTGTGTGGCTGAACAGTTTAAAAGATACACTAAAAAAAGAAAAAAAAAGGTCATCCCCCCCCATTCATTTTGGATTAACTCCATGACCCTTAAAACAGATTCTGGCCTTGGCTGCTGCCATTTTACACCCTTTGTGCCCTACTGCTGTTCCATCCCAGCAAAATCCTTTTCCTTCCTCACAAAAGCTTCTAATATGCATGTATCTGGGAAAGTTATTGTTTGATCCAGAAGATTCCAAAATGATGCTATTTGTCTCAAATTGCAAGCAGCCTTGTGCAGATGCTATACCAGTGGCCCCTCTCTGTTAAGCATGCATGACACTCAGAGACATGCAGTTGTGGTTATTCCCTTAAGTAGTCTTACTAAAAAAGAGTGTGTAATATCAATCAATAAGCAAAAATCAAATGACTGAGTGAAGCCTTCATCTCACTGAAGTCTATGGCAAAGCTACTTCCATGGAAGAGCAAAACTGCTTTATTTATTCTGGACCTCAATCTTTATTTTGCCAATTCTGACTTAAAGGAAAACTTTTTGCATTGACACCACAGTATAAAAAGTACTATGTCAACTGAACACATGTCTTTGAATGGTGACATGATTATTATTTCTACCTTGTCATGTGAAGTTCATTCAGAGTTTGCAAACTCAGTTAAAGAGTTTGCAAGTCTCAGTTAAATCACACCATAGGGGAAATATCGATGTATACATTTAAAATGTGCATATACATCCCCAATACAGCAATTAATCCAGAAAGCTAGAGAGGGATGCAGCAGAGCACATATAAGTATCCTCTAAATCTAGAATAAATGGGGGCTGTAAACTGGCATATATTAATTTTCCCCATTATTGTTTTTAATGTCTTTGTAGCTGAACTTAGAAGCAGAGCAAATATCTGCTAAGTTTTTATTTGCACTTTGCTGCTTTCTGGTAGCATAATAAGCAACACAAAAGAGGAGCATTTGAAATGGTCCCAGATGTTCAGCTTGCTAAAGCACAGCACATGTGTCGGCTGTATTTGTCGGCTGTATTTGGTATTTTTAGATTTCTTTGAGATCCGAAACGCTATCAAACTCCAACAGCTTTTTCTCTGTGAAACTTCAATCCATGCTGTGTGGCACTCATTTGTGTCGCATGACGCCAAGGCAAGGGCTGAATAATCAGACACCCTGGCACTTCGATAGATTTTCTGAAACTACAGAAAAAAAAAATGGGCTTAGGAATGCACTCTTTCACTCCTTTGTGATCTATAGCTGGCAGTGTTATCCCTAATCTGTTATGGGGTTAAAAAGGAGGGAAAAAAAATCCTCTTAATGCATTCTTCTTCCTTGTAAACCACATACAAAATTTTATATGCCTCCTGGTCTGATTCCTCAATGCTCCCCCCCGCCCACTCTGTCTTCTCTCATGTAAGTTATAAAAAAATCATAGTGTTTCTCCTGGGCACCAGGAGGTTGAACTGGAAAGCGCATTTAAAGATGACACCTGTTCTCTATGTAGAAGAGATTCTGAATTTCAGCAGATACACTTGTTTCTCAATAAATGCAGTAAAACAAATTGGACAAGACTCTACATCTCCTTTCCTCCTCCCTCCCAGGACTTCTCCATCAGGTTTTTGTATCGTCTCCTTCTCCTTCCACCTCAGCAGCTCATCCCCGTTAGGAAGCACATGGTGATGCTTGTTTCCCACGCCGCTCTCTGAGAACACTAAATGGCTGATGGGATCACCTTGTTACACCGTTAGGAAACGTGTGGTGCCTCTGAGGGAACAACTCACAGCTTCGGGAGCCTGCAGTGGCTCCGTCTAAATGCAAACTGACAACTGGGAGCTGTAGCTCAAGGAAAGGTTCCACTCCACCATGCAGCCACCCCTGAACCAGCATGGGAGGTGTTTTCTCTGCTATTTCCAGCTTTGGTGTGAGGAATCTCCTGAGTTATTTTTATGATGGATTTTTTTTTCACAGCCTCTGCGTGCCCCTCCTGTACACTCTGTGCTGGCTGCTCAAGAGCTGCTGAGTGACAGACAGAAGGAGGGACGGTGGCCAGGGTGGTGGCTTGAGCCAGTGGGACGTGTGACCCACGTGGAGTCTGTGCTGAGATGTAGAGCATGCCTTGGCAGGACTGCCTGGTCACTGACCCCACACTGGCTCAGATCACTCCTTGGTAAAAGATTCCTTTCTGGGAAAGGGCTCTTAAGATCCAGGCTGTCTGGGCATTGCACTTTGAAACCATATCAGATTGCTGCTGCTGCTAGGGCCAATGCTCTTTGGAAGGCAGGTATGCAATGTTTTACAATGTCTTATGAAAAGGCAATAGGTGGCTCTTCTGTGCAAGCACTGAGGCTGGGACTGCTGGCCCCAGCAGTGTGGCACATGTAGCACATCTCATTACATCTGAGCTTATGACCTGAAGTGGCCTTAATGGAAGATACATAGCACGACGAAGAACCTTAGTCCCCAAAATAAAAGAGCTGTAGGGTCATAAAACCATAGAAAAAGCTACATTAGAAGGAACCTTTGGAGGTTTCTAGTCCCACCTCCTGCCTGGACCAGGGCCAGAGTAGGTTGCTCAGGGCTTCATCTGGCTGAAAAGATGAAACCTCCAAAGACAGAGATTTTCCAGTCCCTTTGAGTGCATTTTCCCAAAATCAATGTGCAGTTTTGAGGAATATCTCAGGTCTTCAGGTAATAGTGGACATATTTTCTCTTCTGCTTGGAGAACTACGCAGTGCCTCAGCTGCAAGCATTCAGGTCAGAAGTTAGTCACTCCTGTGACTACAGCAAATGAATGTGGCTAAATTCCAGGGGGTTTTCCTGAAGCTTTTACTAAGGCCAGAGGATTATAAAGCTACCAGTTATGAGGACAGTGTGAAAATATGCCTACGTAACAGAATCTGGACTAGCTGTACTTCTTGGACTAGCTTCACCTCTTGGATACTCACCAGCTTGCTGTGAGAGGATCCAAACACTGGATGTTCCACTTGAATTTTTATGAGGTATGGATAGAGCCCAGGCAAATGCCCCAAGTGCCCCTTTGTTTCCTCTCCCTAATGCTTGCTTTAGAGGTTTCATGGTTAGACTCCTTAACCTGTGTCCAGGGCTTATTCTTCTGTCTTATATCAGTATTTCCACTGTTAAGGTTAATACTCAATTTCCACCTAATTCTTTAAGAGTTAGGGACCTTTTAATGGGAAATACATACAGATGGATGCATAAAGCCTTTGTGTAAACTTTCTGAACTTAAAGGAGCCAGTTACTTAACGCAAAATTACAGAAGACTTTATTCTAGTTCTTGCTGACTTAAAAAGATCATGAAATATGGTGAGTGCTGTCTTTCCTTGGGAGCAGGGCAGAAAGTTCAAACATCATGAAGGCAGGACCTTCCATTGTCCCACAAGGGTCTCACACAGGCCTCTTGTTCAGGAACTGTTGAACCAAGCCTTGACCTGAGAGCTCAATTTGGAGTCTATCACAAAATTCATAATGAATTCTCAACCTTGTCACAGTTAAGTGTCTGTCTTGAAAAATTATGGGTTTCAAGTAGCAGGGGAAATTCACAGTTATGTTACATTTTTTAGAAGAGGTATTCATGTAGCAAAATTTAGCAAGTCCATAAAGTATTTGGTAAGAAAGGAATGGGAATGCCACTTTACCACAGCCAATAAAAGTCCAGCAGCGTTAGAGCGCAAATGATTCACACCCTGATTTGGAAGTGAGATATTTGCATCTGTAGAATTGTGAGTGAACGAGCAAGTGACAGGACATCTCAGCACCAGGGAGAGCAGAGAAGAGCAGTGCTGGCCCATGTCATAGCCAGAGCAGTGACGGGAGAGCTGCCTGCTGAGTGTGTGCAGCTATTCCAGTGCAAAAGGACTGGCAGCATTGTGACTGGTGAGCTTACAAGCTCCAGTGTGTGCTGTGTATCCGGAGTTGTGGTGATGGCCCATTTCCTCCCACACAGAGGTGCACCGTAAGGCACCAGAAAAAAATTTCTTTGCTTCGAGGTCTTTAAAGGTGAGTTAAAATAAAGAGTCAATAATTAACGTCCTTTGATAAGGAATTGGTATGTGGGAAAAGCTCCATCCAATGAGACTAGGATGAGTAACCAGCTGAGTCTGCTGTAGCCATTGGCTCTGTGATTCTCAACACAAAATTAAGTTAAGGATCTTACCTGGTGCAAAAAATTTTAGTCTTCAAAATTTTGCTTTTTTTTTTTTTTTTTTAAATCAGAAAGGCAGAGGAGATAAAGCCTCCGCACCAAATACAGAAAACAGTGTCAACATGGAACTGGTTGACTTCATGGGTCTGATTTCATGGGTGACCTGTGACATCTGCAAATGCAAACCATCTGAGCCAGACCTTAGACTCTCTTTAAATCCAGCTCAGAGCTAATCAACAGAACCCAGGTCATTATCTGTCTCATCTTGAGGCAAATATCTATGCTTGGTCAGATGAAACAACCACTAAATCCCAGTTTCTATGTTGATTCCATCTACACTGATGATAAAGGAATCCTGTTTCTGGTTTTAAAATATTAAAAATGACCTTGTCCCAGTAAGAGTCCTGTTAATTAGAGCGGTGCCCATCGTAGCAAACTGCAGCTCCATAGGGGAATCAGAGGAGAAGGAGAGTTTTCACAGTAATTCTCCAGGAAAGAGTAGCCACCAGAGGGAGAGAACACTCAATGCCATGATAGGACACTTTCATGCTTACCAAAAAAATTGCAATAAAACACAAAGGGTTAGAAATGAGAATGTACAGAAATATACATTAGATGAGCTTCACATATGCAGAACTAATTTTTGGTTTTGTTACGAAATAAAATAGAAGGAGTATCTTAGGAAGCTTTAAGAAAAGCACAAACAACCCTCAGTGTGTTTTTCTTTTTCTTGATAGGTGATCAATTTAAATGTCGAAAGAGACTAATTGGATAATTCTTTTAAAGAGTTAAATTGAACATATTCAAGTGGAACTTGATATCTTTGTATATTCATGTGTTTTGTATTCTGGCATAATTATTTTAAAACATGACTAAAATACAATGAGTTTGATTAAGATGGTTTTAATAAGGAGCACAGAAAATGTGTCTGTATGTAATAATAACAATGAGCCTCATATTTTGCAGTTTAATTTGCTGGGTCAACATCTAATGCTTTTCCCATTAGCATTGCTGTGATTTGATGTGGAAAATAATCCCATTTCCCAACCAACTTTAGGAGATAACAAATATTTAATGACACCCTATGTAGAAACAATAAATAAATTTGAGTTGCTCTTGGACTCCTGTGGAAAGAGGTTGTGAAAATTTTATAAGTTGGGAATTAATAAATTATAACCTGGTTGTTAAAATGTGAATCACTAAAGAGTGTTGACACCCTTTTCCTTTCTCTAATTAGAATTTAAAAATAAATAAATGAACAAATAAACTTGTCATGTTTAGTGGCTAACTTACTTTTCCGCACAAGTTACAAAAGTAACGAAAGTTGATCATATACAGGTCACATACTTCATTTAAAGCTTAGGATTTCTGGAAAGGACAGGAGCAGGATAAAGGACCCGCAGGATAAAACATAACTCATTTGTAAAAACATGTAACATACAAAACTATTACCCCCCCAAAAAATCCTGGAGCCTCCAGATACTTTTTAATGCTCCACATATTAAACAGTCATAAGAATTTTTAATGCAATCTTCATTTAGCAAAGCACAGTTATCTCAAAACACATCTGTATGTGCCTTTATTTATGAACACTTCACATTCAAATTCAGAATGAGCAGAAATAAACAGCATAATGATGATACGGGGACATTGGTCAAAACAAGATATGTGCTGAACATTCTGTGGAGCTCAGACATTTGTTTGGGAGTTATGTAAATGCCTGCCTGGCTCTAGCAGCCTCCTGGGTCTTCATAACCATCCGTCTCTGCTGAGCTCTCCCTGGGCCTACGTGGAAGGGCCAATTGATCCTTCCAGGGCTGTAAGGATTCAGGGATGAAAAGAGGGAAAAGGAGGGAAAGCAAACCTTTTACCCTGAGAGCAGAATGAAGGCAGCCTTCAAAAGTAGCTGAGTCTGCCCTTGCAAAATCAAAGTCCATAATCTCGTCTGCCTGACCGCACTTTCACAGTCTAGGACAAGATATGAAGAAATGTGCTACTGAATAATATTAAAGGATGATTAGGCAGGCCTTTCATCTTCCACTTAATGTTATTTCTGATATTTTTCATGATCCGGCTAATCTTTGTGGCCATTTGATCACCTCTTGTTCCTCAGCATTTATGACTCATGATGTCACGATGATGTCATCATGACACCATGGAAACCTGCTCTACAGCTGAGCAGAACCAGACCTTACCTGCAGCATCCTCTGTCACTGTCTTTGCATGTCAGATGACTTGAAAGGGTGGCTGCAAGTCTTCTGGCCCTGTGAGGCCAACCCAGACTTTCAGAGTGGATCCTGTTCTGATCTTCCCTTCTGATCGTCCTCTCTCTGTGTGGCAATGCTTAGATCAAGGGGAACATCTGGAGCCATTGGGAAAAAAGGGACAACTGAAGGCAAATAAAACATCCAAGACATCCCAAAACATAAAATTTTTGAACCCGTGTTTGTATCATGTCCATCCTTTCTGCAGACATGCAGTCTATTTCATATAAATATTCTTTTATGGAACTAAAAGAGGAGAAAATATTTTCCCATGGAATTGTTCTGCTTCTGTTACTCTTATTATGGTTCTAGTGGTTGCTGTGATTTAAATGATGAGCTGTATGTGATTATTGTTCAGTTCTGAACAAGAGAAATAGTCTGTTGTGCGTAACAGGAACGTGGAAAAAAAAATTGAGAACCTGTCATGGCTGAACCAATTACCTAAGTAGTGGTTGTTTCTTTTAGTCATATGTTCCGTATATTTTTGTAACATGCTGGAGCATTTCCTGCTTTTGCATGCCTGAGTGCTAGCTTAATTCAGTCAGCTGAATTAATGCTATTTTCTTTAGAAAACAGATTAGTGACTTCAAAGTCTTCTTGGTTGCCTGAAAATCTTTTCATAGGAGAAGGTAAATGAAAATAGATACTTTCTTGTTCTAATGAGACTGTAAATAATTTAGGTACTTTGCATCCATATAGACTTCTATTACCAGAAAATTCAGAGAAAAAGTTTAAAACCTTAAAAATTACAATATGAATTAATTTCACATTTGAGAAATAAAAGATGAGGCTCATTCTTGATGACCTTGCATTGATTCACTTGCCTTTTTTGTCAAAAATGAAAACATATTAACTTTCATGTTTCTCTATAACCATCTTTTTATTGTATTTCTCTAGCAAAAAAATCTGTCTCCCACCTGGTCTCCCATTCTTTGTAAGGGAATTAGGCCTATCTGAATTTCCCAGGAGACATCTCTTGGAAGTACAGTAGAAGGCCATGTTCTTCTAGCTCAGTTCTCACCATTTTTTCTGCCACTAAAGTTGGCACACGATGTTTCCAGCAGCTAGCCACTTGTTAGGGAATGGGCACCATCAGTCTGGGAAGGCAGTTCATCACCAGTTTGTCATCACCGGTGATAATTTTGCCCCCACAGTGTCTCACAAGGCAGGATTAAGATTGAAGGAGCCACTTGTCTCCAGCTCGTTGCTCCCAATGTTTAACCACGCTCGAGCTCCTTCACTGTGCGTATGATCCCAGCACCCACTTGTATAGACACACATCTCTTGAGGTCAGAAGGAAGATTAAAGCTTGTAATGGATCTTGGAAGCTTAATTTCTCAGTAGCAGGAAGGTGGAGTTAAAAGACCTCTGGAATGGTCCTGCATCTCTAGCTAATAGGACGACAAGCAGAGTTGACGGTGTGGGGAAACTTTAATTTCCGATGTCTATGCTATTGTCTGTAATGGGTAAGCAGAAGTCCCCCCCAAGTGTTAGCAGCTTTTTTCCCAAAAGTCAGTGATTGATAAAAATAAGATAAAAAAAGATCTGGCATTTCCTAGACTGATTTAAGAAGTAACACTGCTGACCAGAAAAGACTTTTAAAAATATGGCTTAAGCCTTACAGAGTATTTTAATTCAAGGATTAATTTGCTTCTCACTAGAGGCTTGGTATCACCCTGTTTGCAAAGAGTAATTAAAAAAATTCATTAGTAGGGATGGTAAATTCTTCTGCCATTTCAGTCAATGTTGTGAGGTAATGTAGCCTGGAGCTTTGCACAGCTTGGCACTTGCTATAAAAGAGGGTATTTCTAATAAGATTTACATTTATTAAGACTACTGTGGCTGCTCCAATCTTGATCTTCTTGAAGCTAAAGGGAGAATTCTTACTGACTTGACACAGAATCTGACCCAAACAGCAGGACAACTTGAAATAAAAAGCGAGCTTCTAGCTTCCCTCATTTTACTGGGATAAGAAATAACTTTAAATCAGCATTTGTTCACACCATTTTTTCTTACTCGGATATACAATGCACATGCTCATTCAGTCATGAAAGCACTTGGTTGGCACGGTTATTTTAAAATAAATTACCTTAAAATAGGTTATGTCTGTACAAAGCACATATGATACAAGACACAAGCAAAGGCACTTGATTTAGGACAAGTGCCTAGGCAAATTACTGTTTTCTTTTAGCAGCTGGCCAAAGCTTTTTAACTTTGGATCCCTAACATAAAAGTTTCCCTGCGTAGAGTCAAACTGAGTTATGTTTGTGCCTCTACCATGACATGCACTCATTGCATTCCTTTCCCTGTTCAAATACAATTAGAGAAAGATGTGATCACATGAGGAATCCTTTTAAGCCATACCCTCCTACTCAATATGAAGAACAAATTTTAAGGCTGAATCACTCTAAGCACCATCTGAGTTAAACCAGGATCTCTCACCTAATTAGATAAGTATAGCAGACATAGTGAAAAGGGTCAGCTGCTGAGGTGTTCCGCTGCCTTAGCTTGGTACGGTCGTCATGCATGTTGTTATCTTCATTGGTGTTGGCTTCTTTCATGGAGCTACGGGCTCCACTATACCAACTGACAACAAACCTAACTTCATCATACCTATTTAGGTTGAAGAGAACTTACTGTGTCTGATGTTTTTTTGAACTTTGATTTTTTTTGAAGAATTTGCCTTTTTCAGCCAGTAGGCTCTACATGGAGCCACCCAGCTTTCTTAAAACCAAAAGATTTTGCGTGCTGAATTTACTCACATATTTAGAGAAGACAGAAAGTAAAGGTATCAGTTGACTCTGTAGTAACTCAGAATATTTCTTCTGCTGATGTAAGTTGATTGTGGCTGCTTGAAATATCTTTTTTCCTATGGTATTGGCTTGTAAGTAGAAGAACTCGGTGTGTCATTTTCACTCCCCTTTCTCTCTTTGACAAAGATCATCAGGTACTTTCAGGGAATCTTATTGTTATTACAACAGGTAAGGGACCGACAAAAATTACCAAGTTCATCTGTACCATTTATCCATTTCTTGGCATCCAGCATTCAATTTTTCCTAAATAATTTTCTACCTTTGGGAGTTGTTTTTTAGGAGTTGTTCCAGAGATGTATGCAATACTGAACATACAGCATATCCGAGTCTTCAACATGCAGTAAAGGAGAAAAGCAATCAGAAGCATCATTGGAGCTAAACACTGGATTTTATAGAGGCAAATATGTATAAAAAATTGTTTTAAGTATCCCAAGTCTTTCTGCATGAAGGCCTATTTTTCATTCTGAGTAAAATAGCCAGAGTGGTATCTGCTCATGAGCCAAGTCACACACTTTTATTTCTATTGTGAACAAGAAAGAGCTTACAAACAAAGATTTAATTCTTTAGCTGAATAAATAGTTTCTTGGCAGCAACTATAAGGGGCTCAAAATGCTTATTATGCTTTGATTATAATTATAATTCTCACTGAGTCATCAACTCCTATAGCAAGGACGGGTATTTTTTAATAATGAAGAACTGAATTTTTAGCCTTGAAGACTTGTCTGCCCAGGACTGCAGAAATGTATTAAGCATACAGATAATGTGAATGAGTGTTTTTCTGCACTGCCATTATTATTGTGTAGTTTGGGGAAAGGAAGTATGTCTATAAATTAGTAAGCTGCTTATAGCAAATACATAATTTCAGTGTTAACTTTGTTTCCAAATAATTATCTATGGATGACATCTTGGGATGCTTTTGGAAAAATTACCAGTGTTTTATTCCCTTAGCTCTTTTTCAGCCATCTCTGTATCTATTGAGCTCTTTCTGATCCAAGTTGCCCAGCCACCCAACTGAATGCAGGTAAGATTAGTCTGGCAGGTCTGCTCCATTCCTGTGGGCACAGCAGCTTTCAGTAACCCCAGCAGCTGGGCAAACACTTGAGGAAATGGTCAAGACTGATACCTGGCTGTCACCATGGCAAGTATTAATGGATGTCTTTACAAGGCAATGTGTTAAGTTTAGAAAGCTGGCATTTTTCAGCACATTTCTGTCAAATAACTCCATAGCTGCTGCATCTGAGACACTGCAGTGTTGCCACAACCTTACTGACAGCTTTTAGGAAGCATTTGAGTTCTGAAACAGCTTGAACAGTATCCAGGAAAGTTGGGAACCCCAGGAAATGCATTAGTTCTTTGTCTCTCCTTTAAAATAACATTGGATTGACATTAAAAACAATATTCTCTCTGGAGTCACAGCGTTACATTGTGGCCTTAAGCCATGACCATCATTGGCTATGAAGCAGAGAAGGATCAACACGAGTAGACCTGGAAGCTGTGTTATTAAAGGAATCTGATCAGCTGAGCCAATATGTCTCTTGGAGATTCAGAGCAGAACATAGAAGAATGCTTTGTGCCAAATCAGTCATTAACTCTCACCTACTCTATTTCACCAGACCTCTTTTAGGAAGCAACAGGGACAGCAGTGCTACTACTCTCACATTTTTGTACTTGGACACTGCACAGAGGCACACAAGTCCTGGCCCCAATGCTTCTTGGAGCCAACAGGGGGCTTCCAACAAATCCCAGAAGAAGGAAGGACTCTTTGCATCTCCTGTCTCTCCAGTCTCCCTCTCACACATATATATGTATGCACAATCAGGTCTTTATTTAATGGGAGTTGCATTTACAACACATTAAAACAGTATGTGGTTTGTACAGAAAGTGATAATACGGATTTAATTAGTTTGATCTTGCTTTCTGTGCTAAAGCTGAGTATGTTTAAATTATTTTTGTGACATTTCTTCTCTATTTGTTTTGTATGTATCATAAATAATAGTACAATAAGTTTTCAGATGTCTTTTCTGGTGGCTATTAGGCTGTGAAGTAAAATGGGAGTGCTCAGTGGAAGACTGACTAACAATAACTTTATTGTTACAGTACATTTAATTCCAAACAAATCTGAAACCTAGATGACTTTATAAATATTAATCCTTTCACCCATCCTGGAAATGCTGACACTTTTTGCATGTGTCTGGTACCAAAACAAGTTCAGAAGAGCACAAGACAGCTAATTGAGACAGACACCCATTTAATTTTACCTGGTCTGCCAAAATTTGAATGAGTAGCCCAGACTAGTTATGTCAGCTCCTCTTAATGGAAAGCTAATATAACTCACCATCCACCTCTGTGATCAGCTGCACTAACCCAAAGGAAAGGGCAAGAACACATGCCCAGGATCGAAGAATCATTGAAAGACTCTTTTTTCAGGGCTTTGGGTTAGATTAAGCCAGCTCTAAAAATTTGTCATCTGCTTGCTATAGCTAGACAAGTCTCTTGTTTCATTTTCAGGTGTGCTTTACTTTTTACCCCCTTACAAGTCCCTTGTATTTAACTCTGCAAATTAAGACGAGAAAATATCAGGCATATCACCTGAGAGGCTTGATATTTATAAAAATAACATACAATTTCCTATTTCTTTGCAGATAAAAATAACAACAATGTATTATCAGTATAATGTTGCTCAGCATAATGGAGTGGATGTTGACCAGCTAAGAAGATTTTGATATACCAAATAGAATCAAAATGACAACAGGCAAATTGAGAAAAAGTGAAAGAGGAGATATGCTGAGAAGGCTTGACATTAGCAGAGCTGAAATTAAAGGAAACCTTTTGAGCCAAAGAGCTCTCTGGTCTCAAAATCTACCAACATCTCACTGGTTCCTTGTTGAGACAAGAGGGAATTTCAGTGACCTGTGTTGCACCTAAAGGATAAGAAATTATGAAATAGCCTGTGTGGGCTCAGTAAGACAGCAGCATGGTTTTTTTTTTTGTCTGGAAAAGCCAGTCCAGGGCTACTATAGGGTTACAGGGAAGGAAGGAAGAAAGAGTTATTTTTGGGGACACCACTAAGATTAAATTTGTCATTCTCAGGGAAGATGATGTACTATAGTAATAGACTTATTACTGAAACTTGAAGAAACTGATTTAAAAAATCCCTAAAATATTGGCACAAAATTTGACACAAAATAAAAGCCTTGAAACTTACAGCAAACACTATTAAAAGTTAACAGAGGAGAGATTACAGTGTGGATTTTAAAAAAAGCACAAAGGTAATCTACGGATACATTGTGATATAAAGGACCAAGGGGGTCACATATTTTTTTTTTAGAAAATAGGTATCCATTCTGAAAAAATTCTATAGGAATGAGCTCAATGAAAGGTCAATGAAAATGGAAGTCAGGAAGAACGAGAAAGAACATAACTATTAGATATAAATATATATGCAATTTATTTCGCTATATCCAATCCAAGGTATATGTCAGTGTTTACCTGAAAGCATCATGTGTAGACAAACTATGGGGAAAAAACCATTTATTATTTTTCCTTCATGAAAATTTTTGGAGGTATATATTAGACTCCAATATTTCACTCCATTATCTTGGAAGACAAATCTCTATTCGATATTAAGTTAAATCTAAATTATTAAAAAATTCTTTTTCACCTTTTTGGTAAGTCAGAGCAATAAGCATTAACATTGTACTTCACCAGAAATTCACTGTCTCCTACCTAATCAAGCCAGGCTGACCAAGCTGGTGTTAAGTTCACAGGACTCGTCCTCAAATGCTGGAATTGGTGTTTTTTCCACCTGCACACCAGATGAAGCACAGTGACAGTGACCTTAGCCAAGGGCTGGTTTCTCACAGCTCTGCCACAGTCCACAGTCTGAGTTCAGGGCATGACCAGGCACCCATGATCAGGAGTGCCTGGGCGTACCAAGGGAACCCGTCGGTTTTCAGGGTGCTTTGGTGAGGAACTCTGCCCGCGGGCCGTCTCTTCTTCTGGAGTCCCTAGCTTGTGGAAAAGAATTGGAGGAAACTGACTTTGTAGCTGCTATCAAGGGCTGTCTTTTCACATTCCAGTGCCACCACCCAAGTCCTTTTGCATTTTTAAAGACTGTCCTGTATTTGTGGCAGGGAAGCACCCTCTAGACACTAGCCCAGCCCATGGCTTGTTCTACAACGTGGGACAAACAAGATAGGAAGCCATGGACTTGGAACAATGATCTACTTCCCATAGACAAGATAAACTTCCCAAAGGGCAAACTGTTGTTTTCTGTCACTGAATACAACTCAGAACATGGCAATTTCATGCTGTATATGCATTTGATTAACTTTGATACTCAATATTCAGGTTAGTGTACTGTCTAGTGCATTGTGGAAGTAGCACCTCATACTTCATTGCAGATAAATACATGGAAATGTATTTATTCTCATATTAATAAATTCATTATTTGCCTAAAATCAGGACTTTCATAATTTGAAGTTTCTGTTTATTTCCTTGGGCACTGAATTCAGTTGTTACAATGAAGCTTTTTCTGCCACTAATGTTATTGACAGTTGTCCCTTTATCTTTGTGTCTTCCCACCTCCTTGCTCAGACAATCATTTCTCCTTTGCTTCACGAGTTTCTACTCTTGGAGGCACCTTTTTCCCTGGCACTTAGCTTTGAAGCTACGTCCCTGGGGATGTTAATTTGATGTACTTAACAGAAAAAGTCTAGCATTCTGTGAAACTTGGGTGCCGTTGGGTTTCACCACAGACTGAGACCCAAGTTTTCCTAAGATTCATTAACCTTTTTACAGGGACTTGGTCCTGTCATGAAAACCCAAACCACCGCTTACTTTCATTATCAAGGACCACAGGAACCCAATGGCTTCATGACATTTTCACAGAAAACAGTTTGTAGTGATAGTTTCTAACTTCAAGTTTCCTACAAGCCTTGTAGGAAACTCTGGGGACGTGCATACATGCAAATCATATACAGAAAAACTTTCTGGCTACATATAATACTCTCAGATGTGTTTTGTTTTAGCCCTAGGTCTTGAATTATCTGTAGTATTGTATGAGTTTTAACTTAGTTTTAGCAATTTCGCTTAAAGCTGTCTCTCCTACAGCACAAATGTTGTCACATGGTTTCATTTTATCTGCTATGTGCACACATTTTGCCAGTTTTGGTGTATCTTTCACAATCAGCTATTCCAATAAGTACCATATCATTTATGTCTGACTCATTAACCATGCAGACATTTCTGTTTCACTTGGGTTTGCTCTTAGTAAAAAAAAATGTTTTATCAAAATAGTAAAGCTGAGCAAATAATTTACATCAAACACTTTATCTTCCTTCTCCTTCTGGGAAATCTATGACCAGATTGCACCTATTTCTCAATTATTAATTATTTATACCTTCCCAACACCGACTAATTCATTTAGAACTATATGGATTAATTACAGATATCTGAAACAGAAATTAATTTCCTTCATTCTATAATTAGTCAGCCAGGTCAGGTCGCTTTGTCTTCGACCCCTGGGCCATGTCATGTGCAAGAATTCTTTACTTAGAAAAATGAAAATACTAGTGCCAGTAAAGCGGACAGCCTGTGAATGTTTGCAGAAATACACAAACTGTTTCTTTCCAGGTAAATGGACTGTGTTTTGGATAACAATTTTCATTCACATTTATATGTCAAGCTGTGAGGATGCTAAGTGTGCAGTATGGAAGTGAGGCCTTGATTTGTATGTTGTGATATGAGGCTCTTTTTAGTATCTGCAAAAGGTCTGATTGACACAAAAGTCAATATATAGCATCTCCCAAGTATGGGTCTCAGATGTCACCCTCCCTCAAAAAGTGCAGTGAAATCAAGGTTGAACTATGGGTGCTTGTTCAGGCAACGCCAGGTTGAAACCAGGGCACATCTTTCTGCCATGGTTTAACCCCAGCCATTCACCAAGGCCCATGCAGTCGTTCCCTCACTCGCCCATCAGCAGGATCAGGGAGAGAATTGGAAGGGCAAAAGCTAGAAGACCTGTGGGTTGAGACAGTTTAACAGGGAAAGCAAAAGCTGCACACAAAAGCAAAGCAAAACAAGGAATTCATTCACCACTTCCCATGGGCAGGTGTTCAGCCACTTCCAGGAGAGCAGGGTCTCATTACATGTAACAGTGACTTAGGAAGACAAATTACATCAGTCCAAATATCCCCACCTTCTTCCTTCTTTCCCCCACTTTATATCCTGAGCATGATGCCGTCTGACCTGGAACATCCCTTTGGTCAGTTGAGATCACCTGTCCTGGCTGTGTCTCCTCCCAGCCACCCACGTACCTCCAGCCCCTTTGCCAGGGTGGCAATACAAAAAGCAGAAAAGGCCTTGGCTCTGTGTAAGCCCTGCTCAGCCATAACAAAAGCATCTCTATATCAGCAACCCTGAGTTCAGCACAAATCCAAAATGCAGCCCCATACCAACCCCTGTGATTGAAATGACCTCAGCCCAAACCAGGACACTGTCTTTGGAAAAGATCAACACCTGCCACTGCTGCCCCCAAGCAAGATCATCACTGGCATTAATCCACCTCAAAGGGTAGCACTGCCTCCTCACTGGTTCCTCTGAAGGCAGCACTTCAGGAAAATTGCTCCAGTCTATTTGTGAGCAAGTCAGAAACAAGCTTGGATGTTCCATAACCTCAGTCAGGTCTTCCTTGTGCCAGTTGCAGAGAGGAGTTTGGGGTGCTTCTCCAAAAGCACCACCCTGAATATCCCTTCAGTGAGGGAGTCTGCCAATCACACATGAAGTGCTAGGCTTCTCTCAGCTTCCTGTTTGCATGAAGACCAAATGAGTTTTGTCTTCTAAATAAATAAACCTTTAAAAAAATAAAAATAAATTTGAGTAAGTCCTGTGAAGTGCAATTTAGCTAGTTGTTCAAAAGGATATGAGAATCTGGCCAAAGTATGCCAACAAATTTGTAACAAGTGCATGATTTTAAAGGTGTCTAACAGCACTAAGATTTTCAGAATTGAACTCCTTCACCCACATCCATCCTTTGAGCCCGGTGTCCTCTTGACACACTCTGTAGGGAGCAGATCCCTCCATCAGGAGTTAGGGTGCCATTAGACCTATAGTTGACACAGAAACAATTTGAAAACTGACAGGGCACTCTTCAGCCTCTCAGCATGGATTTGCACTGTTCTGTTAATAAGCCAGTAACATTTCAAAGGGTAAGGAGAAAAGAGGGCTAAAGGCAGAACTATAGCCCCTATCAAGCACAAGTGCAGGAACCAACATAATTTTCAGCTTTAAAACAAGGGTTTGTTTCATTACTTGCATTAGCCTTTTAAAAAACATACTCATAATGGTCATAACATAACAAAGATGTCTCTGATGGAGTTGTGTTTTCTCTCAGCACCCATGTTGTCTGTGGTAATGAATCTGAACAGATATTTCTACTGAACTGCTGCATGGGCTCAACTTGCTGAAGTTGACCAAACTGCAAGAGAAATTAATGCCTTTGGGTCCACAACCTGCATCCAGAACTGGACTGTACTTCAGGTCACATCCCAGCCTGCAGCAGATGGGAGGAAATTATCATATCTACCTGATAATTTATTCTAGGAAAATGCTTTGAGTGGCAACAATCAGCGAGATATTTGCCTTCCTTATTCAGCAGTTACATATTCTCTGTTCTCTGCAGAACATGGTAATATTGTGGGGTGGTTTCCTCACTGTCAACTTATAAAAATACGACACTAATTTGTTGTAGTTGGAGTGGTTCTGCTGGGAACCCTTCCAAAACAGTCAAATACCTACATGGACTGACTTGGCTGCCTGGCTTACTACATGCACTCTAAATATGGCAGGGTGAGGCTTATTAGAACATACCGGCCTAGTCACCATCTCCCTGCTCTTGTGCTCTGCATAGTAAAATCAATGCACATTGTGCTCTCAGGCTGGGACTATTTTTAGGTGTTATTTTTCCACTCAGTCTGCAGCTGTTTTCAGTCACAAGCTTCTTTAACTAAAACAAATACACAGTCCTTGGCAAAGGAGTGGTTGTAAAGAGGACAGAAGTGTGCACATGAATCTTGTGCCTGCCTCACAGGGTTTTATGAAGGGAGGGTCAGAGGAGAGCAAAGAGGAGCACTGTGTCCTGGGAAGCCAGGGTGAACATTCGCCATCATGAATTAGCCCAACTTCCAGTCCTCTTCCAGAACGACCGATGAAGGGCAGGCTTCTCAAGGCTGAAGAATGTGGAAGGAGAGCTGGAATGCTACCAGATCCTGCATTACCTGCAACACCTTCCTGAAAGATACACACAGACACCTTCCTTGATGAGCCTTTTGCCCTTAGTGTGCACAAAGCTCCTTTGGCAGACTGTGTAATCCCATCAGCCCTACTGCCTTGTAATTTCCTCCTTCCCTCTCCACCTCAGGGAATGGAGAGAATTGAAGGAATCGGAAGTTATCACATGGATGCCTCAGAAACAACTGGTCTCCGAACAGGAGATGTGGCTCTTGGAGCACTTCCTGGTCTCTGCAAAATAGAGATCCCTCCAGTAATGGAAAGGAGACTACTTTGTTCTTTCCTCCTCACTGCTCCCCCTCTGCCCTCAGCATTGGAAGTCCCCAAGGCCAGAGCTGCAACTTCAGTGTGGGAATGGCTTGGTTAGGCTTCCTGCTAATTAAGAGCAGAAGAGAGAAGATTAATCCAACCATATCTTGTTTGGTAATTGAGATGAATATCATATTAGGATAGGTTTGAAGACAAAAGGCTTATCAGTAGTCAGCCAACTGCTTTTAGTGCTGTTTGTCAGGCTCAGGTGGTGGAGAGAAACAAAATTGAGTGATTGTATTGTCTGAAGCCACTCCGATCCATCCCACTGGACATCTTCACAGTCTGCTGTGTTAACAGAGAAGGTACTGAGAAGACACAGGTCTTGAGATGCTTGTTCACCTTTAGTGCTGCATGCAAACCATGAACACTGAAAAGCTGTGTTTCCTGTCAAAAGTTTCTCATATCATAAATTATCATTGTTATGCTGGTGAACATGAGAAGAAGAGCAGACAACATCTTCATTTCTCCATCATCCCATTCAAGTCATCCGAGGGACATCACTGCAACACAGGGAACACTTTAGCAGATAGTGTGTCCTACGCTTGATAGCAAATGTTGGAGGGATTTGGAGCTCAAATTATAAAATCCCAGTTGACCTCCTTAACCCAGTACAGGGCACAGTTCTGCCATGGAATAATGACCAGAGTGTCTTGCAGCTTTATTCTGTGATAAAAGAATAAAACAGGCCCTTCACAGTGAGGCTGGTCCAAGCAAAAGAAGTTTAGCTTTCTCTCTGTTCACTAAGCAGAGTACTTGCCACTACATAAAAAACTAGCTAGCTATGGTGGTAATTAGAAAAAGCTGCATTGTGAGAGCCATTTAGGCTCATCTTTTGACTCACATTGTTGAAAAATCAGCTTTTGGTAGGCTTTTACTGTTTTGTTAGGAACTTTCTCACACTGCTCTGTCACTGTCCATTAGGAGAAGCGTTGTCATCCTTCACATGGACTGTCTAAACCACAGGTGTGAAGTGCCTCTTTGTGCTATACTGTCAAGTTCTTCAGTAGGTTTTGTATGAAAATCAGGCACTTCTTCATGAAATCAGAAGTGCCCAGATTATATTTCATATGCGTGAGTTTCCTTGTTTTTATTAAAATTAAGTTTGCTCATTTGCCATTTTCAAGCTAGTTTGAAATGAGGATCACCTTGTATCCTAGGAAACACAGTGAAAATTTTATATGTGATCACATTTTTATCCATGTTATGAAAAAGCAGATGGTAATTAGGTACATTATTCATAGGAAAGCTTGTTGAGAGCAGTGTCTGTATGGTTCCAGCTTCGATTAGAACTTGTTTGGAAGAACTACTTCATACCTTTCAATTGCCCCTCATTAAGTGCAATCACTACTCTTCTGTGGTCCCAGTGTGCTTTAATTTGTGCAACCAGCATCCACAATATTATATAGAATAAAACCCAGCAAATTTCTGGGGTCCCTTTCATTCTACTTGACAGCAGTGTGGTCTTTCTCTCCGTCTGAATCCATTACTATTTATTGCAGCTGCAAATGTGCCTTGTGAGAGGCCACTTGGCAGAAGGAGAGGTGCAGAGCTGTCATGTTCCAGGGACAGCACCTGAACCATTGGAAGAGACCAATTCACCTATTTAGGTAGAGGAAAGCATGCTGAGAGCACACTTAGAGGCTGGGACATTTTGTGTGAGGAGGGTGGGTGTCAGGATTCCTGCATCGCCAAGCCTTCCACCATGGACAGAGTGACAGAGCACAAAAGGCACAGTCATGCTGCAACAACAACAAAGTGTCTTCACCAGGGCTTGTCAGCTCAACAGTGGCAGGGAAGTAGGACCCACCACACATAACAGCTCTTGTTTCTCACTGAAAAAATCAGCCTAGCCCAGCCTTGCACTCGGGCTTTCTCCAGAGACTTCTCTGTAAAAGAAACCCAAGAAGTCCTCACAGATGGCAGTCAGACTTGGAGATCTCCATATGGAAAATATTTTTGGAAAGACAAATAACTGTAACTGGGTCAGACGAGATTTTTTTTCATACTGCCCCTGAAAATGAAGAGGGATAAGGCTATTGTTTGTCTGCTTATGCTACACAGAGGCTTCTGTAACCTTCCACAGCATGCTACAGAGGGCATATAAGGATGCTCGAATACATAGTAACTCTTGTATCATGCAAGAAAATGTGTGTGTTTGAGAGAGAGGCTGTCTGATCTTATCAGTACTGCAGATGCTTTTGTTATTTATTTTGTGGTTGGGACATTCGCAGCTTCTGCTACGTCATCTGTATTTGCTGCTAAAGAAAATTATTTGAGCGTTTCCCTTAATGACAAACTAACACTCTAATGTCTTCTCTCTCCTCTGCAGTAGACAATACACTTAGACAGTGCCAACTGTGTCCTGCAGAAATAGATTGCTTTGAAGTAGAGCTCAATAAACAGATGTGAGGGTCCAAATAAACCTGGCAAAGTATACACTTGACTAAACAATGCAACAGCATATTTGAGACTTTTTTTTTCCTGCATTTGAAATGTTTGCCAAGTCCCTGACTGATACAGTAGATAGGGTCAAAGACTCAACATAGCCATCTTCAACCCTTGGACTCCCAGAAGAAAGGCAACACAAACCTGCCATGAAATAAAAATCATTTAAATTCCAAGTCTCTAGTTTGCTAATGATGAAATTGAGTAAAAATTTCTGCTTTCTCTTCTTCACTTAGAATTACTTCTGAATTGAGCAGTCTACCATTTAATGTCTCACCATGATTTCCAGTATAGATTTTTATCATTCATTTTCAGGCTTCTGCCATCAGAAAAGTTGCTCTTCCCTCCAGTAACCCAGCTCAGGCGTGACCTTAAGGCTTGTGACAACATTTTTTTTGTTCACCCTCTGGTGCCTCTGGTATTTAGATATCTGTATTGCAGCAACCTATCAGACTGCCAAAGCCACACCTTTCCAAGCACAATGTTTCTGACAGTGTTGTCAATCCCATTTCACACGAGACCCCAGATGAGCCACAGGAAGGCTGAGTTTATTTTGTCCTTCCTCATATGATTTCTACACACACATTAGCTCTGAGTTCCCAGCTGGACAGAAGCTCAAGGGAAATAAGTGGCCTTCATTCCTTCCCTCCCTCCCTCCCTCCCTCCCTCCAGTGCCACTCCCTTGACCCCTCCAGCCTCTCCAGGTGGTGGTACTAGCCCATGTCACATACTGACAATTCACACCACAGAAGAAACAAAAAACCCCCAATCTACACCCCATTTTAGTCATAGTGATGCTGCCTAAATAATTAGACAGGGACCCAAAACGGTGGGCATGGTGAGTGCATAGCCTGCTGTTCGCTTTTCCCAGCATCAGTATTTGTGTCTAAATCCCTAACCTCAGGTGTCTGTCTCAACACAGAACCTCCTAGCAGCCTACTAATGGCCTTTTCCTAGAAGAAGGCCAGACCATGGCAGGGGCGTTGGAACTAGATGATCTTTAAGGTGCCTTCCACTCCTAAACGATCTATGATTCTGTGATCCTAAAAATACCCATTCTCCATCGTAATCATCCCATTTTCCACCTACCCACTTATCAAATCCTCTAGACCTAATTGCTTTTCCAGAACACGCATGTGACCCTGCTACAAGCTTATCAGCTGGGTTGAAAATACGAAGTGAAGCAAAACAGATGGAATTTCATAACCAATTACATACTACAGAGGGAACCATAGTGCGTAGGTTTCTCATTTTCAGACTAAGTCAGTCGTCTTGTTAAGCCTCCTTGAAGCTCTGACAGATCCCCTATGTTTTCTTCTGCAGGGAGATCCTGCATGTTGCAAGCATACTGAGATCCTGCTGCAGGACTAAGACCTTGCTCCAGAGAACTCTAACCAGTGCTTTCCACTGAAAGTGCTAACCACCTTTCACTGATCTAACTGCTTGACACGTCTTGTCTGCAGTGAGGCTCTTTTGTTATTACTGAGCCATCATAGTCTGATTTTCTGTGGGTGCCTGGTAGTGCCCTCTTATTTCACAGCTCAGTGAAAAAATGGAGTATCTACTTGTGATAATTCTTAAATACGTAGGAGATGTTAGGTTCGTGATCAGAAAGTGTTATGGACTTGTAAAAGATAAATCCATGCTAAATACGGGTGAGGAAATTCTACAGAAGGGCATAATTAATGTGAAGAGGAACTCCCTTGGTCCAGGCTTTCCCTCCTGTTGCATCTGAGCTTGTGGAAATCAAAGTTTACAGTACTTTTAAGTGAGCAGACCTTGCCCAAGTGAATTACAACAGAATAAGATACATACAAAGTGAGAAGTAGGCTTAAAATATCAAGATCCGGGGGATTTTTTAGTAAAGCACTTGGGTCTCTAAAAATCTTACCCACTAAATTAATTCCAATGGGCTTGTGCAGATTTGCCATGCAGATATAAATGCAGCGATGATGCAGGGAATCACCCTGTAAGAAGCTGCACAGACCATTACTTTTGACATCATTGTGAGTGAGTTGGAGAAGGTTCAAAGAAAAAGCTTGATCCTGTCAAGGGAACTCCCAGTGTGGAGCACACTGCCCAAGGAGACCCTCAGGTGCCACCAGCACAGGCTACTCAAACGAGACTGTGAGATCTTCAGCACCACCCAATATTGAATGGCTGAGAAAAAACCAGATCTATTATCCTACCACAGGATTGAAGGATGTTGCACTGACAGGTGTCTCACTGAGGACACAAAAAACAACTGATTACTGTAGGTGAATGGAAAAGTTGAAAAGTGACCTAGGATGCTCTTTTCAGAGGGATGTGTTCCCTGCTGAGGAGCTGATCTTTGGCTCTGTTCACATGCTCCACCTGAAGCCAGTGTGCAGCACAGGGGAAAACAGAGAGGAGAGGCAATGAAAGATGGTGAGGTTAGGGAGGGATGGATCGACACTTCTCCCTTCTGAGCTGCACACCTGTATGTGTAAAAGAGAGGGAGAGAGAAAGCGCCACACTGCTTGTTGTGACAGGTTACAGGGGTAAAAAGAATGACAGAGTTAATGTAAGAAAGATGTTTCTAGTTAGTACTGGTACAGCAGTCAATTGAATGTGTGTCAATTCCCTTTCTTCCTCTGTGTGCTCAATATATATATTTAGATGTGAGCAGAGACGTTAATCTCAGATCCCAAATGCCACTTTGATAACTGCCAAGATTTGGGAGGGGCTGCTGTAGCAACAATAATGCAACGTTATGTTTCCTGTCCTGATGGACGATTGTATGTGCAGTGCTCCTGTCTCCAATATGTACAATATTTCAAACTTTCCTGCCAAAAATAAAAATGGAAAAAATCAAGAAAGCCTTGAGGCAACAATAACTTATTTGACATCAAGTTACATGGGTTTTACATGTTTATTTCCTCAAATATTCAATTAAAAGCTTACTTACTGCGGCAGATGTCATATCACATGGTGCATATGCTCCCTCTCCAATACAGAGCAGCTTTTTAGAAATTACTGCCAAAATGTTGTAAGAACTTTTATAATGGTTTCAGGATGAAGCATAAAATGTAATAAGCCACACATTTATGTGCGTATTTTATTGATCAATTTAGTACTAGCTTTCTGTTTGGGAGTGGGGGGTTTTCGATAGGTTTTTCTGGGGGAGGAAGGAATTGTTTCCATGAAGAGAAGGAGAAAATTAGGATATTTGAAAAATGGGCATAGGTGCTTTGTTGTGAAAAGACATGTGGAGTGACCTAAGTGCAACAGGTTTCTTTTGGTCTGCTCTTGTTCCTGAGTGTGAAACAAAAAAGGATGTGTGGGTACTAATAAGAATTACTTCAGTAAGTTTAGTTCCACTGTAGGGATTTTGCTTCTCTGACAAAGATCTCTGAAAACACTATTGCTGGCCATTTTGTTAGCTATTATGCGGGTAAAACCAGGCTGTTTTCCAAAATCCTTGTCTGATTTCCATTCATAAATTAGTACATGTGTTAACCAAACTTCGATTAAATATTAAATAGGTGTAATGCATCTACATGCATCTATCCCAAGCTAGCATAGCCACCTGTTATACTTCACAGTGTAAGCCAGTAGCCGGTGACTTTCAAGAAAAAAGACAGTTTCTGGTTGACAGAGACATCCATACTGGAAATACCGCATACTTTGCCTCAGGATTTAAAATCAAGCCCTTGCTCATGGATCCTGGAATACCTACACTAGGGCCTAATCAGCCCTTGGAGGATGATCCCTCTTTTGAGTGGTACGAGTAAAACAGCTCAGAGAAAATGCTAAACATCACGAGGGCAGAGCTGTGAAAATGAAGACTGAAGGTAACAACACTCGTAGTTGTTTGTGCCTGCTGAAGCCTTGTATAATCCCAAGGAACAGTGTCCCTGGGAAGATATCACTGCCTTGTTCAGCAAAGCAGCGTCAGACCTAGAAAAGAGGGTGAGTTTTTACAACATGGCCATAACACGTGCCAGCTGACATGTTACACACAAGACTGGCTGAGGCAGTAGTATGGATCTGTCTTTGCTAGTGTTACTGCCTGCTCCAGTCTCTGTAAACAACACATGTCAGCACTGGATCAATACACTTGAAATGACAGCGACTTATGGATTTTGAGGAGCTTTCAGGACAAAAAAACCCCCAGATTTCTGAAATGTCTTCACTGCAGAGCAGATCCTGACTGTCACCTGAACATGACACTTAGCTTTCTGTGGGCAGCCACAGAGAATCTTTAACCCTAACTTCCCAATGCTTTCAGCCCAGGACGGGTAGTGTTTAAGATTTTGTTTCACTTCAGCATGGCTTCTGATCCTCTTCTTTTGCCATAAGAAGATAGGCAAGAAGCCCATAGCTGTGAGGCTCTCAAATAGTTTCTTTCTCCTCTTCTGGAAGTGATTCTGAGCTGAAATTCCATGTTTGACTCCTTTCTGCAAAACCTCTACAATGTGCAGAGATGCCATGCACAAAAAACAAGACTGAGCAAACTCACTTTTTCCAGATGAACAACACAAACTCTGCATTAGGGGTTACCCAAAATCTAGTAGTCCAACAGAGGGGGGGCTGCTGCAGCTCTGTGACTCCAGCTCCTGCCAGTAGTAAGGCTGAGTATGTATTCCCAAGGTGCACACACAGACACATACACACAATTATAGAACTATGGAACCATTTAAATTGGAAAAGACCTCTTATATCACCCAGTCCAACCGTTAACTCAGCACCGCCAAACCCACCATTAAGCCATGTCTTTCAGTGCCCCAAGCATATGCACATATACAGAAATATGCAATATAGATCCCTCCTTAGATACTGAAGTCTATCCAGTAGCTGGCATTTAGATCCCTGGTCACCTCAGTGGCTGGCACCTGCACATACAAATGCCTGAGGCCTCCTCCACCTGCTGGTACTCAGCCCTTCTCTGACAGATACCCATACACACACACTCACTACAGATTCCCCTTGGACACTCAGACTATCCAATGGCTGGCCCCTGGATCCCCCTGCTTCCCTGGTCCCACATGCACAGACACACACACACAGGCAAACAGGTCTCTCTGGGAGCAGGTCCAGACCTATGGTCCCTCCAGTGCCTGACCCTCAGCCAGCTCTTAGTTCCTCTTGTCTCTCCAGAATCCATCCCACACCATCCAGCCTCTCTCACACCTGACTACCATGGTTGGACAAGTGCACTGACCACCAACCTCCCTCCACGTGGCCAGACCCTTGCAGCACAGAAGGCAGAGGAACACCATGGCAGGCACACAGTATTTGGTGCCATTTGGTTAAAACTGGATGAGTCATTTAATCTGATCAAGTGCTAAATTTTGCATTGAGCATTCTTTAGAGAGGATGATCCTTGGATGCCATGACTCGGTATGCATATTTCACTGCATGCCCTAGGCAGGTGTTACAATGAAAATTACCTTGTAAAGTAAGGATATGTTTTATAAAACAAAAAAGGTAGATTCATGCACCTTCTAGAGTAATTTGCCATATTAGGATCTGGAAAAGGTAAATAAAAACTGCAAAAAGATGTCATGTAATTTCAAATGAAATTTGAGTTGATGTTTTCATCTTCTAAGATACTGTCATTTACAACTTGATTCATTTAGATTAGATGGCAAAATTCCATTAAGGTGTACAATTAGATGAATAAGGGCACCTGCAAGTGGAGGAGTGATTTTCACTTTGTAGAACCCAGCCTCTAAGAACATGTTACTTATCTCTGGTTTCACATAGTGATGAAACAAACCAAACGAAGCATTTAACGTTGAATGCTACTTCGAGCATAAGGAAACAGTCTGGAATTAAAGCACAAACACCACATTTCACATATATACCAATCCCAGTATTACGGATCGTTTTTTAATGCATTCCAAGCTGGCAACTACTATTCCTTGGAGACAATTGGTCCTTTGTCATTTTGATAGAGAAACATACAAAAGAGACATGGGAAGCCTTTTCCATCCGCCCACGTTTCTCCATTAATTGTTCGGCCGCTCCCTTCGGCAAGTTTTGAAAGACATTTTCTGGTTCAGTTTCACACGGATCCAGCATTTCTCATTCCATTATTGACTTTTACACCACCATCCAAGGTGCTTCAGGGTTTGGAAGTTCTTCCATGACTATGCTATTTGTTTGGGGTTTTTTTCTCAGCTCACTCCTACCACTACTGTAGTTGTACAGGGTGTATTGCTCTAACCCGCTGACATTAAGCCAGAGTCCAGCACTGGCTGGTGGTCAAAACTTGTTGCTTACTGACCAGTTAATTAAAAAGCTGGTGAGATCAATGCCAGCAACCTTAAGAAACTCTTGAGTGTTGACAGCAGTCGCATTAGCACGTTAACTTTGGGAATTGCTTTTCTGGGCTATCCATCTCCCTGGAATGCTGGGCTGGGATTCAAAATGTGCATTTCTGCCAAACCTTGTGAGGGATAAGAAGGTTATACAGAATATGAGTCAGAAAAAATAAACCCTTTGAAAGAGTCCTGCTCCACAGATGCAGTTCTCCAGAGTTACTTTCAGAGCAGAGCTGGGAAGGAAAGAAAGTGCTGGAATTTAATTTCTTGCACAAGACTAAAAAGCCCTTTGGAAGACTTAATCCGACAGCAAAGCTTCCACAAAAATAAATGGTGATTTAGAGTCTGTATTGACAGCAAAAAGCATAGACCAAATATCAACAAGGATGTCCTCCAAAAATCATGCTTAGTTTATTGAAGAACCAAGAGAAGTGTCTACAACAATAGCTATTTCCTCCTGGCTCTTTTGGAAAAGAACCCTGCCTACATCTCCCTTTCTTTTTATGAAGGAATGGCTACTCCAGGCTCTGTCCGAAGACACAGGCTTAAAATCTCTAGTCTTAGAGGAACACTGTGGTCATACCTACTATGCAGCTCAGCCCATTCTAGCCTCACAGAGGAAAATTCCTGCTCACTTGCAACTACAGAGTGAACTTAATGAATCTGGAAAACAAATAAATAAACCAAGTAACAGAGCTTAAATGTTGGTTTGTCAGGCATGAGGAGCCTGGGTGCTAGGTATTTGTGGAATCCCAAAGATAATTTCCATCTTCTGTCCATACCCATGTGGAAAGATGCGAGCAAGGTGTAAAACCAGCAGCTGCTCAAAAGTACTCTGTGGTTGCTGAGAACTAGTCCTTTGAGACACTGGACCTTGAACTGAAGAAGCAAATAGCATTCAGGGAATTTTTCTTCATACAATACTCTATCCAGTATCCAAAGAGAAATTTGGATCTGTATTAAGATATCTAAACTTAGGTTTTCACATCTCTCCAAGATACCGCTATAGTTACTGGAAACTTAGGGGCTATTCAAACACACCTAAAACTCAATTGCTACACTTGGTCAGCTGAATAGTTGCAAAGCTAAATTAAATTTTAAAGTCTAAATCTGCAAGCTGAATCTCCCCCCACCACCATGTCTCTGTGGCAAACAGCTGTAACTGTGCAGTAAGAAATGATTGTAGCAATCATCAGACTGGCTCTACCTTGTACAAAGACCTTTGTCATGGAAAGGCAAGGCTGAATATGTGTTCATACACTAATGAAACAGTTGATTCCTGCCAAAAAAAGGATAAAATGGACAAACAATTCTTCCCTTGATGTGACAGGTCAGTTTTAAGATCTTGTTACAAATACATTTTTGATCTGGTTTATGGCATCATGCTCAGTGTGTGAATAACTAAGAAAGTGTTGCTACCAGCCATTCAGAATCAGAGATTGAATTATATTAGAGCTTTTTGGGATTTTTTTTAAACAATCAGTGTCAAGGGGCATAATTTTCTGCATGTCTCTCTCTTTTGGAGCATGTGTTAGTTCTCCCATTTGAATTTATCTCTGACAGTCACTGATCAACTTCAGCTTTTCTGTTGAATATTGGGACCTTCAGATATGTCCATATTGCAAAAAGAATTGATAAGAAGGTTGATTTTTCCAGAAAGTATACAAAAAATTTTTGAGGGGAAAAACACACTACAGTCTTGTGGACTGGAGGCAGAAATGTGGACACTGACCAGAAAACATCACTGGTGGAAAACAATGGAAATCAGGAATAATAGTTTAAGTAATTTAGGAACTAAATTCTAATAGAAGTGCCTATATATATTGCAACAAAATAGTGGAAAGGAAATATAACTATCATGCATTCTTGTACACTCTTAAAATTCCACAGAGCTGATTTGTTTTACATGTGAAGCAATGACCTGTTCCTGCTGGTTTCAACTAATAAAAGTTTTCTGAGGTGAATGTATCTGATACCAAAGCCAGGTCTTCACGGACCAGGATAATTAAATGAATAATTCCGGGATTTAATGCAACTTGATCACATTATGATGGGGAAATTCAGTCATAATATATGATTTTGGCTTAATTCTTGTAAACCAAACTAGGTGATCTGACACCTCTGGGCCTGTGATATTGGCCTGCCATGGTACACAACCAAAGGGAAAACTACTTTTTTCCTAAAGATGCATCTTATGGAAAACTTTTCTTGCTTATATGATTAATAATTGAAGAGGATGTGTTCTGACCTGTCAAAGAATATTAAAAGAGCTATATGGAACAATCTTGCAAAGTAGTCCAAATGTGTGCAGTAACAGAAATTAAAATTACTTGGCCCACTCAGATCTTAAAGTCAAATGTTCATTTTTTGGAATCCATAGTGAAAACCAGGTACTTCCAGGGGTTGACTCCTCTCAGCTGTTAGACAGTGAGCTGCAGAATTGTCTCCTGTTTCTCTGCAGTAGTTAAAGAGGAAGCTGAGGTCACTTGCATACACTAAAGTTCAGTTTTAGGTGGTCACAGCTGAATGAGTTCTTCCCTTACACTGTTCTGATTTGTAAAACAAACATTCTTTTTGGGAAAAAACGTTTCCAGGTACATACTGTAGGTAGATGGACCTACATACGAGACTGCACCATCCTATTCACTGATGCTGGTTAGATGAGCTTTGTCACAAAAATGTAGGTAAAAGACTCTGCTGTTTTCTGGTGTCTGAGACACGGGCTGGGAGTGCAACTGGCCCCCACTAGAGCCCTTGCACACACAGCACACAGCTGGCACACGTGTGAGCTCCCAGCACACAGCGCAGGTCTCAGGAGATGGGGAATATGCTCAAAGCAGAGCTGGGCATGAGCACAACTAATGAGACACCAATGTACCAGGCAGATCCTTTCTTCTTCTTGTGTTTCGGGCCACGTAGATCAATTTGGAAGAACAACTATTGGTCTTCATAAATATCTGCAATATTTATGACCATACGAGTATGTTCAGAATTAACACTGCTCTGAGTCAAACATTTTTCTGTTGGAAACGTTCTATTATCTAAAAGTCAGAACCGACATTATTGTCACTCTGCTCCCTGCATAAAACTGTTTTTGCAAATGTATATGCTAGAGATTTACATCTGGGAGGAAAGAAAAGCCCTGGGAAACCTAGCATGGGATCTTGGCAAAATGAAAATGAAATCAATGGCAAAACTTCCACTGACTTCGGTCCTTGCAGCAGCTCAAGGAACTGTGAGCATCTGTGGTGTGATTTCTGAACGTGAGCAAAAGAGACTGCCATGGGTTAATTGGTACATGCCTTCACTAAATCCAGTGTCTTCCCTTTGTTCTCCTTTTAAAATACTTTCCTTTTAGAGACATACACCGCAAATTAAATTTGTTCTGCTGCTGTTCTTTGCAACACTGGAGGTGAATTACATGTACTGAGTGGATGATCCACTCTGTAGGAAGTACAAGGCACCAGGGAATATTTGTCTACCATTCTGAAGCAAACAGAACTAAGAAGTAAAGACAAAGCGGTCAGAACAGGGAAGTATGCACATTGACTGGATAACCCGAGCACTGTGGCTTTCAAATCTACCTGTTCTTGATTCATCTTGAATTCGCATTTGTCTTGTTGGGTTTCTGCCCATTTGGGAAACTTTAAAAACTGTTTTCAGATTCACTGAAATATGGAAAAAAACCTCATGTCAGTTAAAAACCAAGTGATACATGAAATAATACTGAAAGTTAACCACTAAGTAAATAGTCAAGTAAAAAGGACAGATCAGAGGGGTTAAATCAACACAAAGGAAATATGCATATTTAATTTAATAAAATATGCATATTTAATAAAAAATCAGAGGAAACAAAAATTATCAGTAGATCCACTCGAAACAAGGCAAAAGCCCTGAGTCTGACCTGGTGCATCGCTAAGATGAACATGTGAATGCTCATCCTTCTCCCTAGGAGAAGATGTTCTAAACTTCCCAGACACAGACACTTCAGGAGTGATTAACAATAGCATCAGTTGATCTTTGTTTTGGAGATCAGTCTCCTCACTAAAGAGGGAGGTTGATAGATGCATCCAAGATTACCCATTTTCAGCTGTTTCTAGTTTAACTAACATGTAAAATGCTATGTACAACAGCCATGGTTTGGAGGCATTGTTTCTACATTCCTCTTTTAATTTTAGCAGCTATATTTCTTCCTCTTAATCCCTATAATAATCCTGTTTCGAGGCATGATTAATTATTTAACTTTGCCATTCTCTCAGGGAAATTATAGACTAAATTGCATGCATGTTATTAATACAAAGCACCATTTTGTTAGCTAATTTAGGATTTCACACCCACATCAAACAGGCAGATGTCTATAATCTATTATTTGTGATCCAGCTGAACTGCGCTGAGCGGACAGAGCCCACACTCCTGTTCTCCCTCCCCGCTGCGAGGGCAGCGTCCTGCTGTCAGGTCCCCTCGGAAACCCAGCCCTGCACACACTGCTACACCATCTTCTGAGCCTTCCAATTTCACAGCCTTTCTCCCTTAATGCCATGTTCAGTGGACACAGCTGGCTTCTCTTTGCTTTCTGCAAGTTTTTGTTTTAAATTCCTTCACTACTGCTTGATTGCCGTTGGATACACTCCGGCTCGGTTAATGCTTCTCCGTTTAACTGTGATCATTTCTGGCCCGGGTTTTGGCCCCCTCAATCAACGTTCAGAATTTCTCCCAGAAAGAGGGGGCAAGGTAAATTTAAACTCTCCTCCCAGTTGGTTTTGCCTCTAATTCAGAAATGAAGACTGTATATTTATTTCAAAAGGTTACAAGTCCCTTTTCTTCATTTTTGGCTCTCACAGTTATTTTGTATTGCAACAAACTTCATTTTTAAGCCTTGTGCAGTACAATGTTGTTTCTCCTGTAATGCTGTTTAATGTAGCAACACAAACCTGGCAAGTGACCTGAATTTCACAGATCAACTGCAACCACACAGGAGACCTGCAACAAGAATGTTTTGTTTCCTCTCTTGATGTTCTAATTGCTGCCCATGATCCAACTGCTCCCCCATCTGACCTCGCATGCAATTTTCATCACTTATTCTTTGGAGGCTGTCTAGATGTGTGACATGTCTGCAATTCCTCTTGGTATAATGCATATTCAGCACCTGATCAACTGTGTGTCTGTGGGTGTGAGACAGTCTAAATGGAGCCATATCAAATGAATTATGTGATGTACAGAGTGTCTTCAAGTATGTCATAAGCTTAGTGTGTACGCCAGATTCGAAAGGCAGAGCCCTCCTCTCTGTTGAATATTTTGCATGGACCATCTGAGAAGTCAGATGTCTTAATAGAGGTTCTTTTTTAAAGTAAGCAAGAATCTTTGGATAGGCTGAGTGGCTGGAATATTGGTACAAACCTGTGAAACCTGATGATGTTTTCCATTTGTCACGTATCTTTCTTGTGACAGTTGTTTTTCTGGCACTTTTCTTCAGACCCCTCAATTCATTGAGTAATACAAAGAGTGAGGGTGAGCGTAGGGGATGCTGCTGAGACTTTGCCAGTACTTCTACAATTCTGCACATGCTTATTCGACTCTGCATCCACCAGACACTTTCTCTCAGGGCCAGAGCAGACTGCTCCCCACAAAGCTTGTGTGCACTCTTGTTGAAACACATTACATTTCTCCTTTCATTTCCCATGGTTTTTGTTAACTGAAGGACCAGATAATTCTGGACGAGAGCTTTTATATTCATTAAAAGTTAAAGATCACCCCATGAGTATGGATCAGCCTTGTGGTAAGTGTTAAAACTCCTTACTTACTCATGTTTCATGCACAGTATGTTCCTTATATCCCATATGCCTTCTCTCTCAGAAACAGCAACCTTCCATGCACCAAAAAATCAAGCTTCAACAATATATTTTTAGTATACATCTATACATTACTAAATGTATGTGTGACGGAAACATCCTGCTGCACATTTAACTTTTAGAATAAATAAAGGAAATTAATATGGCTTTTGGGGGCCTGTCTGTTTCTAATTTGTGAGATCATGTTTTTATAACCGGAGAACAACAACCAGTGACTGGTTCAAGAGGGCCAGAGTGGTCTGGGAGTTCTTTCTTCAAGATCACCAAAGGAAGAGGAGGGATCCTCAGATGCATTTTCTGTAATTTGCCCCTAAACCCAGCCAGACAAGCCTTCATGGTGGGGGAAAGTCTCAGATCTTCTGGCTCTCAGGGGCAGCATCTTCTTCCTTTCTAGATCTGCCTGACAGACTCCCAGCATGGAAGATAACTTATTTTCTCATCTTCCCCATCATGGTGGGCCTAGAAGCCACCTATGGCTGCCACCCTGCTTGATGGAGCCCATGTCCAGGGACAAGGCACTGCGAACATTTATGGATGCTCCAGAAAAGGGCTGGAGAGACCTAAATGGAGCAGATGCTGGGCCATGCCTTTTCAAACTTCAGTGCTCATGTTCACTTCCACCAACTGAAAATTCATAGCAGTTAGTTCCTAAAATGTTTTCACTCACCCTGCCCTCCTACGTATCACAACTTTAGATATGCCCTCTCTCATTCAAATATAGGAAGATATGCTGGAGCTAACTGGGAAAAGACAACACTGACCTGAACAAGTTCTACAGCTGGCCATATCTTAATCTTAAACAAGAAAGCCATAGAGGACAAACTGGGCTCTTTCCCCAAAGTCTGCTATTGCACAACTGCCAGCAGACAGAGCTAGTATAACCCTAAAATCACATCTCTGCCTGTGGGGCATGCTTTCAAGGCACACAGATGTCCACTGATAGAACCTTGAGCTGAAACAGGCAATTGCAGCTGCCATCAGTGGCAAATCCAGTTATCATTGATGTTAACATTAGAAGAACTTAACTAATGGAGCAGCACATCTGTATATGTAGAAAAAAAAACATCAGGACCAAGGAAGCGAAATTATATTCTCAGGAATGAATTATTCACTACATGTGTACAACCAGCAGGGAGAGAACCACAGGCTGAGGAAAATATGTTCAAACTTACCAACAAAAATAAATACATGAAAGTATGATGTGAGCATCAGCTACATTTCCTAGGCAAAAGCTCCACATGGGGGCCTGAAATCCAGCTATATTTGCATTTTGACATATTATCACCAGAAAAGACACAGCAATGCAGCCCCTGAGGCAAGGGAATTCAACATTGCCAGGCCATCTGGGCTTTTTTCTTATGGGTGGAAAATTTCTCTGCTCCCAAACGTCCTACAGTATTGTATAGAAAGAAGTAAAGAGGGCAAATGGGGGATGCCCTGCCTTAAAAGCAATAAAGCTATTGCAAGGAGTCACTCAGACAAAAAGCCTGCACTCTTGAGGAAAGTGGAGATGTTTTTGCACTATCTCTCTGAACCCAAGTTGTCCACTTGCTTCCCCTTTCTTCCCAGTCTTGATGAGCTCACTATTACCTCCTGTGACTCTTCACAAAACTGTATCACTTCCTCTCTCATTTTCTCTCTGAGCAGATCCCCTCTCTTTGATTTGCCATTACCCCTTATTACAGGCACATCACTCCTACACACACACAGGCACAGACACAGACACACACGCAGAGAAGTCCTGAGGAGATATTATGAGGAATTAGTCTTCTTGAAGGCTGTAAAGCATGGAATAAATGGGAAGGGTGCTAAAGCTCCATGGGTCTAGTTTGATGAAGTAATTGAGGGCTGCACGTTGTTTGCTTTTGAATTATTGTGCTGCTCACAGGAGTTTCAGAATTTGGGGGAAAAAAAAAAGGAAAGTGCTTTGAAATGCTGTCATGGGAATGCCCACTTTGAAGCTGTGCTGGAAACCCATCCTGGAGTGTTTATGCTCCTGGGAAAATTCAGCCCAGATGTGACAGCAGAAACAATGATGCTTGAGCCATAGTTACAAGGCCTTGCCATGAGGGAGCACTACATGAGTGGGAATGAATGGAACCAAAGTACATTTCAATCAATGAAATGATGCTGATATGCTTTGAATCAAACAAAGAAACTTGGGTCTCTACTGATGCCTTCAAGGATGGCCCTGGGGCAATGCTGTTCCAGGAGAACAGAAGAGACTCACTTGATTCTCTATGGCATCTGTTACAAGACTGATGTCTGAGTCTGAACAAATACATGCCTGACTCTGAAGTTTAGGCATGGCCCATGGGTGTATGAAATTTTCTAGGCATATGCAAGCTTTGGAACTAAACTGAAACTGGTCTTCAGAATTACTTTTTGCTTATATACAACATAATATGCATACATATGTGTATACACACAAATATTTTAAGACATTTGAATCATATATTTGTATAATCAAGCCTAATGGCAAAAGTACAAAGCTAATTATTTGACTTGACAATGAACGGTGGGTGCTTGGTAAATGCCAAAGTGGCAGATGAGAAAGCATTCTCTTATTTTTACTTCATTACAGAAAAGTGAACAGCATGTGAACCGGTGTGCCATGCAAGTGGCAGCTCAGCAAGGACAGGAGGGAACTGACAACCCCGTGCTCTTCGCTGGCTCACTGAAGGTCAGAAAACAGCATAAGGCAAATTTCAGCCAGGCTTTGAAGAGGCTGTCATTAAGGCGGTTTCTATTTCCACAAATGAAGGCCACTGCAGTAGTTAGAGGGAGCAGCTGCAAGGCGAGTGGTGGGCAGGCTAGACTCAGACGTTTTCAGTCAGATATTATTCATGGATAAATAAGAGGAAAAGTGACTTTATGGATTTACCAGTACCCAGGGCTGGTGGTCAGCAAGTTCATGTCAAACTGTTAAACAGGCCTTCCTGAACGGGGCTGTGATTAGTTCCCTTTCACACTGTAAGCCTGCAGTTTAAAAGCAGGTCGTTTGTCTACAGGACTCTGCCAGGCATGAAGCACGGTGGCCCACAGACAACCTCAGAAGTCTCAAACCATCTGGCTACTTTGATTTTAATGCTACCAAAGATGTCTCTATCATCTCAATAGCAGCTTAGTCAGCCATTTCTATCCTTACCTTATTTTTACCTACAAGGTTCTACAGCAAAGACCGGCTGGCTGAAGAAACCATTTCAAAACCCAACGACTGTGACTGCCTTTGTTTTACACATCTAGTGGACATAAATTCTTGTCATTTTGTTTTATGCGAATGGCAGGATTTATTAGATCAGACAGGTCATTAAGTAATTTTTTTCTTTAATCATGTCTTTGATTCAGTGAACCCAAATTTATGCTCTGTTATAGTGTGCTAACAGCTATTTTTTGGCTAGGAAAGCTAGCAATAAATCTGAATTTAATAAACTGACAATAGATCTAAATGTGAAAAAGATTCAAGACACTAATTTTTCCAGTTATTTAAAAGCAGTGAATCCTTGTATATCTGCAAGACTATTCCCAAACTAAGAGCATATTCTCTAAAAAACGATCTCATTGATCACAATATGCAACTCTGCTCAATGTGAATATTTTTTAAATTCAGCTATTGCCCTGGTTGCCAGTGGCAGTGTCCTCTTTTCACCAGCCAAAAAGAAACAGAATTTGGGAACACAGCTCTGTACATGAATAAGCACACACACATCTCCGTGTGTACTCCCTGCTCTTCCTGTCACCCCCTTTCTCTGCATTTACACACACACACAGACACAGAAAGAAGACTTGGAGCACAGTGGAACAGGTTGCCTGGCTAAGTTGTAGGAATCTACATCCTTCAAGATTTTGAAAACCCAGTAGGACATGGACCTGATCAGCTTTGCCTTGCTCAGAGTCCAGCCTGGCTTAGAGAAAGGGGATGGACTTGTGTCCAGCAGAGGTCACATCCAACTTAAATTATTCAATGATTTCATGAGCTCATCAGCTTCCGGCTTTGTTCCACACTCATGAAACCTTTCCATAGCTCCACGCACATACCCACAGCTTTTCCACATAGGGAAAATCTCTGGCAAAGCTACCAAGGATGTGTCTGGGAACAAAGATAAGAGTGGCTGTGCGTGGCATTGACTGGACAGGTCTCAACATGCTCAAGCAAAATGCAGCAGCAGCAAAGCCACAGGGCACAGCTTCACCACAGAAATGTTCACACTCAGGTCATGCCGCTCCTCACTCTGATAATCCCAGCACCCTGGGCAGTTCATCCCATCCTGTCTTGTCTTTATAGGACTTGACTGAGGTATTGTGTGATGGGCATGCATGCTGCATATGGGAATCACTCACAACTAGGAGTTTTAATGATGTTCTAATTCCTGAAATCCCTTCCAGCTACATATCTGTCATGGATACTTGAGGTCTGTGTCTCCCAGCCCAGACTTAACTTGATCTTTGAGATCTACTTAGCTAAATTAAATGCTTTATATGCATCAAAGGACTGTATGTAACTCAAAAGCTTTGGTGGGCAGACTACCTGTGTAAGCTTCTTTTATTGAAATCTGCCAGCTTGCACAGCATTTCATCTGCCACCGACACAACTTTGACAGGAGCGGGCATGCGCTGAGCTTGCTCCAGAGCACTGTAAAACAAATGCACCAGAACAAAAACCAAGACACCAATCCTCTCCTATATGTCTGGCCTAAATTAGATTCCTGTGCAACAAGGGTCAAGGAAGCAGAACTGCAATCATAAGGGGACTGTCTTGTATGTATGAGGGGGCAGAAGACAAGGCAGTAATTACTACAAAGCAGACATACCCTCAGCCCTTCTGGAGACAGTCACAAGGGTGGGAATGTCACCTTTAGATATCTGAGCCCAATGCTTGAATTTTCTTTTCAGAGCTCTCCACTTTCAAGAAGAACCCCAGTGAATCACACTGTTTGGCTATAAAAAGGGAAACTAAAAGAAATGTCAAATGTCACAGTGGCTTTTTCACGTTATCTCTCTGTTCAGACAGGAAGTAGGAGTGCATCCTACTCATGGCGCAGTCAGGGGAGACAGCTGCCTCCAGAGTCTCTTTATCAGAGGGGACTGCCCCTTTCAGAGAACCACAGGGTTGTTTCCTTCTCTTTTCTTTTCTCCACACAGTTTTGTTTACTGGCCCCTATGCTGCCAATTTAACCAATCAAACTCTGGGGCACAATGTTTTCGGGTGTCCTGTCTGCAAAAATTTGTTCTCATTTCCATTTCAACCCGTATTTTGAACCATATTCATCTACCCTTAAATCATAGGGAGTGGCTGAAATAAAAAAAATATTTTATTTTACATTTGAGAGCTGGACTGCCATCTCATTTAATGTAGTGGGCTAGAGACTGGTTGAAATCCATGCTACATGGGTGAAATGGCTCAGAATGCATTAATGCTTGAAGTGAAGGAAAAAAATGGCCTCCCTCAAGCTAGGCTCAGGCTTCTTCCTAGGCAAGGTCAGCCGAAAGGTCTTGCAGCACATACTCACACTACTCAGAATGAGCATTGTTGCAGATCTTCCATGAGTGTTTCTTGCCCCATCTACATGACAGGCAGGTGTCTCACACATCTCGAAGGGGAGATAGCCTTTCAGCAGCTCTCCAGCCAAATGCTTTCATTCTATTCTCAAATACAGTCCACTTGGTAAGGTTCAGAAGCTGTATGCAGTCCAAACACTGAAGTACCTGGCACTCCAGCACATATGTGTCATATTCTGTGTGTTAATAAGGGCTGCACAGAGCTGGAGCAGACTGTGGAGACAGCTGCAGGATCACCTTCTCGCAAGTACAACTGTCAGGTAAGAAACTATCAAGCAGCCTCAGACAGGCAAAGTGACTTTTTCTCATCAGGAAGACTGACAGTCCAACTCATGCTCACTTTAGAGGCTACAATTAATAACATGGAGAGAGCCGCTAGGCACTAGACAAATGGTTTCTTGAGCAGATCCCCTCCTTGGTTTTGGCCTTTAATGCTGAGGTTGAATTTCTCACGCTCCTACAGATAGAAAAGTAGTGTTTGCAGCCCAATTAGCCTGTAATGGCTCTTCAAGCATTTGTTGATGATAGTAATCTGGGCTTGAAGTCTTGGCATGTAAGGGATGCTCGTGATTGATTGTAGCTCACGTTGTCTTGCACTGGCTGAAGGCATGTAGCAAGGACAAGGGTCACTTGGTGCTATCACAAACTGAGGCCTCTGACATAAGGCATCCCTCAGATATGTACCCTGTTGCCCATGTGCTGAGCTTTGTTAGTGAGATCGTGCCAAAGCTCAGGCTAGAGAACTACCAGCTTTCTGAAAGAACAGCATTATAACACCACAGACAAAGCACTCTTATGTGCTTTGTGCTGTGCAAACTGAGACCAAGTGGTGAATGTGTCAGTTTAGGGGTGTTTTGGACCCAAGAAGCAATGGAATGTCCTTTATATCTTTCGAAATGAGAGTCTGTTTGGATTAAAATGATCTCCATGTAAGCAAAAAAAAAAAATACCAGCCTTCCCATTTCAAAGCTGGCAGGGCTTCTTACACAGGCCTCTATTCAAACAGTGTAGGGGAAGAGGAATAGGGGACTTTTTTGTTTAACTCAAATGACGTGGTGTGTGTTTCTAACATAAAAAGCAAGACAAAAAATGAACTCTGTCTGAGGCAAAAGATTTAGAAGAAAAAGGAAAGTATAAATGTAGGAAGCTGTCTGAACACAAAGGCAAGGAAAATGAACACTTTTAGTCACTGACAGAACATGCATTTTTATGAGTGTTAACAGAAATTTGGTGTGATGATTCCAATAATGACATCCCAACCAGTACAGCTGGTCTACAGGCAGGAAGAGAAGAAGCTGTATGAACAGTGGGATCTAAGAGAAGTCTTTAGAGCGCATTTTAGGAACAGTTTCAGGCTTTTGGGGAAGATCTGAGATTGACAACGTAGTAGGGTTGAAAGCCGTGGTTGATAACAAGAAGGAAATTCAGCTGAAGAAAGGCAAATCTATATGTCACCTAAAAATAACTACAGCTACACATCCTACCAAAGCCCAGAAGCTCAGGAAAGCACTGAGGAGTGGCCAGTCTAACCCAAGTTCCTTTTTTCCAAAAGCTGGAAAAGCCCAGTGCTGGACACGACACTGCAGCAAAGGTCACTACGTACAATTTTGCCACAAAGATGAATGTAACAAAACAAATCATTAAGAAGAAATGATCAAATATAACTTGTTACCTCAGGTTTAATTGTCACATGCCCCTGCTAGAGAAATCTCCATTACCCTTTTTACTCTATGCCACTTCCATTCTCCTTACAAAGAAAATGCTCCCCTCTGGCTATACAAGTACCAGAATCATCTTCACAGTGCTCTCCTTTTCCTTCCAGATGAAACTCACTCAGCTTTCTCGGTTTTTTGTTACTCCCCAAGAACTCTACTTACAAACTCAAAGCAGTCACCTGCCTGCTTTGCTTAAGCCCTTTTCTTTGATTTCTGTTCCACCCACACTCCTGTCTGCTGCTCTTCCCACTTCACACCTCACGCAGTAATACAAACCCAGAGTCCACCTTGGCCTTACTCTGTCTCACCTCTGATGACATTTGACCCATCCTGGCTGCCTGGCTATACCCACACTCCTCTTTGCTGCCCTCACAAGTTTCTCCTATAATCTCTCATGACAAAACATCCAGATTCAATGCTTCTCTACTCAGTTTTTACCTCTTTTCTCTGACAGTCTGTTCCATGCTTGTACCATTTCTAACCCTACTGCAGACAGCCAAACAACTCTCTCCATCATCTCCCAGCCCTAACAGAAACATGCTTTTCTGCTGTCACTGCCAATAAAACTACCTTCTCATTAAGATGCCTCTTCTCTGACACTCCCTTTCTCTATCTTCTTTTCCTTCTCATTTCTGCTTTTTTGAACAACCCTATATCCAAGCCCTTTCTCTGCTCCAACATTGTTCTCAGCCACAACTCTCCTCAGACTGTCTCCTGAGAAATTTTGGAGTTTCTCATGCTCTTTTGACTCTCACTCATCCTTGGATGTGGATACCTGTGTGCTGATAACAAGCCCATCCTCTAAGTGTTGATTTCTTTGGGCTTGTGTCTTTCTGTTGTCTGCATCCATGCCTCAACCTACCTTCTCACCTAAGAGGCCACTCCTCAAACTATGTTATCTCTTTGTTCCCTCTGTTGTTAAATGCCAACTGTGACCAAGTCCCTTTCAGCACTATCCATTGCTCTCAGACACAACCCTTCACCTGTGGTCTTCCAGTCCATCAGCATTTGCACTCAACCTTTTGTGCTTTCCCCCTATTGACAGCTTTGCTGATGCTCTCTTGCTGCTGTGATTCTTTCCCCTCTTTTTCCCACTGCAAGTATTATACTGGCACTGGCTCAACTGCAACAACTGTTCCTCCAAGAGCAGGCTGACAACTGCCACTACAAGTTTGTTCTCTCCTTTTTCCATTCACCCATTTCACGCAGCACTTAGCACAGTGGGCTTCTGGCCCACCAGCAAGGCATCTTAAGCACTGCACTGAATGCAAATATAATCACATGGCTCTGGAAGTTGTTCCTGCCATTCATATGAATAGCTAACTGCTTTTTATTAATTAACTTTTGGCCACTGTGAAGTTTTGTGGCAATCTTTATGCTGCTTAAGGCCGGCCCTCTCCTTCAGGAATGGTTGAATAATAGCACCAGCTGGATGTATCATAATTATCACAGCCTCAGCACTGTGGAAATATAAGACTTCTGGTGGGTGGAAGCCATTGCCTCTTTCTTTTCCTGTGTGCCCAGGCTTATCACAGGATGTCATTCAAGGTTAAAAAGCTTAGCATCCCTGCTGATCATGCCTTTCTCCCTGGAAAAAACATGTGATTGATACGATCACAAAGGGTTGTATTTCAGCTGCGCAGTCTGTTCAGGCTTGTCCATCTTTACCTTACTCGTGATGTCCCAAACCCGACATGTGACCCTGTGCACATGAGGCATTAATATCTGGATTCCATTTTAGCGACACTGAGAGCATCAGATCATTGTTTTGGGCTGCTCGCTCAGAAAGCTGGAAGCAGATGAGCAGAAACACAGCAATACTGCGTGCTTTACACCTCAAAGGGGGAGACTGACCTTGGTTTTCCCATTTTCCCCCTTTTAATTCTAAAATGGTTAGGACACATTGACATATTTGAGAAATCCCTGCCCTACAGTTGCCCATTCCCCTTTACTTCCTGATCTCAGCCACAGTCAGGATGCCTTCACAGTATGTTATGGAAAAGCCTGAATAAATTTTACTTGTTCTTAGATGCAAACACATGGAAATTCCATCTTGTGTGTTCCTCTCTACTTATAAAAAGATACCTCTAAACATTTTGTCAAGAACACCCATGTCCTCTGCAGGGCTGCTCTCAAGAAGTTCTTCTCCCAGCCTGTGCTCATGTCTGGGATTGCCTCAACCCAGGTACAACACCTTGCACTTGGACTTAATGTGTTGAGCAAAGACAATGTATTATAATTCCCAGTGAAAATTCTATAGTAAGTATATGCTTGGAAAGACTGCCTCGTCCTCCATTTGAGGATACAGTTATGCCTCAGTTTATCCAGATTTGGGATTGAGGCATCACATACTCCACAGCCAACTTCACTGTAATTGTACTGGCAAAGTTCCCAGGTTCTGCAACAATCTGGTGGAGGCAAAAGCCAATTCTGCCACTGCTTCTTTTCTGTTGTAACAAAGGATATGTTTAATTAAATAAATATCAAGATTAACAATGAGGACAGTGCAATGGCTTCTCTGTTACTCCCTCAAATATCCCTTTTCCTTTATTTAGCAGCCACTGTTTTCAGAATATCTGTGTTGGGGTTCTTTATATCAATGGCTTTTGCCTGCATTGTGGCATTTGTAGGAAACACTATCCCCCAGACAAAATTGACAGGATACTTTATGAAAATACCTTACTGTTTAAAATGATGAGAAAGCACTTATAACAAAAACTGGTCTAATAATGTGTCCTCATTCCTAGGTTTAAGTATGAGCTCTCGACACTGCCTCTCTTCTCACTTGCTGACTATTTGCATATTATTGTCTCCAATAATAGAATATATCAGTGTTCTCCTGTTTACATGTCTCCTGTATTATTCTCCTATATTACTTTATTTCAACTATATTAGTGTAGTGCTTAAAAAATACAAACAAGCCCAGATTTTTGTTAGATAGATACAATGTTATTTTGATAGAAGGTGAAAACCCCCCTAGAATTGTGAGCTAATTTCTGACCTTCTGAATGCAGGGCATAACCTCAGCTTTGCTGATTGTTAAAAATGCAGATAATTTTAATGTAAATTCCTTGGGCAAAGTAACTAAATTGGCCTCAGTACTCCTTTGCCTGGACTGACCTTATGACTAAAACACTGCCAAAATTTTACACATTTTCCTGTGGTCTGTTCCCCAGACAATGAAATTCAAGCTGCCAGATTTTTCATTAATTAGTTCTTCAGTGGATGGTAGAAAAGCAAGAAGAACATAAGCTCAGATGTGTTTGTTTACTTAACATCTGCTGCCCCTTAACCTCAGGTTCCACATTTCTCTAGCAAATAACATTTCCTCCATTACCTCATAACTACAGTGTGTCCAGCACTTTCTTTGTCATTCCTTGTACGCTTTCACCCCTTTGCCTTCTCTCTCATTACTTTTCTTCTGGTATTGACATTAGGGCACCCCAATGCAGTGACTGACCCCCTGCCCCTTTCCTTGGGACTGCCCTTCTGCGGGGTGAAAAGACGGCTCCTGGAAACAAGCTGATCTTTTGTGAACACAGAGCGTGTGTGAAGGTGGCTCTGCACTATCGGCCAGCTCTGGGACGACGGAAGAGCTTCTGTCCATGTGCTAGAGAAAAAGGGGCCATTCTGTTTGGGCAAGGAAATTCCCCAAAGCTTTCTGAACTCTGCCTCACCGTCATGGCTAACTCTGTAGCTGTTGCTTATGTGCTTATGTTCCTGGGGAAGGAGGGAAGAGAAGGGAGAGCTCCGGGATATGTTAAAAAAAAAAAAAAAAAAAAAAAAAGGAAAGGAAAGGAAAAAATTAGAAAAAAAAGAGCGGGAGGGAGTTGGGGTGAGACCCATCTGAATGATAAAAACAGAAGTATTAAAAAGTTACTAAGAAAAGGTATTAGGGAAAAAGTATTGAAAAAAGCATTTAATTTTTTTAAGGTTTGTTTTTTTTTAAGCGTCTTTTAGAAAAAGTATTCCAAGCCCTCGAAACTCAAGGGAGAAGCTCCCCCCGGGCTGTAGCGCGGAGGGGAATGTGCGGGGGCTGCCCGGGGACGCGGCTGTCGCGGCAGCGAGCACAGCGAGCCGCGGGCACCCTCTGCTGCCACCGCAGCCTCCACCTGCTGCTGCTGTGCCCTCCGGAGTGCCCCTCTCCGCAGCCCTCCGGGAGCTGCCAACCACATCCCTCTGCCCCATTACCTGTTCTCATGAGCTGTGCACAGACCTCGCTCTTTGGAACTTCCCTGTCCGCAGAGCCACCACAGACCTGATCACAAGCACCCGCCTTCCTCTAACGCGGGGCTGGTGCTATGCAGGGTCACGAGTCGGATTGAATGGTCCTTGTGGGTCCCTTCCCACTCAGCATATTCTGTGAAAAACAGCCCTGAAGCCTCCCCATGCAGCAGTCGTTAAAGACAAAAATTCCAAAAGGTTCCTATACATCTTCCCATTCTTGCTCTTGATGATGACCGGCCACCCCATCATCACACATGCCCTCCATCCAAAAATGCTGGGATAGGACCTTGCCCTCAGGGAATCAGCTGCAGGTGCTCAAAACAAATGGTAGGTGTGCAGGCAGATCGGGTGAGAGATGCTAACACAGGAAGATTCACATATCCTGATATATGCTGTGTACTTTTGATTAGATTTGGTAGGCAATGAACCGCTGAGGCACACACACAGACCTTATGCTGATCTAGTTGCAGATGTCCCTGCTAATTGCAAGGGATGTTGGTCTAAGATGACCTTTAGGGGTCCCTTCCAACCCAAACCATTCCATGATTCTATAAATGAAGAGTGATGAAAATTTGAGCTTACCCTCAAGCTGTCTGACTTGGTCTGGCACAAGGCTCTGCACAGGTATTGACCAGCAAAAACAATACTGCTGCTCCTCTAGGCTAGGAACTGCATGTTGTCAACTCTCCCTTTTACCTTCTCTGCTGTCCAGTGGTTTTCCTTCTTCCCAGATACCACCCTTCTTCCAGGTTTGCAGGCCTTCTTTTTCCTTATACTAATTTTTCATTAAAATTTTCCTTTTTCTTTTCCTTACACTAATTTTCCTTACATGTATGTCCCCTGTCTCCCCCTTCCTTCTCTGGCATAGGAAGTTTAATGCACAACATGGGGAATAAGGAGAGGGGCTAAAAGGTGGCTGTCCTGGGAAGGACAGGTTGAAAGGAAGAATTTCTCTAGTGGTTCCTAAGGATTGTTTCCTTCAAGCTGTCTGATGTCATGGAAGTCAGGGAATGAGCAACCAGCTCATGTAAGTCTTTTTTTTCTGGGCAAAACATTATGTACTTGCTTAACAGCCCATAAAGTAAACATAAATGCCTAAGCCCAAGAATGTCATTTCAGGTAGGAGCATCTGTATCAACATCATGGTGACTTTGCTTGCCTCCTGTTACTGTGTCCTTGAGGTATATACATATATTATTTTTTATTCATCTTCATGAGTTTGGACAAGCACTGTACCCAACGCTCAAAAGTCACTGTAGCTCCAACTCTTCAACGCAGAGGGTATGTGAGATCAAACAAGGTAAATTCTGAGCTTGTAACAATTAATTTTTTAGCTTTATTCAAAAGTAGAATAAGCAACATTAATTCAGGAAAGCTGGTTACAATGTAATAATACCTAGGGCCCACAACTACTGAATAATTTAGAGTAAACTTTGCATCCAGTGCCATGAATTGCACTCTAAAAAGAAGAGTGTACAGTCAAATCAGTTAGTTCAGCTTGAAGTATCTCAGTCCTGATTCAGGATTTATGCCTGTGCTTAAATCATATTCCCTCAGTCTGCATTTCCATCTCCAGCAAGAAGTGCCCATCTGCCTCAAGCCACACAGCTAAGCCCAGTACAGCCTTAGCTGTGCATTCCAGTCCAGGACTCATGTTTCCTGGACCATGCGCATGTGTCTCCTCCACACACATCAGTCCTCTCCAAATAATACTGCAACCCTGACTGACCTTTCAATACTAATGACAACACACTCTAGAAAGCACTAGGAGAGAGGTTTTCAAAGCAGCTGAAGGAGATAGATAGTATCTTGTGGGATTTTCAAATGTGACTAAACAGGCCAATTGGCTGACTCCCACTGCTTTCATGAAATCAGTAAGAGTTGAGTACCTAACTTCTTCAGTCATGTTTGGAAACCTTGCCACAAGCATCTGTGAAAAACTAAGAATTTTGGGACATCTTCCCTTACTTACAGATGAGGTCTGCCCAGGCACACATTAAAAAAAACAAAAAAAATCTTCCCCAAAGTGGTTAGAGCCTACCTAGTACATGAAAGTGCTCAGAAGAGCTGGGTAGCTCCAGGCAAGACATACTAAACCAGCTTTAGCTGTGGCTCCATATGCTTTGGAGCCTGGATTCAGACCCAGCAGAAACTGGGGTAGCACTATTTTAGTGAAGCCTGATAATCTTCAAAGCACCTACATACAAATAGGAACAAGAATGCAAAGCTGGAGTGATGAGTGGAGAGCACCTGCATTTGGAACAGCTGCTTCATGTACTTGGTTTCCAAAAGAAAAGGGAAAAAAGAAAGGCTCTGCATCTCCACAACTTGTTCCCCCCTCCTACCCTGGTAACCTGGAGCATCTCTTCCAGGTAGCCTGCAACCTGCACCTGCATTCCTGAGGCCTCACACCTGGGAGTGCCAACAAACTGTGGGCTGTGACCTGGCCAGCATCATTTTGCCTACCACTCCACAGGCATTGCAGGCGGACTAGTCTTCACTGACAACCTCTTGAACAAAGACTTTTTACCTCTGCAACCACAGATAGACAAATAAAGTCTTGCAAGAAGTGCAATTTTCAGTCAAGTCAGCTCTGGTTCGAGAAGTATTTCTTCATATACACATGACACGGCTGCTGTCATGGCAAAACTTTAATTTACCTTAAATGTTATATTAAACAAGAGCTTTTCTGTCTCTTAATTTCAGTCTGCTGTAGAAATCACAGTTCACCACTGAACTCATCACTAGCATGTGAAAAATATTTTGGGAGGTCACATCACACAGGTCTTCCCCACAAATCAATACACTGAAAAAAAGAAAGCACAGTGTATATTGCTTATCCCTTATGCACAGATCTAGATTAATCCAGTTTGACCTTAGATTCATTTTAGCCACGTGGTCAAAATGATCCACGTTAATCTGTCCAAAATTGTCTGCCCTTCTGTGCCAAACTCGCACTTGCATTCAGAACCAGACACACATACCGGCAGTGATCCTCATCTTCTGGTCACTCTGAGCCAAGCCTCCACCCCCAGCAGTATTTGCATTCAGGCTGGAAGAGGAGGCATCACCCTGGTGGGGAGCTGGATGTGAAGCTCCACATTTACAACCCTGTCACCAGACTAAATCAAACGGTATGTGGTCCATAACACTGTCAGGAAGGTAGGGAATGCCGTTCTGCATCTGATTAAGAATGATATATTCAGTCAACCCACATAATAATGTTGTTTCAGGACTAAAATAAAAAACTACTGGCAGATGCAATAATCTTTTCTTTCAAATGGTGAAGAGGATATGCAAATACACCGGAGTATAAAAACCTAGCGATCCTTATGATACAGGATCCTGGGATCAGGACAGGGATGCTTTACAGCCTGTGTGCTCTGCCTTTTGCCTCCTATTTGTTGTTTACGCTTAGGAATAGAGCTGTGTGGGGTGGGATATTTAGGAACTGTCACCACACGCATGACATATGGGTGCTGCCTGGCTCATGGCATCTTTATGATGGTGTGACTTCTAATCCAGACATATGCAGATTAGCAGCGGATTCAGTCATGCTGAAAGCATCCAGGGCTTCCTTTTAAGCACCGATCCCTTTCTGACTGGCAGCGATGTGACTGTCAGCTACTGTTTCCTGATGTCTCCCTCACATGACTGCTGAGAGCCGTGATACCCCGCGCTCGGATGGCTATCTCGTTCCCAATCAGTGTACTGTGGCAGCAGACAGTAACGGGGGTTTCTGTTCCTGGAAGGGTGCCACAGTGTACTTGGAGACATTTGCTGCTTGCATGTGAGTTTTGGAATCCCCTTTCACAATCAGGAGGTCTATGGAAAAAGAAATCCCTACCACAGCATGAACATAATACTGGCTCTGCGTGATGCCAAAAGCATTAATCTCCTTCAGCCTCAAGGCCTTGTGCCTATGGATTCCAAATGTCCCAGTTCACTCAGCACATTTCTCTCAACCTTATGCGTGATTTTTTGGTAATTATAACATCACATGATAGCATACTATCCTGTGATTGAATTATTAAACTGAATCTTTACATTAGTAGAAAAATCCAGGTAAATTTTTAAAACCATGAATAGGAGAATGGAGAAGCCATTATTATGGGCTGCAAACCTGATCGTACAGTAGCTTCTAAATTTGGGGATGAATAGCCTTTACCTTGAAAAAATGACTCTCCAGTTTACATAAAAATCTCCAAGTTTGATTTCCATCTGTAACTCTCACTGGCAGTAGAGCCTCCAGCCCCACTTAATTCATGCCAGGACTCCACTTAAAATGTTTATAAATGAGGAACAGGTGACTAAATGCTATCTTGACAGGCACAACAGAAATGCTTTTGGCAGACAATACAAGGGCAAATGGTAGTAGGAGAAGGGGAATGGCTTTAAACTGACAGAGGTTAGGTTTAGATTAGATTTTAGGAAGAAATTTGTTACTGTGAGGGTTGTGAGGCACTGGAACATGTTGACCAGAGATGCTGTGGCTGCCCCATCCCTGGAAGGCCAGGCTGGATGGGGCTCTGAGCAACCTAGTGGAAGGTGTCCCAGTCCATGGTAGGGGGGTTGGAACTAGGTGATCTTTGAGGTGCCTTCCAACCCAAACCATTCTGTGATTCTATGATTAGTCTTTTGTACTAAGTGATGATTAGGTTTTGAATTTAAAAAGTAAACCTGCAAACTAGGGCCAGAATTTTTCCTTTATTTGGCATATTTTTAGATTCTAGATTTACAAACTGTTGAGCTCCACAACACCTGTCATGGCACGGAGTCCATTCAGTCCTGCTGCTGTCACTGTCCCCTCTCTGAAAAGCTGCTTGGGCTGCTGCAAGAGATGCCACGGCATGAGGAAGCAGGAAGCAACAGGTAGCAGACGGCTAGTGGGGATGACTGGTTATCCCACTAGGACTTATGACCAGTGCTGGACAAGGCTGGTGTCGCTTTTCATGGGAATGAAGAGCGAGGTTCCTCTTCTATGGCACAGACTCTATGCAGCAGCACTGCATGCGCCACACATTCCCAAAATTAAGACACTCCCTTCCGGCACACCTGTAAGAGAACACAACTCTTGCCAAGGCTCCTCAGGTAAGAGGAAAGAAGGAGAAAACCAGAGATGCTTGCAAAATGTAATTTTATCCCCTTTCCCATCTCCTACTGATTTTTTTAACCCTTTTTTATATCATTCACAGCATGTGAATCCATCAGTTTCACTGCCCCCTGGTTGTCCACTGAGCGTAATTAAGACACTCAGATTGCTGCAGAGGAAGGAATCAGAGGTGATGCCAAGCAAATGTGTTAAAACAGACCATTAGAAACTGAAACCATGTAAACCATGTTTTGTTGCCTCCAATCTGGGCATTGCAGAATGGCTTCAGTTATTTAGCATGTCACGAAGGCCCACCACATTTATGAGTCTTAAGGAATGTAGCAGGGGTGAGATCAGTATGATCATACAGAGACTTGTGCAAAGTTAGTAGAATTTATGTTTTGATACTGGAAGACCTCCTTTCTGTTGAACTTCCCAAACAACTTGTCTACAAAACATGCAAATTCAATCACGTGGTTGATAAACACTGCAGGAAAATTACCGTTTTCTGCACTGTGTTATAAACACAATTCTGCAGGACTGATGGAGAGGAAGCTTCAGGTTTCTCACTTTCCTTTGTATTGCTGTGTGGGGACCACGCACCGAGATCAGCTGAATGTGGGTCACAAGAGAAATGACCACAAGGTTCACCACAGATCCTCCTGCCTGACTCTCTGGTCTGCCAGACATCAGCAGTGTGGGCACCAGACACTTCAGCTGGAAGGGACCTGTGGGAGTCACCTACTCCAAACCCCTGCTCAAGAAGGGCAACTTCAGAGTTAGACAGTGGCTGATTAACAACAAAATGAAACACAACAGAAACACCAGGGGTAAGTATGTGTGTTGGATGTACAGCATCAAATGGAGAAGTCATAAGAATTTCATAAGTACATTTTCACTTAACAACCGCTTTAAAAACATATTTTAATGGGACACTGACAGCTCTCTCAGGTAAATGTTGCCAGAAAACAGCAACTGTAAGCTGTTCAAACTTAGTAACAAATTGAGCAAAGGAAACCTAATGCTTTAATCCAAACACAAGAAGCAGATCAACATCCTGATATCATTATCAAACATAACAATGGCTTTCGTGTTCCTTCAGATTTTTTTTTTTAGGAACTGTAATTTAACTTCATTAAGTATGAGTTTCTGGGGTTTTTTGGTGGGGACAGGCTCTCTCCAGACCAAAGCAGAGGCTTACAAGGAGAGAACTGAGAGCAAGCTCTTGCAGTCAGTGTCAGGCAGCTGAGGGTGACAGAATCTGCTCCTCATTTACTTCTGTACAGCTGGAGAGCTCTAACAGAACTCTGCCTGCTCTGCTCATATTTCCTTTTTACAGGGGACAGACTTAATCAGAAAGCTGGAACAAATTGCACCTTTGGTTAAACCATCGTGCATTCTAACTGTGGCTTCCTCTTTCCCGGTATCTGACATCAGAGCCATGCTGTTTGAGGAAGTCACAGTTGCAGCAATTGTTTCTAACCACTGCTCCCTTCTATTTTTGGCTGGCTGAGAAGGATCCCATCCCTTTAGGCTCTGATTCTGACTAACTACATTTATATCTGCAACCTGTACACCAAGGACTTTTGTTTAAGAAGACCAGAGGACATTTCTGTACAGAACAAAGGAGCAGAAAAGGGAAGTGTGGCTTTTTAAAAAAATTACTTATTTTGTATTGATTTGAGATTCTTCAAAGTCACAATGAAATCACAGTAGACTTGGTGTGATGAATGCTCCTTTGACCTTTAGAGATGGTTGGCCTCATGCCCCCACTGCTGTGCACCTTGGGTTGTAATTTATACCTGTGGCAAAGTGGTTACCAAACCAGCATGGTAGCAGTTTATAGCATCTTGTGCAAAAATCACAACACAAGGAACGAGGCAGGGGAAAACCAGGCCCAGTGCCTTCTCCCCCAAGGCATCAGAGGGGATCTTTTATAATTTACTACAATACTGCCTAAGCACCAGCCTAAAGCGAGGCCTTGCCAGGCACCCTGCCAACACAGAATAGTGGATGGCCCAATGGCTTGGCTACGGAGGGAAGCTACTGCTCATTAAATGAAGTTGTGTGCAGGGAGAGCAGCTCTGTGAGGCCTGGAAGGAACCAGGGCAGTGAGTGAGCTACAGGGCTGACCACAGGCACAGCAGCTATGCAGAGGGGCTGGAGCCTTGCTAGTACCCCTCCTAAATCTACCCTCCCAAGCAGATTAGCTTGTGTGAAGACCCCTCTGCAAACCTCTGCAAGGTGCAAGAGCCTGGGAAACATGCAAAAGAATTACACAGAGGAAGAGGTTTCCACAGTTGTGCACATAAGGTGAGAAGGACAGGGTTGGCCACATTTACAGAGCTTTGCTAGATCACTCCCAAGACTGCCTGACTCAGGTTGCCCCAATGTAACCTACCTGTGTCCATGCTGGAGGTCTTCAGGCGTCCTAAATACCTCCTCAGGCAGAGACCAGCCCTGTGCTCTCTGGCCTAAAGTCAATCTCCAAAGCCCTCCAGGAGATAAGACATCCATCATGGAGCTCCTCGGGCCATCTCATCCTGAAGGCAAATGCACCACAGCCACACTAAAACCTCATCAGGAAGCCCTAAAAAGGGGTCCTGCCTTACTGAATGGTAGCCAAGATCACCCAACAGCAAACACAGCTGATTACACACAGGCGTGCCAGGGCTGGAGCAAAGAGAGCTCAATCCATCATCTCACTGCCACCAAGGGCCAAAATCTGCCATTTCTGAAAGGAGCATTCAGGCTTGAACAGAAAGAAGAGATCTTACACAGGAGGTGTTTTGAACACAAGGCATCTTGATGGCTTGTCTTCCTATGTGTGAGCAAAGCAGAGGAAGCTGAAGAGCAAGATCTGACCAAGGCATACCAAATGAACATACAACCCTGTAGCCCTTTTTCTGTCTTTTAAATATCCTGCAATTCCCCAATGTATACCTAAGATGCTAATTTTGAAGGTACCCAAGAAAAACTGAGATTTGGCTTATTTGTAGTGCTGTGACAGGCAAGCTTGTAGGAAACCTGTGTACAATATTGCCCTGGACACCAGCAGCTCCAGCACCAGGCAGGCTGTGTGAGTCCAGACTTTGTAAGGAAATGGAGGGGAAGGCTAACCTCTGCTTCTGCAGGCTCTCAACTTCCAAAACGCCTTCTTGCTTTCACAAGAAGCCAAGGGACAAGTTTATTTAACAGAAACTCTGGAACTACTTAACTTAAAGCAAACGGTGGTTTTGAATCAGTTATTTGTTCACAGCCCCTACTGCAGACCCAGATATGATGAAGCCTATGAGGTGTCTTGAGCACGATTCAGGGCAGTTTGCTCTGTGTGGTCCTTACAAGAGACAGCACAAGAGTCAGCTGGCTAACCACTAGAAAGCAAAATCATATTCCTCATAAGCTTTCAATTAGAAACAGTAAATTAACAAAGCCACAATCATTTCTTAAAAGCTTCTTTTTCAAAGCAAGCCTTTTCCACTGTCCATTCTGAATTCTTAACAGGATCCTGAGGTGAGGACAAACTTCATCTCCTTGTAAAAGGTTGGAGGTGAGAGCAGGGCCAAATGCAACCTGGGACACCAGGAAGATTTTGGCTAGAAGGCATCTCAAGGTCTCCACTTCCACCACCTACTCAAGTCAGTGCTCGCTTCAAGGCAGACCAAGTTGCCTTGCAAACTTCCACTGTCTCTATGGATAGAGACTCTACAAAGCTTCAAAGACCTGTTTCAGTGTTTGACTAAGTCTCCTGTGAAGAATTTCCTTTCTACAGTCAGAATTTCCCACCCTGCACCGTGACCACGGCCTCTTGGTTTTCTGCTCAGCAACTTTTGATAGCAGCCTGCCTCTCTCTTCTCTGTAACCCCTCCTTTAGATGGTTGAGCTCAGCACTTCCATCTCCCCTTCTCCTTTTCTTCTGTGGGCCAAGTACCCTCAGTTCTCTCAGCTCACCCCACTGTTACACACTCCAGCCTAAGGCACAGGAGCATTTTACTCAAAATTAATGACACTACTCCATTCCTGCAGAGGTCAAAACCGATGACCTCCGGATATCACCCCAACTACCCCAATAACAAAATCATTTGAGGATGTTTTTCTTCATTCTGTATATGTTAAATGCTCACATAACCCCACAATAAATTAAAAATTACACAGAGTAATGTTTTATTACAAGCTCCGTGAAATACAGCAACAAATGATACCCTAGCAGGTGACCAACCCTCTCTGCTAGGCATTAAGCCCACTGCTTGGCCAGCTGAGCTACACTAAGCATCAGTTAAAACCTGTAGATTGATTAGACCCAACTGGCACCTGCAGAATTAATACCTGCAATTTTGGTCAGCTAGCTAAACTAATTGAACTGAGCAGCACCAAGTGATCAGATTTCACTCCTTCTCTTTTCACACATAACTCCTGACGTCCTTTGCGAGCAGTTGTGAGAAACTGCATATTTGATTTAGTTTGAAATTTGATCATTTTTGCAGGTGACTCCAGCTTTTTAATGTAAACATGGAGATACCTCTTTATTCTCACAGGAAAACAGAGAGGGTTTGGGGTTTTTTTGTTCTACCTTAGGAAACTGCTACTGGATATTCAGTGACAAGCAGTTTGAATAGACAGATTTAATTTTTGCTCCAGCCCTGGTAACAATAACTATCCTTACAGCTCTTGTAATTACCACCCTACATTTCACCCACAACTACACAACAGCCTCTCTTTCTGTATATTTAATCACTCTCTCTGAACCTCCAACTCCACAAACGGAGCTGCTGGTTGATTAGCAAACAAATAATCACCTGAGAGCCAGATCCAGACAGCTGCCCCGTGTGTGTGTGTGTCACTCATGACCCATCTGCAGGACTCAGCAAATGCCAGCTGCTTGTCTTGGAGCAAGCTTGGCAGCCGGGCAGTGGACACAGAGAGTGGTGCAGGCACACACACATGCTTGTCTGTGCCTGTATGTACAGCAGAGAACTGAGGAAAGCATGGAAAATGTCACAGAAAGGAAAGATTTTTATCTGCTCTTCTCTCATGGGTATTTTTTTCTTAGTGTTTCTCAGTGTCATAACTATCGCACCATCTGCTGAAGAGTAGTTTTGGTGTAAGCCCAGGTAGACAAAAAATGAGCTGGCTGCTCAGAACATGCAGTGAGAGGAAATTTGGTAAGTGGTCCTGACTAATGTGGTGTCTCACGAGTTTTATACTTTCTAAACACTACAAGATGACAAGCAGTTACACTAACAAAATGTTTGGCAAAATCTCCTGACGAAATCAAATTTTTGCATTTGTTTCATGAAGTGACTATGCAGTTCAACAAAAGGTGGACTTGTAATAATGGCCAGCATTATCCACACAAATACATTAATAGTTTGATATTGCAGTCATCACCTTGAAAAGAAGTTAGAGATTCAATGCCAGCTTCAGCAATTATATGCTAGAATGCTTCTGAACTACATCTGAGAATTCTCACTTAATGACGTGATATTTTATTTTAAAATATACATTTAGGTGTGTGGTGATTATTCAAAAAAGTTATAAAGCCCACTCAAATCCATTGGCTTCTCTAAGGCTGGATCTTGCTCTATTTGATTTTCTTAACAAAAATGGCATTAATACCTTAGTGGAACATGGGTTTATATCAGAGACTTTATTAAATGAGCAATGCAAAAATGAAAAACAAACAAACAAACAAACAAGACGGCTCTTTAGAAACTAAGGATTTGCTGAACATCCTTCCAGTTGGAAAAAGATGATTAGGTTAGAAGTAACCCACCTTTTTAAACTAATCTTGAGTGAAACTCAACTGCTAAGTGAAGATGCACATTAAAACCTTAATAATATATTTACCTTTTTTTTAGGTATAAGGAAGATACTAACAAAGACACAGTCAAACTGAGATGGAGAAATATCAAACTTTTCCCTTCTGTGTCAGTAACTCTGAATGTCTGATTAGATGTTGCAAGCAGGCAAAGAGATGGGAGTAGCAATAAAAGAGCAGAAATGTTTTGCCTATTACCCATCTCTAGTTAGATGGCTATAGCATCTAACTATGCTATACTTGACTGATTAAGATGAGGGAAGAGGAGAAGGGGAAGGGAAAGGGCCCTCTGTCAATTACAGTTATCTCTTTTGCCTTCATAAGGCTTAAAATTCACATCTATTTGTTTAGATTGTGCTTTTCCTTCAGAGCTACAGATTCTCCTCTCTGTTTGCCAACGGAGACAAAAAGTCTCTTAAATATACCCTTCTAGCTGAAAATGCCCACCAAACCAGAGAACTCCCAAGTTATAAATCTATGTAAGGGAATGCAAGAAGCCTATGCAGAGTTCTCCCAGATATTTCCCTAGTAGGATAACACCACTGTGCCACCAGAAATCTCTGCACGTGCAAATAAACTTGACAGCAAGCACAGGCAAACGTTCTGAAAGATCTAATCTTAGAAAATGTACTAAGCTACTTGATCCACATGATAACTAAATGCTTTGTGAGCTATAATCTATACTGCTGGATCAAAACTTCATTGCTTCTACATTTCTCCATCCATAGCCTGGCATTTAATATCAATTTAAATATGTGGAATCAGCCATAATCATATTTGCCATAGGTGAGTGGTTACCAGAACCGGAGGGTGTTAACTGCTAGGAAAAACTGCTAAAACCACATTTGTCTGTGCATATTAATAATAGGTAAGTGAAAGAAGAGAGTGTGAACAGCACCCTGTCCTCTGGCTCTGCTGTGTACTGTTGCAGCACTGACCCCATGGAACATTTTGTGTGGACGTGTTGGTAAATCCCAAGCGATGCTGGATTTCTTAAAGCAGGGAAGGAGAGGATGCATAACCCCGTACCAGCTGCATACCAGTGGTCACCCCCTGGCACCTGCAGAGAGTGAACTCTGCTGCCTACAGTCTGTTAGCTCTCACAAAATGAACCCAAACGTTTTCTTCATAAAATAGTACTGCATGAAAGTACAGTAATCTCCAGTAGAACAGTATAGATAGGGGTGGGGGGAATGCCAAACTATGTCATTCACCATTTCCCTTAAAAAAGTGTTATGGAAAGTAGTTTGAACAATTCCCTTCTTCTGAACAGAACAAACTGAACTCAGTGCCGGAAGGTCTTAAAAGCTGGCATCCACCTACTGGGTCACAATTTATATCATCTGCATCTCTGTGACGATTATACATTTCCTTCCAAATTGTTGATAAAGGTATTGAGCAACGCTGAGCCAAGAATAGCTTCTTATGCAACTTCAGTTCAAAATTTACAGCACTCCTCTGCCAGCTCTTCTAAAACTGAGATTTCCAATCTGGAGTGTGCAAAGCCCACTGACAGTCCACATGCACCCTCAAAAGAGCAGCCAGACACAATTACAGCTCTGTCTTGCTGCTTTCTTCTGGAGTCAGGGAGAGATTGCCTCAGGAGGCAAGTACTTACTGCCATACTTGGGCTCAGTTTCCCATAGTGAAGGGAGAGGCTGCTGTGTAGTTGCTGCCTAACAGCCTCTTCTCCTTCCACCATTTAGAAAACTACATGACACACGTGCAGGACAGCTCTTATTCTTCTGAATATGCCACCATGGGTGCTTCCAGTATCACTGACAGCAATATTTTCTCTGTAGCTGAGTCACGGAAGTCACTACAGGATCAGATTCTTTAGGGATAGAAAATGGAGAAGTAGTATTAAAGTAAAACCAAAACATGCAGCTGAAAAAAGCTCACCATGGTAGTAAAATTTCAAATCATTAACAGAAACTGAGGAAACCTATCATCCAGGTAGTAGCCAATCAAAAGGAGGTGAATTTGGAACAATATGTAAAAATTAAAAGATCGGAGAAGACAGAATCAGATGTCACCTGAGAGAGGAACACACATTTACATATGAAATAGCACATAACAAAATAAAAAAACAAAGGACGAAAATGTAACAATGATATAAAGGAACAGAAACCACCAGATACCACAGAAAATTCTAGATAACAATCTTCATAATCCCATCAAAGGTCCAAGGCAGTCCCAGAAAACTGTATACAAATTTGGAAGCTGAATTCAAAGAGTGTTGCTCATTATCAATGGCACACTGGGGAAAGTAGGACAGGTAGAAAGGCAATCAAAAGCAAAGAACAACTTTCCCCATCTTCTATATTAATTTCACCATTGCATCAACATCTTTCCTCTCTTATGCATGCACACACACACACTCTCCATTTCTTTCCTTGCTCCAACCTTTTGAATTCCGTCTCACATCATCTGTCTGGGATCTCCTATAGCCTTTGCTCCTTTTGTGTACAAATAATCAGCTCAATTAAGCTTCCAGGATTCCTAGACGTGCGGCTACAGAAAAACGTACTTACACAGACCAAATTAGTGGTGAAGTTCAGCAAACACTGAAAGAGAGACTGAGAGGTCAGTGTACCTCAAGAAGTTACCATAAAATTATGAGCTGAAATCACACACCTTTGGATCTCTGGAAGGGGATGCCCTACACCCTTTGTTGTCTTTAGAGGCTGATGGGCAATTATCTGTTGAATGTTGTTCTTAGAAAATGTCGCTTAGTCAAATGCAAACTTTGGGGGAAAGTAAGACAGTATCAACAAGGAGGGCCACAAATTTTGCTCAAAACTAGGAAGAAAGGAATGCCAGGATAATGAGTAATTTGCTTGTGAGGGAAATTCACATCACATGTGAGAGAACCAAACACAGGTCCCAGCTCTGCCTGATTCACAACAAGAATATGAAGGAAGCCAAGTCAGTCTTTCTGTGGTTCCGTGACTACTAATACAAGACAGAACAGACGCAACTGGAAAGCCTGTGAAAGTCCCACACACACTCCCTTGCAGAAGGCACTGTCTGGAGACTAGGGAGGCCACAGCCTAGCTTCAGCTGAGCAGGCACTTGCAACTACATTGATCTACCTCAGGATTATGCTGAAATGTAGAGGGTGTATTTATAAATCCTCAGAGAGATTGATGGGTATTCTGCACCTATTTTCATGGTACTCCTCTCTCACAGCCCTCAAAAAATGTACAATCCTGGTGGCTTCACTACAAACCTGCTCTGTGGGCTCAGAGGAACAATGCATAGGCTGAAGCAAATTGGTTTTTTGCTTAAAAACTTGGCTTGGCTTTGTTTCTTCTGTTGTTTTCTTTTTGTGGAAGGACATGGGCTGTGTACTTCCTAACATGAAGGAAACTGAGGCAGAGTAAATGAGAAGTCCACAAGTTAGACTTCTCTAAGTTATGCTCATTACAGCTGTATAATCTAGGGCAAAGGTTAAAACCAGTATCAGCAACAAACCCCAACCAAACACAATAGACACCCAATGGCAAAAATCAAGAGAAAGTTTCAGGAGTTATGACTCAGGTACCAAATTATTTTACAAGTGCCTAACAGAGAAAAGTTCAGCAGAAATTACTTTAAACTCCTTGAAAAAAAAAAAAAAAAGCATGAGAGGAATCAGTAGACAGATAAAATACACAGACTAATACTGGGAAACAGAATTAATTCTTTTCTCAGTGGCTATCAGGAACAGGAAGAGCAATGCTTCAGGAAACATTTCCTGGAAGCAGAAAAAACACAACCATTTCTTTGTCAGGACACACGTAAAAGAAAAATACAACATCATTAAAACACTCCTAGAGATTTTTGCTCCTGACCCAGATGACAGCCTGTCTCATCTTGATAAAACTTAGCTTTGCATCTGTGCAATCACACAGGTATCTCCTATTACTTACAGATGACGTTTACAACAGAAAATCACAGAGAAGTTGTTTGAAAGGGACCTGTGGAGATGATTTAGTCCATCCTCTTCCTTAGTACTGTGGGTATTCCCCACACTAGCTCCTGTCAAGCTGTGGTTTGTCTGGCCAACCCTTGGAAATTTCCTAGGGTGGAGATTGCACAGCGGCTCTCAGTAACATGTTCCAGGGCTGCAGCACCCCTCTCATGGGTTTTCCCAACCGTGCAACTGGAACCTTCCCACGGCAGCTCTTGGCTGTTGCTCCTTGTCATATTGTCTACCACGAAATGGCAGAGTTTAGCTCTGTTACCTTTGCTCTTCCCACTCCAGCTGCTGTGGGCTGTTGCTAAGACCACCCTTCTCTTCACCAGACTAATCCCTCAAACTCTGCATATGTTCTTGATCCTTTACTACCCTGGCAGCCCTCTGCTGGTCTCCTTCCAGCTTCTTCACAGTCTTCTTGTAACAGGGCAGCGTGGAAGCGGGGCCACGCAGCAGGATACATGAATCCAGCCTCACCAGTGCCAAGCAAAAGTGGACGAGAACAAAAACTTTGCTTGACCTTCTGAGTATGCTCCTTCTAGCCCAGTGTGTAGTTTACTTTACAATGAGCTATGGCTCAAACATACATGATTCGACCAATTCACCACAACCCTGAGGTCCCTTTACAGCCAGGTCTCTGGTTAGCCAGTATCCATTTTGTACCAATGCTGGAATTACTCTGCCATGTATGCAGAAACTTGCATTTCTTCTTGCTTAATCTTATGAAATTTCTGTTGTCCCAATATTCAACTTTCTGATGATTCCTTTGGACTAAAGCTCTGCCATTCTGTGTGTCAATCACGGCCCCCAACTTAACACAGTCTGCAAATTTGCTAACGGTGCCATCTGCCTCTTCATAAAGGCCACTGCCTTCTTGTCTTTGCTGTGTTTGAAAATGAATTTCAAGAAGATGTTCTTTTTCAGTGACTGAGGTGACAGTAACAATCATATTGTTCCCTGGATTCTCCTTCTTGGCTCTATGAAAGACAGGTGTTTCAGCCCTTAGCTTTTTTCCAGCCTTCATGGATTTCTGCAGACCATCCTTATTTTTCACATATGACAGACAGCAGGTAACACTTTCAGTGTCAAATTAATCTCATCGAGGACTATGGATCTGAATACATCCAGTTGTGGTTGTTCCTAGGTCATTGCTCCTTCCCAGCTGGCTGTCCTCCATAACAAACAGTGCTGGTGTAAATCTTTGTCTGATGCAAAAGAGACACTGAGGACCCTATTTTGTAATGCTTGCCACTATGTTGTTCATCCCTGTTCTTCGGCAGGCCTACATTCTCTTTGAACTTCTTCTGTAATTAAAGTAGAATACTTTCTTGTCACCCTTAATGGCCTCTCCTTGACTTAACTCCAGCTGGACCTCGACCACACTCATCAAAAAAAGCTAAAACAATATCTTTATATCTGTCCTTTGTTCATCTTTTCAATTCTTGTATGCTATTTGGTTGCATTAATGGCTCGCCATGCAATTCCATGCCCAGTCTGGAGCCCCTTCTGCTGGAAGCCCATCCTGCACAATGGAATGCTTGATTGTTCCTCACCTCTCAGAGAATTGAAACTGCTTCTTTTTGCCTTTTTTTTCCTTTCAGTTTTGTTTCTTTGTTTCAAATCAGCCAGCCCTCCTTTGTCCTTTTCCCCCTTGACATCTGCCCTAGGAATTTTGCCTAGGGAAATTCCCTAATTAAGCCAAACTCTACTCTATAGAGTCCTAATTTTGCTACTTCTCTTCCCATTTTTCCTCTGTATGTTGAACTCAGTCATCTCATGGTCACTGCAGCCCGAGCTGCCATTTCTGTCGTATTTTTGGCTGGTTTTTCCCGCTTTGCAAGCAGCAGGTCAAGTACAACCCCTCTGCATTTGCATTATAACCTGTGGGCTGCATAGTCTACAACTTCTGGAGTTGTTCACACGGTGCAAGCCCAGTAATGCGCAGTCAGGATAGTTCTGCATTTGTCTGTGGAAAGCCTCATCTTTTACATCTTGTCCAGGAGATTTTGGTCAGACCACACCACAGCATCTTTGGTGGCACTCTGCCCATAGGCCTTGACTCTTGGCTATATAGCCTTGGATTTCTGCTAGAGCCCTGCTAAGTCAAGGGGCACCTTTACAGAGGGGACAGCAACCCCACTGATCTTCCCTAAGCAGACTGTGCCCAGTCCTAAGAGCACTCCAGTCAGGATCCAACGCAATAGTTTATATATCTTTCGTAAGATCTCTCACCAGAAGTCTTGATATCATGCATTTTGTGTAACACAGTGTTACACAAAATATTACTGCTCTGTTTTCACTTTTATCTCCATCTTTTCTATACCACTTCTTCCTATAATCCTATTAACTAGCATTGCAGCTCTCTAGGATTAAGCTTTCCTTCTACATTTGTATTTCACCCACTTGAGTTTCTATTATCCCTGGCATTAGTGTAACAATTATCTTTTTAAAAGTGATTCTTGATATAACTGGGGTGAGTGCTGGGGTTGAGGCGCAGGAAAAGAGGAGTAACAGGTTCCCAGTACTCGTAATTTGCAATTCATTAAATCAAAAAAAATGAACATGCCTTAAAAGACTCATAACAATTTAGCATCCTTTACAAATGTAAGCAAAATTATATGATCTAGTTATGGTCATTTATCATTATTAGGAACAGGAAAAACAGATAATTTTGAATCCATTCAAATGAAAGGGAGATAGACCTATAGGTGATCGGGAAGAGTGAATAGACTGTAATTATACTACTTTTATTCGAAAATTCACTGCAAAATTATGTGCAATAATTATGCCACTGTTTCACTGAAGCCAAAAATGAATTTTAAAATATCCTTTACTTACACTGGTTACATTCTACAATACTTTCTATGAGACCTAAGAGGATAAAACCAGATAAAGGCACCAAAATTTCTGTGCTAATCTTCCAACAGAATACCCTGCTAGCTATTGTTGAACAGCAATTAATGACCCCAAAGAATATCCAAAGGAACAACAATTCTGTGGTCTCCAGAGGGTGAAAGCAGATGCTGCACTCTGACTTCTCCCTATCCTGTGCTACTTCGAAATGGGCTTTTCAAGATTTAGGAGGCCACAGACCAGAAGCTTGGCCTCCAAAAGCCCTGCAGGGTTCAGGAAGTGATGCCTCTTCTTGAACCCGTCCTCCCATACTCACCTTCACCTCCCATTCCAAGTCTTTTTCCCTGCCAATAGCACCTGAGTCAGGGACAGGAGAGGGCATTTGTCAGCTTCAGGGGAAGCTCCTATGAAGACAGTAATGACCCGCCGTGCCCAGGAACAGCCTGTCACAACAAGGTGTCTGAATTACAGGATGGTTGAAGTGAATCCTGACTGATTCTGTGTTATCCAGATGCTCTGCTCACACATAGTGATGCTCGCTTACGCCAGCAGCCCCACCTGCTTGTCCAGGGGGCTGTGGTGCTGGATTCAGGTGCTGGGGAGGGAATCATCCCTGTCTAGCTGAACTGCCACATCCCAGATAATTATATTTATGAAGGGTATTTCTCATGCACAATAAGCAGCAAAACAATACTGAGATTTTAAGTCACTTCTTAAAAACTTCCACTCCAAGTATGGCACCATTCCGATTTTTTTGTCAAGTTGTAACTGGTGTCTCCACTGTAAAGAGTCTACTAAAACGTGGTTCTTCAAGGAACAACATTAAAGCAAACATGATGAAAGAATTCACTGTCACAGCCATGAGTGACTCTCATGTATCTGTATCTTAAGCTCTCTTTCCTCCCTCTGTTGCCTGAAAGAAACATCTTTTCACCCCAGTTTTTCCAGTAAGCCCTCATGATGAGGACTAATAACCAAGGACACAGTTCTAGTAAGTAGGTGGCTTCTCTGCAGAGCTCTTTTTCATTGCTCTTGCCAAGATGAATAGCGCTGTCCCGCTCTTCCCTGCCCAGCGTTTTACTGGTGGGGAACTGTATGCCCCAAAAGGTGATTTATTAACCTGCTAAACAGCACAGCCACATGCTGTAGAGATCCTGCTGTCATCATCCAGCACAGTAGCTACAAGAAGGTTTGTTCTCTCGTCTAATCTCAACGATCGCTACTGACGTGAGTCATGTTTCCCACACTGTCACTGATTCCTCACCTGTGTGATGTCTGAAAGGGGATTTTAGACACCATCTCCTGCCCCAATTACTCACACAGAGCTAGCACCCTTATGTACAGATACAGTAATTAGACATGTGTCACACTTCAGGCTTTAAATACTGCTCCAACCTTCTTGCATGCAGGATTTTGTGAAACAACCCTTGATTTTCCGAGGGTGCAGCACAACCACGGCAAATTCTGGCTGGCACATTTTTTAGCCTTGAAAGTGATTTTTATTTATTTATTTATTTGGGGTTTTTAAGTCCTTAAAGAGTAGAGTTTCTTTTAGGCAAGTACATGTAAATGCAGGAAAGCAACAGACAGTGCCAGCCTGACTCTCACAGAGAGACAAGATCTTCAAAATAGTATTTCCGCTCCTTTTGAGGCTACAGCCTGTGGTTTCATCTGAGGTACCTGTGTGGCGACCTATTCAAATGAGCCCACAGAATCTCATATGTTAAAAGATACCCAAAGGAAAGAGGAATTTCCAGTGGAAAATGTGATTGAATGGAGAGATGTTCACTTGGACAATCTCTTACCAAAGCTCAGCAACCAACTAGTGCTATCTGCTAGTCTCTTTTTCCATGCCATGAGGCACTCTGTCTTTACTGCTTACATCAATTAGAACTCATAATGTCATTACTGGGCACATCAAAGCATCATGCCTCCCTTCAGAGAGGCCCATAAGTCTGCCCACTCACATTGTGGTCTGCAAGTAACTATGAATCCCCCAGCACTTAGTCGTATGTTTCACACCTCAGGTCTGGGATCTGAGCTCTGTTTTTAGGCTCTTATAGCCCTGAGAATTAGACACCATTCCTCAGGACCCCGCAGGCTTAGGCAAACATTCCCTTTTTTTCATATTAATAAGAACTACTTTTAGAACACGATGCTCACAATTTAGAATATTGTTAAGAAAATAACCCATCTATTAACTGAATATTTCAACACTGAGGTAATAGTACAAGACGGTGTAAGTACATATACATTTACAGATTTCAAAAGAAATTGTTCTAAAAATTTGCGTGTGGGATTTTTAGTCTCCCATGGAACTTGTACGTGCATGTATAACTATCAGAATCACAAGGATGTTTTGTAAGCATCAAGCTCATTTCTGGCTACAGGTACTAATTATAACAATCACTGAATTTGTCAACATGCCACTGATGCTTAAGGGAAACGTCAGAGAAGACAGGGCCAATTTGAAAAGGACAAAGGGAATGGAAATATTATGGTTTGGGGTTTGGGGTTTTTGTTTGGGTTTTTTTCAGACAAGTGTCATACCATTGCTCTTGGCTTCACTTCCATAACACGGTCGGTTTTCTGACCTCCTGACTGTGTGTCAGGGTGCCAGAGACACCACAACAGAAGTGACAAGAATGTGTAACTGGGGAGCAATAGTCAGCAGTGGTCCCGACTTAAATGTTGTTTATCTGCAGCCTGAGTCTACAGTTGGTGAAATTATTCAGGAAAGTACAGTGAAGGGATAGAAGTGAGAGGTCAGTGCTCAGTGGCTTCTATGTCTTGTCTTTGGGGACTGAGGCATCTCTGCCTGCTTGCCTTCAACTTCCACGCACAGCAGGGCCAATCTTAAGCTCAGGGGACACAGCTGCCTTGGGCAGCAGGTGGACAACCAACCACAGCCCTGATGCCTGCTCTGTACACTGGAGCTGGTGAGAGCCATGCCAAGGCATCTGCTGACTCCGCTGCCAGGATGGAGTCAGAGGTTTCAGCTGAGGTCTTCCCTCTCATCCCATTTAACAATAGCAACAAGTTGAATTCCCTAGGCTTTCCCCTCTCTCTCTGAGCCAGCTCCTTCCCCTCCTTTCTCCCCTCCCACAGCATGGGTCCTACCCCAGCATCTCACTTTGGAGGCAGCAACACTGTGTTTGGTTTGCAGTGCCAAGAAGCTCCAAACAACCTCCGCTATTTGGCTCTGAGGAGCTCAGCTGTGCAGCAGTGAGCAGAACAGCTGCTGGCATTTGGGAGTGCTACAATGCACAAACCTGTAAAGGCCAGGAGCTAGAGGCATCCTCATCCTACCTTAAATGTCCAGCTAGTGCAATGTGCAATTGCTTGGATGCCTTTGGAGACATGAGCAGTCAGATCCCTAGAACTGCAGCCTTCTGCTGCACACGGCCAGGGACAGCCTGGTTACTGTGGTTCAGCAGCCTCGGGTTATCACTGTAGGTGATCAACCCAAACAGGCAAAATGAGAGTGCCAACAACCAATGAAGGATTATGCTGTCACCTGGCCAAATAAGCCTGAAGTGATCTAGAAGACCCTTCCACAGCAAGCAAAGGAAACTATCCAAAGGTCGCTGTCTTTGGGATTGTTTCTGCAAAGCTCTGAAGCTGAGTGGTCCAGATGTCACCGGCACAACTCTCTGTCCTGTTCTGTATCTCAGTAGTGGGGCCACCACAAAGAGCTGCTTGTGGAGCTCATCACAATAATGTCACAGAGAGGTTTTGTGGTTGGTTTTGTGTTTTGCTTTTTTAATAAAAGGTCAAAACAGCTGAAAACTGCAAAAATGAATTTGTATCAAAATAAAGCTTCACAAAATTGAAGACGAATGCAGTCCTTTGTCCAGCTGAGTACCTAAATGTAGTTTCCTCCCATGTCCTAGCACAGACACATCTGAACCAGAAGCAAGGGTAATCTTAATAAATGGTGTTAAAAGTGCATATTTTTCATTGAACTGGAGGGGACGGAAGCAAGGAGCAGAAAGCTAAGATACCTGCTGCACACCTCCTTCAAAAGAAACCATATAATACTAATTGCAGGCTGTCATAAAAACCCTTATAATGCCTCAAAGGCATTGGGTCAATGTGTTAACAATTTGGTTCATATACTTAGTGGAAAATAAAGAGAAAAGAACTTCAAGGTATGCTTGGTCACTGCAAACTTAAAACTTCAGCTGTATAGTTTGATGAGTGGTTTTATGTTGGAAATTCCTTTATAGTTATAGGAAGAGCAAAAAAACCAACACCACTCCAGATCTAATATAGAAAAGTAACAGGGAGTGAACAAAAGAAAGATTTGGAGATGTTCCCCAGGAAGCAAGGACTTATGGCTCTGTAAGCAAAGGGCTATTTTTTCTTCCCTGCTTTCTCAAGACAAAACTTTGTGTTTAGTCTCTCTAAAAACATCTTTGCTTTTCAGGTGATATCTGCTTCACTCACTGAGCACAGAAGTGTTAGGAAGGACAGCATCTGGGGAGAAACAAAGCCAGGAGCATTTATTGGAAGGCACTAACTATATCAGAAAGAGTACTTCAGATGCTGATTGAATTGAAATCAGGAATGTAGCTGGAGAAAAGAAACATTGCCAGCGTACCCTGGAGAGCAGTGCTGAAATATGTGCTACATTGACCACTGACAATCCATAGAGAGCTGGCAGGTCACACTGTGCTGGCTCTTCTCCTTGTTTCCAGCTGCTAAATTACATTAAAGTCAGCTTAAAATTCATTAAACGCCTTCCTATTATTACTTTTCCATATAAGCAGTTGTTATAGCTGCTGAAGAGACATTGTGTGATGGTGACAGTGAAGACAGAGGCCTGAGTAAATATGAATGGGAAAGGAGAGGTGATTTTGACCAGGAAAACGCTTGGGAGCCTTCAGAATTTAACTGCTCTTCAAAAGATGAAAGCAGCTACACAGTAGATTGTGAATTCAGATGCTTAAATGCTCCAGAGATACATTAATGCTGATTGCAGAGGTCACGTTTTGTTTGGCAGTTTTGCATAAATCCCGAACCAGTCAGAATCATCACTCTGTGAGACTCATTGCAATGATGCTGACCCGGTGTCACTGATAATTACAGGTAATTTCAAGTGCTGTCATTAATTTGCCTTTTTCAATCTCTCAGCAAAGCCTTACAGGCTTTGTCCTGTATATAATAGTATTGAAGGTAATAAGATTTCTTCCATCAGGGATTTAAGGAATTGGATTTTACTCAAATTTTTTTAAAGGCTTAGCACTATTTCTTGCAGTTTTTGAAAAAAGTAGTTTTTTAAAAGTTTTCACCAATTTCAGTGGGAAGTTTTTTCCACAGCAGCATAGAGAGGTGAGAAACTCAGGTGTTACCACAAATATACTCAGTTCAGAAGGGAAGCTCCTTTATAGGTGGAAGTGGAGGAGAGAGCAGAGGTCCTAGCCTCCATACCCATGTAAACCTTTTTGCTTATGTGATAATTTTTTTTATAAAATATCAAAACCAAAATGATTCTTTGCTTGAATTCTGGCCTTTAATGGCATGACACATGCAACAAAGAAGAAGCAAGTGGCATGCAGTAAGTGCAGCTTCACCAACAGGACAGAAATGACAGGCCAAGCACAGTATTAAATGGTATTTTGAAGTCAAACATCAGGCACAGTGCTGTCCATTCATTAGCTGCATCATCTGATGTACATGAGAAAAAACATATAAAAGGGTCTTCAACAACACCATCTAGTCTGACTGAAAGAAAGAACCCATCCATTTTCCTGGGAGAGCAAAGTATCTACTGGAGGAAAAAACTCTTTTTAAATCTAAAAAAGAAGATATAAACCCTTTTTTGTGACTCATATGACTTAGAGCTGTAAAGACTTATTTTAAAATAGTATTTGCAGTTTCTGCAGGAAAGACTTTCAGAATAGCACCACTAAAAATAGAATCAATGCCTTTAAAGCCTTACTGTCCCTGCCCAGAAATCTTGAAAAGAGTAGAATATTAAAATAATATAGGTCCTAGCAGAAAGCCAGGCCTCTTCATAGCTTAACTGGAGTCTGCATAGGAGATGCAGAGGTCCATCCACTGGAGACCAGTGCTGTATGCCCTGCAGTTCCTCTGCATATGCAATTCCCACTGGTGTCACACTTGAGCCAGTCTACACAAGGATGCTGTCAGCACACAGTAGTCATGTGTACCGTTACCTTTATTCTGATCTTCACTAAATATGTGGAACTGAATTTGGCTTGTCTGACAACTCAGGTGCAGCAGAAGATGTGAAATTTCTCATGACTGTGGGCTTCCTACGAGTTGGGACTACAGTAGGAGCAGCCAAATCAGCAAATGTGAAGAACAACAACACAAGACCGACGAGAATCTTCTGAACCTTCTGGTCTTCCAGAGGATTCAGTTAATCCTGCAGGTTTCTTCAGTGGAGTGTCTGCCTCTGTGGAGAGAAGTGCTGAAGAGCCACCAGCTCTCCTCGGGAGAACTCATTTCATGCTGCAAGGTGGAGCTGTTCTGCCCCCGCATGGCAGGTCACTGCCAGAGCACAGAGCCAGCCCTCCCTCCACCGCACGCTGACAAACCCACCACCTCATGGCAAAGCGTGCCAAGGATTCTGTGCCACATGGAAGGGGCCCGTGTTAGTGTTCAGAGCATCGTGTTCTGTTACAACTGCAAATGCCAGAAAATTGTAGGAGCAAAGCAGCTGAAAGGAGACTATAAAAAATTAATGGCTGACATAAATACCAACCGCCAAACAAAGAAAGGTCAGAAGGGAAGACGCAAGAGAAGTGAAATCTGTGACTTATTACAGGCTTTGTGATGGATTCTCATTTGGAGTCCTGATTTTAAAATATCAGGAATTAAAGATAGGTTTTAGATAGGATGCAAACTTGGCTTCTGGAAGCAGAGGCCATATCCGTATATAAAATGCAACTGGGAAGGAGGTCCTGATGATGTTAACTACTCCACAGAAGCAAAGAATGAAATACAGAGACAGAAGCAGGAGAAGGATGGAGTTAAAAGTTTCTGTGGAGGAATCCAGACAGCCTTTTAGGGGAAGAGAAAAACTATCTCAGTAGAGAGAATTAATTCATAGAGCATAGGAAGTTCAGTTCTCATGGTGAAACGTTCCCATGAGACAAGACAGTCCATCCCATTATCCCTCAGGACAGCTTAGGCAACACCAGTAGTCACTGAGAGCTAAACAGGGTCTTGGCTGCATTCAGCTGACTCCTCTGAGAGTGGGAAGAAGATCGTGACTGTTTCCTGACTACATTCAAACAAATGTATAGAGCTTTTATGTGGGCAGGGGCATCTGGTTTTCGCACCATATGCTACTCCTTTTGGAATATAAGTATATAGCTGAGTAAATGCAAGGGGTTGTTTATATGATGAGAATGAAACAGTCTGAAATGACACCAGAAGCCACTAGTAATAAATAAATTCTGCTTTTCATCATAGGCCTCCAGGTTCTCTTGGTAAACTTTTCGCGGATATGCTTGATATGACCTTAAGTGAGATGGCCCTTAGACACGGATGGAGGAAAACACTGTTACTTTTTAAGTACACTTGATACTTCCAAACATCCAAAATGTGACAAATTAAACACAAAAACAAAACCAAAGTAAACCACCACAAAACCTCACAAAATTCCATCGTATCCCAGTTGACGTTCTTTCCCTGGAGTGCTTTCCATCAAAGATGCTCTACTCATTCATTGGCAAGGTGGCCTCTTGCCATTCAATGCAAGGGAGCTGTGATCAAGTGACTAAACATTATTCTTCATAAAAGCCTGAAAAAATAAATATTGTAAGTGGTGCAGAAGTGCAGAATTTAGGAGGGTGCCACAGGCTTCATTAACCAGTGCTGTGGGATCCTTTCTGTCTTGAACAGGTTTCCATCAAAACCCCTCCTACAAATAGCACAGTAAGGAACACCACAGGTTATTAGCATACGAGAGAAAAAAGAAGAAAGAATTTCACAGTCTGTGGTGACTGGCTTTATTAATTGTAGGCTGGGAGGAAAGATAGTCAACATACAAACTACTGAAAACAAAGGGAAAGCATCTGCCCAAAAGAGATTACGTCTCAGACTGAAACCTCTGCGCATCGGTGTGTATATATATGTGTACCTATTATTAGCTAATGTTGGTTTCAGTGCACTTCTTACTAATCCTACCCCTATGAAATGAAAGAATTGTTAAAAAAATTAATGTTTTCCTGGAAGAAGTTTGAAGAAAGATCTTGAGGTGCATTAGTTCTTACCTGTTGTTAAAGAGTACAATCAGTGACAAATAATACTGGTGGTACAGGGAAGAGTCACACATACAACTGGCATGATGAATTTTCTTGAAATTCACAAGAAATCTTTGAAGAATGTCGTCCAGCAGAGAAAGACTGAAATCGTGCCAAACATGATACATAAAGCCAGGACATAGTGCAACTGTGCAGAGAAAGTGATACAAGGATCTGTTTCTAGCCAGGGAAGACATTTGTGATTAACCAGTAGATGGTGGACGTTTGCCTTTCCAAGCCGTAATAACAACTTTCAATCAGACTTAATTCAGAGTTTCCACAGAGAAACATCGATATTGATGCCAAATGGATTTAGGAAACACACACCTGATGTATCATGTATGCACATATATACATATGTATTTCTCTGAATACACTTCCATATATTTGGGAGAACAAATGCAGAGCCACTAATATATAGTTACGTGATTAGACATGGGTGTAGTTAAGTGGTGGTTTTATATTTGCCTCTGTAACTATAGATAAAATTTTGGCACATTATAAAAACACTGATATATATTAGAGGTTTCTTTCTATATCCAGAAGAACTAGGACGTACGTACATGAGATAAAGCTGCACGTAAATATCTGGCAGCCTGGCACACTGAGTAGGCCTGCGCTCTCACTGAAGGCTGGGGCTGAATTAATGTTAGTTTCCTTTCAACCATGACAGGGAAGGAGGAGGGAGGTCTGGAAAGCACCATCTGTTTTTCCAGATTGCTGTTAATCTGCCAATAATTCATATTGGATATAAAGAATTAATGCTATGGGAGAACATTAAAAAATATACAAAGCCTTCCTCTTCAGCATATGGAGCAAAGACTAGCAAAGAAGAGGCATCAGGTTGTCTTCCTGGGCTGGGAGGGTGGAAAGCCCTCTGAAATTTGTCTTGTATGTTAAAGAGAATGAAAACACAGGCAGATGTGGAAGAGCAAGGGAATATTCCTCTGCTAATCAAAGAAAGAAACCTAGCATTCATCAAAAAAGGCTTTATAAATAAAATTTTAAGCTTGGCCAGGCAACACTGAGAAAACAGGACCCTGGCCCAGGCAATGCAGAGGAACAAATGATATCCCGGCCGTGGGGAACATTCAGACTATGCTTTGCAAGCCCGTGATGGCTTCTCTGAGAACACACATTGTGAGCAAAAGGTCACACAAAGGGAGCCTGAAGCCGCTTGGAAAGGGTGGCAAGGTGGCATCAGCGAGACAGCAAAACATGGGGTGATACATCTGAGGTGAGGCACTAATCCAGTAACCGCTGATTGTGGATTTTACATTGACCAGAAAAGGTCGACATATGGTCTGCTGGGAAATCCGCCAGCAAAACTACTGCTATTTTTGGAGGTTTTTAATATAATTTTCAACCTTTTCCTTATCTGTGCAGCTTTATTAGAGAAAGGAGTGATGGTTACTACCAGGAGTGATCTCTACTTTTTATGGCATCTCTGCTGATGTTCAGTTGAGCAGGAGTGAGCTACATACAGGTGACAATTCACTGAAATAGGACTATTCTGTCCCATTTCTGCTGCACCTATCCAAGTAAACTGAGCATTGACAAGCAATCAGCTTTCCCACAAAAGCATCAGCAATGTTTCTTGCACATCTTTGGCCCAGGCCAAATGACATCCCGATCTCTGGTAACGCTTCAAGAGCTAATGCAGGTCAACAGCCTCTTTACTTTGCTCCTGTGGCCTTCACACAAGCAAACACTGCATCTTTGGGGCAATTTGCCAGTACCAGTGCTTGAATCCAACCAATACAAACAAGTATGAAGGCTTTTCCACAGGCAAACATGGTATTCCGGATCCATCCTTCTATTCCTCCCTATCCATGGTGGCAGAGGGTCTTTACAGGGGTGAAAAAAAGCATTTCAAAGCTATTACCTTTGCATTCTTCCAGAAGTCCTCAGCGTCCTGTACAGCATGAAATTGTCTTACAACAACATTTAATTTTCACACCAGAAGTGAAAGGACTTATCTACGCTGACACTAGGAAAAGAAAATCACCCACCTCTCTGAGGACAGAAAGCTAGTGCAGCAACATAAGTGATCTGGCAGTCCTTGCATAAACAGGAAGAGAAGAATCCCACAAATTTGATGACATGTGGTCTTTATTTTCAGAGTTGTTTGATTGATGAGTGACTGTGAAGGGGTGCTGTATACAGTGAGCTCTGCTGATGGGCCCTGTGATCCAAAGCTGGAAGGAGCTCTAGACTGATATCACTGCTACCTGATGACAATTTTCTGGCTCTGGGGGCTATTTCTTCTGTCAGACATGCTGAATGCCATATCTCCTTCATTTCATATGTCTTTTTTTTCTTAGGCTTTTTTTTCCCCACTGAGTTTTCTTACAGTATAAAACGTGTGAATGGGTATGGGTTGTACTCCTAAATCATGAATGTGGTGTCTGTTTCACTCAAATTTTTACAGTCTTCACTTTAGACCCAGTAAAATCTACCAGTAGAAAACTTGTTTTATTCTCCTCTCTGGTAAGCTCAAGTTTGCAGTTTGAGAACTTCTAGAAATGTCAACCTTTGTAAAAAGACTACAAAAGTGGCAGGGGCCAGAGCCTAATGCCACACCTTCAGACCCTCCATCAGTAAAAGCATGGACTAATGACTTGCTTTCCAGAAGCCTGCAGGACAAGGTTAGTAAATAACACAATTTTTGAACCAAATAACACAGCTGGAAGAAAACCAAAACAGGTAAGATTTAGTATACACAAGAACTTTAGGGGATTCTTTACCATAAAGTGGTCATGGTTTAAAGCTTTAGTATTCTAGATACTAGCCTTTATTTCCACAGATGCACAATGAAAGGGAAAAAAGTCAGCACATCATGTTCAGTTTACCCATGAAATGCAAAACACAAATTCCAGAATTTAAAATTCTGGCTATATGAAATACACTTATATTCCATCTATCCAAAGTATAGGTTGTTTAACTTAGTCATTGGTTTTATGAAAAGAAAATGAAAGGCATCATTTCTATAGCTGCTTAATGTTTTATTCCTGGCTGGGTATTTGGATTAGGAAAACAACAGCTTTCCTTTTGGCTGTTAGTGCTTAATTATTCAATGTTAACAGCCAAGAAGTAAGCTGTTAGCCCTCCTCCTCTTCTTCACAGCTTTTCTTTCCCTCGTGGGTCTAAATCTGTCCTTCACACGTATGAAGAGCAGTTTGAATTGTAGGGATTGCATTTTGGCCTCACAGGAAACAGCCTATGGCTTATATATTTCCTCTTAATAGCTGTGTGGCTTGTTCTCCAATCTTTTAAAACAACACAGTAGCAGCCTTATTTCCTCTGTCTTTGATGCTCTCCTTTAAACACCATCACAGACTCCTTCACAGACCTGCTCCCAAGCTAAGCTCTCTTGGTACAATTTCTGAAATGTGATGACTATTCCACCTAAATCACTGCACACAGTGCTAGACAAAGTAAATAAGCTCTAAATCTAGTGGGTTTCCTTCTTCTTCCTTAGAAGCCTCAACAGCAAAAGACTTCACAAGCCCTAACCAGATTGACTCTAGTAGCACTTAAGGGTTATCTTGAAAGACGGCAATACTGGTATCAGAGGATGATGACTGCTTGATATATCACAAAATAATATCTTATAAATTAAAGCACATATTCAGTGTACTTGGGTCAAGTCCATGAAGGCCAAATCCAGTAGTGTCATCTAGAGGAGCGTGTAGGCTGTGTTTTCCTAAAGACTCAAAAAAGTCATACGGCTTGCCTCTCTAAGATGAGGGCTGCTCATGACATAACCACACTCAACTTTCACCTTTAACCTCTTCTGAAAAAAAAATCTCTGGAAATGGATTCATTTGCTCCAGCTAAGCATAACAAAAGGTGAGCGAGCATGTACCCCTTCATGACAGGCCACCCCAAGATACTTTTGCTACACCAGTCAGGGATACACAGTTCATGACTGTTCCCTAACCTTTGCTACCAAATAATTGAATTTGGGTTATATTATATTGCTTGAATTCCCGTGAGTCTGATAAATTTGAAAAGTTGAGGGTGAAGGGAACACACCATATATTCAAAGCCATGATCTTCCTGTGAGTCTGGCCGAAGTCTTAACAGTCTAATGAAAGAATTACCTGTCCAGTTACAAGGACACCAATGCTTCACAGTTCAAAAGATATAGTACTTAAAATTGTATATACACAAACATTTTAGCATCACAGAGTCATAAAAGGTTGGAAGAGACCTTAAAGATCATCTCATCCAATCATCAAGCGAGTACCACTGTATCAACCCCAAACCACAGCTTCAAGAGCCAAATGCAGATGCTTCTTGAACACTACCCACCAGCAATCCTACCACCTCCCTGGACAATTTATTCCTATGCCTAACCACACCTTCAGTGAAAGGGTTTTTTCTAATATCTAATCTGAACCTCCCCTAGCACAATTTAAGGCCCTTTCCTCTCATACTTGCACTTGAAACATGACAGGACAATCAGTCCCCACCTCATTACAACCCCCTTCCAAGGAGTTGTAGAATCTGATTAGGTCCTCCCTGATCTTCTTCTTCTTCAGGCTAAACAACAACACCTCCCTCAGCTGACTTGTGTTCCAGCCCCTTCACCCTTCAGTTCTGTTCCCCTTGTCTGCACACCTGCAGCACTCAATGTTTCCCTTTTTGAAGGGAAGGGCCCAAAACTGAACACAGGATTTGAGATGCAGCCTCGACAGTGCTGAGTAGAGCGGCATAATGACTTCCTTTGTCCTGCTGGCCACTCTTTCTGACACAAGCCAGGGTGCCATCGGCCTTCTTGGCCACCTGGGCACATGCTGGATCATGCTCAGTTGCTGTCAAACAGCATCCCCAAGTCCCTTCCTGTTGAGCAGCTTTCCAGCCACTCTGCTCCCAGCCCGTGGCACTGCCTGGGGTTGTTGCATTCTCATTGTTGAACCTCATGGAGTTGTTTTCAGCCCATCAACCAGCCCGTCCAGGTCCCTCTGCAGATCCCTCCTGCCCTTCAGCAGATCAAAACCCACCCAAACTGGTCATGTCTGCGAATTTACTGAGGTGCACTCGATCGCCTCATTGAGGTTATTAATAAAGACATTAAGCAGGACTGGGCCCAATACTGAGCCCTGGGGAACATCACTTGTGATCAGCCACCAGCTGGATGCAATCCATTCAGCACCACTCTCTGGGCCCAGCCACCCTGGCAGCTTTACCCAGCAAAGGCTACACCTACACAGGCCAGGAGCAGCCAGTTTCTGCCGGAGAATGCTGTGGGAGATGGTGTCAAACGCTTTACTGACGCCCAGACAGATGAGCCGTTCCCTCACCTACTGTGTGTCACTTTGTCACAGATCAGCTTGGTCAAGCAGGACCTGCATTCTGATCTCCTAAACAGGCCAAAATCTGCCTGTCTGAGATCCAAGGTGGCAGTTCTGCTGGCACCACTCCTAACTTCACCCAGAATTGAAAACTATCATTTTGTGGTCACTGTGCCCAGGAAATACCAACCTGTTTTTATTGGTGGTGTGCTTTCCTTTCCACTGCACTCTGGGTCTTAACAAGGACAGCTTCAGGAGCAGGGGGAGAGGAACAGTGAGCTCCTAGTGTTCAAATCTTTTGCCAGTGTGATGTTGATGGTTTCTTCCTTCTCAACTTGGAATCTGCTTGGAATCCTTTTTACATGTTTTCTAACACCCTCTTTCACCCCCAAGGTGGTGAAAGAGCATCAGCTTGCTCTTTCTTCACTCTTCTCCAACTCTATGTTACACATGTGTAACACTGTTACATATGGTGTGTAATACATATGTCAGATACTTACTATTAGTTCTTTTGTTATCCCTAACTGGTTTTACCCATTTCTAAATATTGCCTTTCTTCAATTGCTTGCAAGGGACCACTGGTGAACTTTTCACAGCCCTGGGACCTCTGGTATCGTCCTGTCCCTGTAACCCACAAGGTGCTTTATTCCAGGATCAGTCATAACATAGTTCATTCTACTGAGAATAAGAGCTTGTTATTAATATCTTGTAGTTGCAAAAATATATAACATTAGGTGTTATATCACACAGTTGTACAAAGTGATCAAAAGCTAAAACAAAGTAATAGTTACATGGTCATTAGACAATCACTAATGCAGGTAAATAAGCTAAAATAAGTCTACAAGTAGCACAAGACAAGTCCATACGAAGCCAAACAGGTTCAGAAGTCTCCACTGTTAACTTGAGACAAAGCCTGTGGCCTCTTACAATAAATGGAAACACCTTAGCTACTTGACTACAAGGCTACAGCTGTTCCTTGAACCCTGGCCTTGTGAGGGAGATCTGAAAGTATATAACAGAAGAGTCTCCAGCAAAAACCCGAGCTTGGAAAAACCTCTCAAGAATTCATGTCTTCAAATCAAATGAACCTCTGGGAAGTGACACAGACTGTGATGCAAATGCTCTCTTGGAGATCAAATATTCAATTCAGACTAGATTAGAAGGGACTAGACTTCATTACTCATCAGCCAGTCTCCATGACAAATGTCTGAATTACAAATTTGCCATCATACAGGAAACAAACACACATTTTTATTCATTGCAAAAGAAGAGCAAAACTGAGGACTTCATGGCTGTGAAGAGCACTTTAACACTCTCTTTGGTCCAAATGAAAGCTTACTTCTCACTAGAATGAAGTGATTGTACTCCTGATAGGTGCTCACTGCTCTTTCTCTAGCTCAAAATATGGAAATAAAGAGTAGATGTGAGCCTTCAGGACAGTAAACACAATCCTCAGTCTCTGCTTGCATATCAAAACATAAATGCAGATTTAGACTGAAGCTCACTGTCTCTGACCTCTCTAGTTCCATTTCAATGTATTACTTTGAAAAGTGTGTTACTTTGAAAAAAGTGGTTGTTACTGATTATGTAATGAAAGAAAAAGACACCTATGAATAATCCACACAATTCTTAGCTCAGTCTTTACTCTTTCACGGTTTTTTTCTTGTGAGGTTCTCTTATTTCAAGAAAGAAGTTACTATGAGACAAGGAGTCTCACAGTTCATGAAGAGGATATGTGACCTTTACACCTATTACCTTCCAAAGATATGAGATTGTCATTTCATGCTAACATGTTTCTGTTATTTTCGGGCAGTTTCAACACCACCATTCTCATTTACCTCTAAGCAGAGTCATTACAGAATTTGGTGAAAAAAATTCCAGCAGATGATGTTGCTGAGAGAGGTGTTAATCAGGGACCACTGAGCTAAGCCCTTCACAAACAGATAGAATACAACCCTGGACCATGCAGACCGACTTCTGAGATCAGCTCTGGGTAATTTAGCAAGCATTCCCATGTTCTGAGTCTACAATGCATAGAAAAGAGGAGGCCAAACTTTTCAGGGCTTTGTCTTTCATATGCAACCTCTCAAGCACATTGATTTGAGTGACTCATCTCAAAATAAAGGGATCAGGAAAAAAAATAGTAATTACACCTGCAGAATTTTTCAAAAATCATAATTTCCCCAAACAAGTTAAGATTTCCTGTCTATCCTGTATAGTGGAAGTATTGCAAAGCAAATGCACTTGCCTATAGATACAAAACAGATCAGAAAACCCTGCCTTTGTGATTGAAGAATGTCTCCACCTCTTAAATACTGGAAGTTGTTATTGATTTCCCCAGCAGATGGAGTAGCATGTACAGTTTTGATGATTCGTGCAGACTTATGGGACTTATTTATTTGCAATGCATACTATGTTTTCTACCTAATATCATGGAACTCTACTTGGTTCAGTCTATCAAAAAATCAAGTTCCAAAGACTGAATAATATAACTGATAAAACTAAGAATCTTCTTTCTCTGCATAACTCTCCAAGGCTTTTGAAAATCTGATGGAACTTTTATTGAGGTTCTCCTTTATCTTCAGCTCTTTGCATCGCCTGCTGTGCAGCAGAGCAGCAGAAACATAACAAGTTTCAGAGGATGCAGACATTCATCTAGGTGTCAAAAAGGCTCCACGAGAATCATATGGTCACAGGATAATTCAGCTTGGAACAGACCTTGAAAGGTCATCTAGTGCAACACTCTGTCACCTACACCTTAAAGGTAGGTCACTCATGAGATCAGACCAGGCTTCCAAGGGCTTTAACCATCCGATCTTGGAGACATCCAATGGAGAAAGGAACCTGCAACTTCTAGGAGCAACCTTAGCTCAATCATCCTCATGGTGAAAAGCTATCTATCTCCTTATATCCAATAGATCTCATTTCAACCTAACCCCATTGTTTCTTGTCCTCCTGCCATGAACTGCCATGAAAAGACTGCCTTTAACTTCTTCATGCCCTCACTGTACTCTAGGAAAGATGTTATTAAGCCCCAATTTATCACTGTCTTTCCTATCACTGAGGGTGATCACATAGGGTGAGAGGTGGACACAGCCAATCTCTGCTGTAAACTGACACATTCTGCCACTATCCTTCTGTATTTCCTCATGCTCACAGCTCATGCACAAGCTAACTCAGATGGACTTTATACTTTTATGCCAAGCACAGCATTACATAGAGGAATACCTATAATTTAAGGACCCCAGAAATTCTGAATTCCAGCCTGACCTGTGTCACTGAATTGCTATAAAAAAAAAGATTAAGTTCTTTAATTTCTACACTCCACCATGCAAGGACAGCATACATCTCACAGAAAATATGTACATTCAAGGTTCAGCCCACCTCAGTAAGTCTGGCCTGAGACAAACACTATTATTTATTTCTTCATTAATCTGACAAAAGAATACAGCCCCTAATGCACAGAAATCAGTTTTCAAAGCAGATGTGATAAGGTGGGACCGATCCAATGCTTTCATATCAATTCATTTTTTCCTGGAAAAGTCAGGAAGAAGCTAGATCGCCTCAGCAGAAATCCAAGCAGTACTTTCTAGCAAGGAACGAAGGTGGGCACATACACAAAGAAATTGGGAGTGGCACTGATGTAGTGCAGAAATGAAAGCAGGAGCAAAGCACTGGCATTGCTTTGATGTCAACAGCTTTATCTCACACACAGCAACCAAGAACATGACCTATGATTACTGCCTTTCTCACAATCCTCAGTCAAACTGCCTGCGCAAGACCAACCAAGACCAAAGCCAAGTCAGTTCGTCAGTGAACTACATCCGAATTTGAGCTACAGAGAATCACAGAGTTGCAGAATGGCTGGGAGGGGGAAGGGACGTTAAAGAACATCTAGTTCCAATCACCTCACCATCGATGCATGAATGATGTCCTCCTTCAAAGCAGCAACTGCTACCTTATCAGGAGGTTATCAGGAGGTGAGCACAAGCACTATGATTGCTTAAAACAGAAAAGAACTTGAGGGGTTAGTCTGGCCAAAGCTTGAAGGCAGAAAACTGGGAGAATAATGAAATTATGGTGGTATAGCTTATTAGTAATAGGTAGTAAGTAGCACCGGTTCTTAGTATTACAGGGGTTTTACCCAGCAGCACCAAGTGAGGGTGAGAAGGGAAATGTAGGATGGGAAGCACTGCATGAAAGCTCTTCTGTCACAGGAGGTACTGGAAATATTTAGCATGGGCGTGCTAATTAGGCATTGCAGTTACACTTTCAAATCCGGGACCTGATGGTGTTAAATGCGCAGTGAAAAACTGGGACTTTGTCTGCAAAAGTACGGCTTTGACTCCATACATTTGCTGGTTTACAACAGCACAATGGATTTACACTGGAATGCCAGAACCCACGGTGCCATCACTCTCCCACGTTAATCTGCCTTTGCAGGTTTTTCACAGTTGGGTACTTCACAAAGACACTTAGAGTAAGGATGCTGTGCTTGGAATGTATGCCAGTTTTCATGACAAAGTTCCCTGTAAAGATCCATGAATTATCAGCAGCAGTATTGTTGCCAACTTCAGCATTATCTGAAAGCCACTGTTTTACAGTAGATGGTGGAGGAACAGGGTCTGGAGCATGAATACAATTGTCTCACAGAACCTTTCTACAAAACATGGTGATTAGGTGGCTTTTTAAGATTCCTCTTTTCATTACCTGATGCTTGTGCATTGTAGGGGTAAGGCACAGGCTGACTTCCACCAACACCATCTCCCTAAAGTACAGGCATATTTACATGGCCTGTGAATCAGCTACAGATTTTACTAAATCTGGCACTACACCTACAGCTTCACTGCCAAGAGGTGTCTTTTTATACAGGGAGGTAGCTAACTGCTGTGCATATCCCAGTGCCCCTTCTCAGACAAGACATGGGAAGTTCATGTATCTTAAATGAAGGAGTTTGATCAATCTGTAAAATGCTTTAACGCTGTGTTGCCTGCAAGAGCAGGGAAAGTGAACCTTGGGCCATTGGTATTATTTTCTTTGACATCTACATGGCAAAGATAAGCCAGTTGTAAAGATTCAAAGATTTGTACCCAAACTCCCTGGAAAATATCCATGCTTCAGCCACTACAAGGGACCTGGTTGGTCAGTGCTGGCAATTACCTGGGATTATATGAAGACAATTCTTTCTCAACACTTTTAGCCTCTTGTCTACTTGAGAATGAGGTGAAAATCATCCAGCCTTGAGACTCTGGACAGACAAATGTTCCAGGAGAAAGAACCAGGACTCTCATCCCAACAGACAATGAGCCTGCCAGAGGCTCTTATGCCAGAGAGCAGACAAGAGGGATAGGGAACAGAATCACTGGTAAAGTTACCTAAAAATCTCTGTGGAGACAAGGAGTAATGAAGCTGTCCACCAAATAGAGTATTTGGACACACAGGTATCACACAGGTATGCAGTGGTTTTTAACCCATTTTAGCAAAATATCTTAACAATCCTTTTTTTATTGGCAAAGAAGTGCCTAGAAGAATTCTAACAGTTATATTCCTAGAGCCCCTTTTCCTTTCAGAGAATAGTCAGTTCAAGGGGAGAAAGAAAACAGGGTGAGTATATACTTGGAAGTTTTCTTCCTTCTTCTGGATTCACTGGGAATGCTACGAGGAAATTCAGAAAATTACACTTTTCAACCGAAATCATACCAGAAATAAACTTTTACGTGTCGCTCTGGCCACCTAGCGCATGTTGTAGGCATCTTCTAGTAAAGTCTGTGTCAAATCTACACATAAGAGATACGGCACAGGCTATTGAGAAGTTAGAACTTTATATAAATCAGTTTATGAGCCAGCAGATAGATCTGAATGCACAGGTGGTGAGTGAGAAATGAATAAGCAGAAGGCCTGGGAACAGTGCCTAGTGAATTTTGGGAAGGCACTCTCAAGCACGTCTGAGTTTTCACTTGCATCCTCCATGCATGAGGCTAGAGCCTGTCCTTATGCGAAACCCAGTATCTCAGTGCCAGGATTACGCTCAAGCCCAGATATATCAGGTTTTTTGAGGATGGCCATAAACAGGGACAGAAGCTTAAAGTAATCCCTTAGTGATGTAAACTCACTGTTGTGCTGCTGGCAGGAAGACAATTGGTCTCATCATCTGCACCTTTGGCAAGTTTATGAGGACACCAAATTTCAAGAAATGGTAGCTGGTGGAGAAGAGCCCTGCACTCTCAGGGACCTTAGCAGCGTGGAAAAATGAGCCAAAAAAACCTTCTGAAGTTCAGGACAGACAAATGTTAAGCCCTGTATCTTGGATGGAGCAACTCCATGCAGTGAGACGTGGCCTGACTCTCCAGAGATCAGCTCTGCACAAAATGTCCCAGTGGCCACGCTGGACAGGAGCCAGCAGCACACCCTTGCAGTGACAAAGGCTAACCATGGAGCAAGATGCACAACAGGCATGTCAAGTGAAGCACGTGCAAAGATACTCCCTTCTTACACACTCATTTGGAAAACTGAGTTCTGTGCCCCCTGGGCAAAAGAAACAGTAACCAACTGGGGAATCCAGGAGAGGGATACTTCCATGGTTGGAGGCTGGTGCACAAGACACACAGAGACAACCAGGTTTGTTTAGCTCAGGACGCTGAGGGTAAAACACAAGCTGCTGTCCCCAGCTAAGGTTAGAAAGTAGATGGAGCTAGAGCCTTCCCAGCATTGCACAGCAAAAAGACAAGAGGCAATCACTGCACGGTCCAACAAAGGAACTCTAACTGGATATAACGAACAAAATCTTCACCAGAGAGTGGTTAAGCACAGAGACAGGTACCCAGAGAAACCCTTCCCTTGGAGATTCTCAAAATGCAACTGCAGAAGGCCCTCAGCAAGCTGATCAAGCCTTGATGATTACTCTGCCCTGAGCAGGCAGCTGGATCAAAGATATCCACAAGTTCTTACCAAAGCACATTTTGCTATGACCTATACTCATATTTCCAATACTATTTCACACTGTTGTGGCTATCTAGTGTTAAGAGCTAGTTTCAATGTGAATTTCCATTTCATGGAAAATGTTGGCATTTCCAATTACTTTTCTCTGTAGTTTAAATCAAACAAAAAAAATTCATTAAGATTTTTAAAAATCGCTTTGAGATTAAAGAAAGAGTGTCAATTTTTAAAAGATATTTAATATTACATTTAATTAATTTTATTCATTGAGTTTTACTTTTACTTTTTGAAGTAAAAGAAGGAATATGGAAACAAAAATGGAACAAAATTAGAAAGGGAAACCTACCAAACCCCACAACTGCATCAAGTTCAGATTCACATGGAATTGCAATAGTTTGGTCCTTCACAAATTTCTGTGCAGTTGTATCATGCAGTTATGTTTTCTCCCCCACAGATGTCTCCCTGAGGTGAGGAACACATATGTTCTCCTTCACTGATTACAACAAATGCCACACTCCAACTGCATGGTGCTTTTCTGTAAGTCGGGAGTAATATTACTTACCAGACAATCTTGGGAATTCAAGGCAACACTGTTTTAGGTTCTTTTCATATTACCTTAGCAGAAAAACAACCAAGACAGCAGCTAATAAACTGGAAGGTCTCCAAGAATAGTGTTTGATAATTATGCGACGTTGGAAATGCAGCCCCTCTGAAACCGGAGCATGCTAACCACAAATTTATTTCTGATTTTGGAAGCATTTCACTCAGATAATGTCTAACCTCTGCAGCATTTGTGAGCATATTTTCTACTTCTCTGTAGTATCTGAGAAGAAAACCAGGTCAGTATATTTACTCAGTGATAAATGCATGAACTAAAAAAAAAAAAAATAATCACACTAAACTAGCTGGAATTTCACTTTTATCACTTTTTAAGACAAGCAGCTCTTTCAAGGAAGCAGTGCATGGAAAGTTTTGCTTTGTTCTATTTTATGAAGTAATAGTGTAACTTCAAAGAATTTCTTATTTTTGGTTTGGTCAAAAAGTCGCAGACACTATTCTGAAAGGCAGACGTGTGAAAAATCCTCAAAATAAGAAAAAGGATAATTATTTGCAACCTGCTGCCACATGTGTGATAGCAGTATCAAATCTGTGGTGATACACATCTGAACTTGAATTTTTGACTTTAGTAAAATGGGTCTGTCCTGTTAATTACTGTTACTGCCTGGCATATCTCTGCATCAGAGCATTATTCTACTACATGGCACAATTCAGTATCTTCGGAGGTCTCCAGAGAAAAAGAGATAACTAGAGCACAGAAGGGAGAAGATAACAATACATGTCAGGGATGAGATATATTCAGTAACTTCACACCTGCTCTTGCTTAGCCTGCCTTTCCGTTCAGCAACTTCTGAAATCATAGCAGAAACCACAAACATTGTACAAGTTTCCCCCTCAATAAAAAAAAAGCCAAAAGGCAGAGCCCCCCCAGAGATCTAAGCTGAGAATCATGACTATTCTTAGTATATTATTACCAATGCCAAGTTTAGAAAAGTCTTCTATGAAACACATTTATATAGACAGCTAATACGAAGATGTCAATGCAGCCTTACAACCAAAGCAGGAAGTGTTAGACTTTGAAATCACCTCTTTCTCCAGAAATAAAACAAAACCAAAAACCACAGGAAAGAGTATGTGTGTGCATATGTGTGTGTGTTGTGCAGTAGAGCTGGCTTCCAAACAGATGGCAAAAGTAAAAGGTAATTCTGAAACACCGGAACTAATGAAGTCCATACACCTACAGATCAATAGCTCGTGGATGATCAGCTTCAGCGTGCAAATACGTGCAAGAGCAAAGGTTAATGTTTTCCTATCATAAAGGCATTAAAGAAGTCTCTCTCCCCCTTTTCCTGGGTAACAAGTTAAAAGTGCAAGGCTTTTGCACAGCAGGAGCTCTGACCATCTCCCTCTTCTAGCAGTTACCTATTCCATCTAACCCTCAAGAACGCAGTCTTTCAGCTTTTAAGTCACCGCTAAATTAGACTGAACCTGCTCACACACTTAGATGTATTGCTGGGGAGGAGGAGGAAAACCTTAAGACACAGATGAACTCATCTGCAGAAGAACCATCTCCTTATAAAACCCCTTCTTCAGCTGAGGGATAATGGAGTCTGAGGTTGCAAATACTTTCAAAGATAAAAGGTTCTAGTACTTTAACATCTCTTCTATTGAAATACAAGTTCTTCCAGATATTTTGAATCTTTATTGTTAAAGAGGCAAAGTAAAGATCTTTGAGGACTTAAGAGCCTTCTGCAGCACCTAAGTAAAGATATTTCCAACAGTCAGCTCAGTCAAGCTTGTACTTCAATCACATACCAGTACGCATAAAAATCCAAAGTCTTTCTAATTCCTAGTCACCTGATAGAAAAGCTTTGTCCTTTTTTTTTTTCTACCTATTACTGAAAGTCTAGTTTTTTGTATCACTGATTAGCTACTGTTTATCAGTATGGCTATAATTTATTCACCCAGGCCAAACAGAATTTCACATTCATTATTAGCCAAAGTTCCCCTAAGTCTTTGCAACCTGCATTTCTTTATCTGTGCTTCTCTGGAGCTGAAGTTTGATAAACATCAGTTACAAGATTCCACTACAACTCGTGTACAAGAAACACTAAGAATATGAGCATGAATATCCAACACATTCATGCTAATAATTTAAATAATCACAACTTGGAAACATACAAGAGAGAAATCTGGGTTTTAATGGAAGTGCAAGGAAAATAAAACTACCGATGTTTCAGCTAGCTGAATCCAGCTTAAGTATCACCAGAGGTAAGCTGCCACAAAATACAAAACCAAGAAAGGGTGGGAAGTAATTAGTGCAAAACAAGAGACATTAGGCTCTTTTGACAGTGCATGCAAAAATCCATGACACAGGCCATTCTAGAAAACAAAATATTTAAGCAAGGACAGCACTGTCTAAATGGTCAACACTTTTATACTCAGTTGAACTAAATGTAATAAAATGTATCTAAATGGATTAGAAAAATTATCAAAAGGCTGTACAGCAATAAGCCTTCCCCCATCACTTTTCCAAGATCATCAATTCTGGTCTTTAGAGGCAGCAGAATACCAAAAAAAGCCAAAATATGGAAGGCTTTAAATGGAATTATTAGATGTGGGAAAACAGCTTTTAGGGACTGGAATTGTTTAAAAGAAAATTGTTTCCTGCTGTATTAGAAAACACAGTAAAAAAGAGGTTACCTACTTTGATATTACTGTTATTCCTTATTCCTTACTCTTACACTATTTTAGAGAATTCCATTCCTTTACCTTTGAGCATCACAAAATAGCTCAGCACAGTCTGTTCACATGGTCAGCAGAACAACTGACCTGCATTTGGTCTTCTCTTTACATTTTCTTGCCTTAAAATGAAATTGCTGACTCTACAGAATTTATTTTCTTGCTAAGCAAAGCATTTAAGTAAAAGATCTTTATCTCCACCTTTGGAAGTGGTGAGCTACTCCCCGTACTTAATTTATTTTCCCTTGCATATTAACTTCCTTTCCATATGCATAGAGGTAAATGATTTATGGATCCTTTTCCCTTTGATACAGAATTTATTTGTATCAGTTTCCACCAATTTAGTGTTCTGCTACACCACTGCCTTTGAGTCTTTCCTGCTCCCCGTTCCTCAACTTCCAAACCTCTGAAAACGCCTTCCTATGTACACTTTCTAAGATAATTTTCAGTTTCTGCTCCAAGTCTTCTATCTTTCCCTCCACATTTACATTAGGTACTATGGCATTAGCACAGCTCCAAACTATTACCTCCAATAGCCCTGAGACCACATTCATCATTCTTGGTTTTGTTCTGAACAATTCAGTCTTTTCAGAAGTAATGCTAATTTAAGAACTGCTTTAAAGGAGGTGGTAAGAGAGGCTGCTTCCACAACATGCAGTTAGAACTTCTGTCAAGGCTGCCTAAGTAATATTGTTTTCCCATGATAAGCTCATATTCAACCAGGACTCAACATGAACAGCAGACTAAAATAATTCTATCAAATTTCAAGACCATATTAGCAGTGAGAAATGCTAATGCACAAATATGTAGATACTTTAAAAAGAGAAGGAAGAGCTGTGTGACTGTTCGAAAGGAAAATACTGAACATCCAGAAGAAAATTGGAGTGATTATCTGAAGCAACACTTAGCTGTATCTCAGCTTATTTCCATGTCCTGTTATTTGAAGTGCAGTCACTGCTTTTCCAGTTCTCCAATTCCATTTAATTCTCCTTGAAAGAGTGTGGACCTGCAGCCATTGAACCACAAAATATCCTAAGTTGGAAGGGAGCCACAGGGACCACTGAAGTCCAACTCCTGGTCCTGAATAGGACAGCCCCAAGAACCAAACCATGTGAACAAGGGTGAAAAATGTCTTTGACAGCCATGTAATTATTCTTTTTAAAACCAGTTAGGTACCAGTTCATGTTGTTCCTCAAGTGCAGCTTGAAAAACCAAACATATAACTTTTGTGTATTATGAGCACTGAGTAAAATTTAACTTGCATTTAGGAAATAAAATAAATAAATCCAGCTATTTTTCTGGAGTTAAAAGAAGAACATGACCATCTCAGCATTCATATCTCAGTTTTATTTCAACAAGGACACTGGTTACCTTCTCATGTTTGTGAAGCTGATTTTGTCTCTTTCAACCACAAAAAAAAAGATCTTCTAGCATACAATTATACAGCAATGTATAGTTTGGAAGAATGTGGTTTGAACTGTCGAAGAGCATCTACTCAGAAATGTCTATTTATGAAAACCACTAGTAAAATGTGTTAGCTGTGATATATACTGGAAGAGCAAAAAATACAGTTAAGACTGTTTCTATTTCCATATAGAACTTTTATTGCAACACCTGCATTCTAAGTGTACAGATACAAATATAAAATGACCCATGACAGGCTTTAAAGCTGCCCAAGTAGTGAACTGAGAAATTAATTCAGTATTATAGCCAAAGTTGACAGGACTTCAACAGGTGATTGGAAGCTTCCCCAGTCTCTCTCCAAGAACAACCGGGATCCACCATAGTTTTGGTCCAAGATGTATGCTTTAAGTTGGCAGCTGAGTCTAGGAACGAGTGTATTTACCCCAGATGTGCAGCATAAACACAGAAGCAATAAAAAGAAGACTCATGACCAAAACTGGAACAGGTCCACTAAAAATAAAGAGAAAATGCATTAATACAAAAAAGAAGTCTATCTTGCCCAAAGGCCAGTCATTATCAGCCAAGTGAGCTCATCACTTCATACCAAACTGTACAAGAAAACTCCCCTTCCCACAGAGATACCTTAAGGCACATAGAAATGAGATAGCCATCTCTATCAAAAACTGCTGCTGCCGCCACTGTTTTTAAAGATAGTTCTATACACCCTAAATGTTACATAAAACACCACAACAGAGTAACAAATCCTCCACTGGCTACAAAAGCCATTAATGGTTCATTATAATGCATCACTGTTTCCACAGCCTCTGGAAAAGTATCCTCTGTATTTACAACTCAGATAGCCACCTGAGCAAAGATGTAGGCCAATAAAAAAACCAACAGAGTCCTCTAGCGGCTACTAAAATTTTGGCAAAAACGTCTCATTAGCTGTTTTATTTTAGGGGTTTTATTTCATCTGAAAACAGTGGCAGCAGTGGGTGAGAGAGAGGGACTTCTGCTTTCTTGAAAAACATACACAAAGTTGCAAAGCTACATCATTAAATCTTTACCTAAAATGAATAATTTTTTTCCTTCTTTTATATATTGTTTAGAAATTGCACAGTAATGTTTTTAAAAAACAGATTAATCTTAGGGTGTATGTTGATAGCTTTAATCAGCTGTTTCATGCTGTTCTGAGATGCAACAATTACATGAATACATACACAGAGCACTCCTTCATACCACTCACTTCATACAATCTCATTTCTGATTTTCAACAGGCTATTGGGAAATCTGTTATCCAGCTTGTGTTACCCTGCAGGGTACTGTTTATAAGCATGTAAATGCTACCTGAATACAAAGTGAAAAAAAAAGGAAACTGAAAAGGGATTCAAAGAGTTTACTGTCATATTTTTCTATGAGATCATGATCCACATACTTGAAATGATCACAACTGTAATCTTCCATTGGAAACTGAGTTTTAAAACTCAATTATTATCTATCATACTTAGACTTATTTGGGTATGGAGAATCCTGAGCACAGTCATAACGCATTTAGCATTAAAACCAATAACAAAATAAACAAAGCCCATATACATAGTGACTACACAAGCAATCCCTTCAAAGGGGTATCTTTCACTAAGCAACAGAATGTAATTCTCAAACCCCAGCATTTTATACATATAAAGAAATATATTTATTTTATAATTTTTATATATATGTATACGTGTAAGTTTTTATCCTACATAATACAAATCATAATTTATATTCCTTACACTGTATCTGAATTACTATTTAATAATTTGAGCCTTTTAGCAGTAGGAATAGGTAAGCTGCTCTGCCAAAGGCACACAGGAAAAAAGCATCACCACTAATCAGAACAGAGCTAATGGAAATAAACAGTGGGGACTGATTGTGTGCTCAGTCTTTTTTAAACACACAGATGACATTGAACCCCAAGAAAATAATTAGCTCTCCAATACTGACATATATATCTCATTTCCTCCAGTCCCAAAGAAAACCTGTTGAAACCCTACAATTCTCCTCCACACACCTGCATCTTCTCAGCCCACCACAAATAAATAAATGGATACAGACACCTCTAAAAATCTGGTACTGTGCATCTCAGAATGTCTTTCATAAGGTTGCATATTGTATAACAAGCTCAATTTGACTTTCTATCCACAAGAAAGCTGCCTACAGCTCTTTAAGCAGGAAAGCCCAAGACAAGATACAGGAACCACAGGCACCAAGTGATCCAAAAAGACAAAAAAGTTTGGGTTTTATTTTCTTTTCAAAGCATGTAATCTCCAAGCTTTAAAGAGAAAAATATCATATTCCCTCTCAGCCAAATCCCCCACAACTCCCTTTCACTAATAGCTGGTTTTAAAGGCACACACATCTTGAAACATCTTGTAATGCAAATAAAGGATCTTTCCTGAGAGGAACAAACTTGCCTATTCAACAGATTTATTATTTTAGATGTTCAACACAGATACAAAATACCCAAAGCATCAATCTAATTCTGCACAATATAAAATACATAAACTTTTTATCTAGAGTGAAATTCCCCTCATTGTAGCTCGTATGAATTAACCTGTTCTCAGGTGGTTTTATGTATTTTTCCATAGTAATTCTAAGAGCTTGCATTTTAAACAATACGGAAAAAAACACCAAAAAAAAAGCCCACCCAGCACCACTACCAGGCTAAGCTTTCCCATTGCTTTACACAGTAGTGTTCACAACTATTTCTAAAAACAACTTCAGCTGAAGCACTTCACTGAGGCAATCATAAACCCTGGATAACCCATCCTCAATTCAAAGCCTACGAAACAGGACAGAGATAATAACAATTGGTTGGTGTGGAAAAAAAAAATTGAAGAAAAATACCTAGGAAGCTGTAAGCAAGAAAGTTGCTACCCAGCCATGGCTCAGAAAATGTTACACCTAGTGTGGGGTAATTTGTAAAACCAACTCACTTTTATAGATTTGATTCTTTCATTAAAAGCCTGACCATACAGTTACCCAAAGCAGCTTCCAAAGAAACCACTCGCAGTGCTCCAAAACCTTTAAGTCGGGAACCACCACGTTGCAACATAAATAGATGGGAAAATCTGTTTACTGATCTGCTTCCACTGAAGATGAGAACAGCAGAGTGGCCATTCAGCACCAAAAGTGAAATTAAAGCATTCACAAGGAAACTTAGCAAAATTGTTAAAGCTTGTATCACAAGTCTATTAAAAAAAATCATAATGCCCTTCTGGTTTTTTTTTCTATTTGGTATAATTCATTTTTTAAATTGAACTTTAGTAGACCAAACAACAGAGAAAACAGTTGCCCTGCCTATCTGCATAGATTTGCTCTAGAACACTATTGCTGCTCATTGTCTTTTCTTTGGCTTGTCTCTTTTCTGAACTCAGAATGGAGTAAGCAAGGCAGAACAACACCGCTTTGGTGGTTTGCTGGATACATTTTGTTTTTGAAAGTTTCAAGTACATATAAGAATGAAAATGTATAAGACAACTTCAAAGGAAGGATTACTGGTGGAACTATCACTAAGTAGCCTATCACCAGCCCTCCCCTAAATGTTCTATTTGTGCAGCCAGTGGCAGCCCTCTTGAAGAACTCCAAGAGAAAATATTAATGGATTGGAGAAAAACAAAAACGAGCAACAGGGTCAGCCCTGAGTATCTCAAGACTTTTCAACCCAGTAAGAACAAGAGCTCATGAATTGTAATTCTACAGTAAGCACAAATTTCCACTCGATATAACTTAGCACGAACTCATCACCTCAAATAAACCTTCCCCCTTTGTTACCCAAGTATAGGCTGCAAAGTGTGTTTAGAAAGCCGTCTGAATGACTCACACTGGTCAACAGAGTAAAAACTTGGGCTCTCTTTATAGTTTAAGGGACACTACTAGGCATTTGACCATAACCTTGGAACGGTCTCCTTATGAAAATGGAAATATACAAGGTATTGGCATGCTATTTACTAGGCAAGTTCAGCTAAAGTAATTTATCTGCAGCTTTTTAATAAAAAAGCCTGATGCAAGTATATGGTATATCAGTTATGTAGTATTTTCAAGGAGTGCACGGGATCATAACATAACTATTATAAGACAAACCCCTAAATTTTTACTTAAAAGAGAATGAAAACACGCACACAGATGTTTAAATTTATCCAGAAAAGTGATCTTTCTCAACTTCACAGTGATTACTCATAGCCTTCAAAGACCACTCCAGGGTAAGCAAACTACAAAATATAACTTTTTATATACTATATACTATAACTTTTTGGCAATTACAAAATATAACTTGTACCTACCTTTTTAAAACCCCTGTAACTTTAATAACTACTTCTCCAGGTTTACAAATTAAATATGTCATCCCAACCATCAACTTAGCAAGTTTTCCCATGCACACCAGAACACTGACAGATTATTAATAATTCAAAGACTGCAAGACTACATAAGCAGGGGAACTCTACAGCCCTCAAGCCTGCCACCACCCATTAACCCAACTTACACTTTGAGCCCTGGAGAGTCCTCGGTGTAGAACCGCCACATCCCCCCAGTTCCTGTGGACGTGGCACGGCCTGCACTCCTTGTCCCACAGCTGGCATTTTTCCTTTAAGGGATGACAGAAGGAAACAAAGACCAAAATATGTTAGTACTCCATCAGCTTCTAGGACCAAGCAGCCCAGGAGACTCTGCAGAAACAATACATTTCACAGAATCAGTTAGGTTGGGAAAGGCCTCTGAGATCATCGAGTCCAACCTATGACCCAATCACCATGTCAACTAGACTATGGCACTAAGTGCCATATCCAATCTTCCCTTAAATACCTACAGGGACAGTGACTCCACCACCTCCCTGGGCAGCCCATTCCAATGTCTAATCACCCCTTCCTCCTGATGTCCAAGCTAAACATCCCCTGGCGCAGCTTAAGACTTGTGCTCTCCTACCTTGTCATACCTGCCTGGGAGAGGACACGGATCCTCACCTGACTACACCCTCCTTTCAGGTGATTGCAGAGAATGACAAGGTCATCCCTGAGCCTCCTTTTCTCCAGACTAAACACCCCCAGCTCCCTCAGCCACTCCTCAAAGCACCTGTGCTGCTGACCCTTCCCCAGCAGCGTTGCCCTTCTCTGGGCTGGCTGCCACGTCAGCAGAGGGCACTGGCGCGGGCAGCCCGGCAAGCAGAGCGCACGGCGGGGGCAAGCGCTGCCCGCACCGGGGAGCCGCGGCGGGCACGCACCTCTGCCGGACGGTGGATCCCGCGGCGCGGGGAGCCACAGCCTTGCTGGGGGAGCGGCCGGAGGAGCCGACGCTGGTGGCGCTGGGGTTGGGCCCGGGCTGCGGAGAGAGGAGAGGAGAGGGTGAGAGGCGGCGGGCAGTGCCGGCGGGGAAGGGGCGCCTCAGCCGCCCCCCGCCTCGGGCAGCCTCTCACCATGGCGGCAGCGCTGGCTCGGGCTCGGCGCGGTCTCACACACGCTCCGCTACAGCCGCTCCGGCCACGTCCCTGTCCGCGTCAGGCTCCGCCCCCACGCCGCGCATCCCGAGGCCTCGCGGCTTCCCCGGATAATGCCTGAGCAACACCAGCGCCTTATCCCTGCGCCTCTCGCTCGGCGGCCGCTCTCCGGAACCGCTGTCTCCCGTGACGCCTCGGTCGCGCCCGCTCCTTGCGCAGCGGCCGGGCCGGCGCGGGACCGCGGGGAGCTGCGCGTCGGGCAGCAGCGGGGCCGCCCGGCGGGCGGGGCGGGCGGGAAGGCCCGCGAGGAAGGCCAGGAAGGCTGACGTGTCCCACCGCGGCTGCCGGGCTGCGCATGCGACCCCGCGGCAGCAGCCATGGAGGAGGCGGAGGAGGTGGGAGAGACGGGCCCGTCCGTGCTGTTCCTGCACCCGGACTTGGGCTTGGGCGGCGCGGAGCGGCTGGTGGTGGACGCGGCGCTGGCGCTGCAGGCGCGGGGCTGCCGGGTGCAGATCTGGACGGCGCACTACGACCCCGGGCGCTGCTTCGCGGAGACGCGCGGGCTGGCGGTGCGGCGGGCGGGCGGCTGGCTCCCGCGCAGCCTGTGCGGCCGCGGGCACGCCCTGTGCGCCGCCCTGCGCATGGCCTTCGTGGCGCTCTACGTGCTGCTGCTCAGCGGAGAGACCTTCGACGCCTTCGTGTGCGACCAGGTGCGGGGACGGGCGTGGGCATGGGGACGGGAGCGCCGCTGCCGGGATGCTGGTGGGCTGCTCTTCACAGAACCTCGGAGTTGTTAGGTTGGAAGGGGCCTCTGGTGATCGTCTAGTACTCCAAACCCTCTGGCGAAGCAGCGTGACCTACAGCAGGGGATGCAGGAACGCGTCCTGCTGGGTTTGAAATGTCTCCAGAGACGGAGACTCCACGACCTCCCTGAGCAGCCTTTTCCAGTGCTGTGCCACCCTCAATGTAAAGAAGTTCTTCTTCATGTGGTTGTAGGAATTCTCGTGTTTTAGTTTATGGCCACTACTCCTCGATCTGTCACTGGGCACCACTAGAAAGAGACTGGCACCATCCTCTTGATACCTTTGAAATATTTATAAGAATTAATAAGATTCTCTCCTAGTCTTCTCGAGACTAAACTGGCCCAGTGCCTCTCATAAGAGAGATGCTCCAGAACCCTGGAGTATCAAATCCCCATAAAATCAGATTCATTATGTGGTGTGCAACAAGCCAATAATGACACTCAAGGAGAGTCATTGATTGTTCATTTCAGAGCTGTGCAAGCCTGGCTGTTCCATGGTCATTTCAGAGCTGTGCAAGCCTGGCTGTTCCATGGTGTTCTCCAAATCAAAGTCACACCATCAGGCTTTCTGTGTCATCTTTTATACACAGAAATTCAGAGTTAGTAACTTCCCAAGTGTGGTCCGTCATAATGTTATGGTTAGTTAATAATTTCAAGAGAAGGGAAGCGAAGCTGGGGGAGGATCTTGAGCACAAGTCTTAGGAGGAGTGGCTGAGGGAGCTGGGATGTTTACCAGGGAGAAAAGGAGGCTCAGGGGGACCATATCACCCTCTACAACTGCCTGAAAGGATGTTCTAGCAAGTGGGGATTGGTCTCCCTGACAGCTAATGATGAGATGAGAGAACATAGTCTGAAGGTGCCCCAAGCTTAGACTTAGCTTGGACATTAGGAAGAATTTCTTCAGAGAGGGTGATTATACATTGAAATGGACTGCCCAAGGAGATGATGGAGTCACTGTCCCTGGATATATTTAAGGAAAGACTGGATATGGCCCTTTATGCTATAGCCTAGTTGACACAGACCATGTTGGGTGTTGGGTCATCATTTGACTCGGTGATCTCTTTTCCAACCTGATTGATTCTGTGATTCCAAAGAAGTTACATAACCCCAGCTAACTTCTACACTTGCCCAAGGTCTTCACCTGAGCAGAGGTCTTTCAGACCTGTAGGTGTGTTTTTTAGTGTTATAATGAACATACTTTAGCTATAGGATACATGGACCTTGAGTATTTTGCCAAGTTAGCAGTGTATACATAGACAAATCAACAACTTGATTTACTACACCCTTAAGGCTTGTTAGTTCCAGGATGTCATTGACTAAGGGATGCTAGCTGCTGCCAGTTCCACTTATTAGGTCTTCTTTCTTGCTGATAAGGATTGAAAGTATACAAAGATGTTACATCAAACAACATCCTGACTTTAGATAATCTTGACATATTCCACATTTTGCAATTTACTTTTTACCTTCTGGGGCAGCTTGAGGGAGAGGATGCCACTGCTGCTTGGACTCTGCTCCCAGCACCCCTGGTAGTGGCAGAAGTAGGTGCTTGGAGAAGTCCTGGAGCTTGGTGGGGAGCAGGGAGAAATTATAGGGCCACAAGAGGTCCTGGATGAGAGAGTACAACTTGATGTGCTTGTGTGGGGGAGAGGGATGAGGCACTTGGCTTGCAAAGCAGTGGCTCTCAGAGCATGGCTTTGAAGTCCCATGTACACACTGGTGGCACTGACACAAATAATTAACCTCTCCTCTTGTCCTGTCTCTCTGGTTGCACTAGGTGTCTGCCTGCATTCCTGTACTTAGACTGGCGAGAACCCGTAAGAAGGTTTTGTTTTACTGTCACTTTCCCGATCAACTTCTGACCAAGAGAGAATCTTTCCTGAAGCGCCTGTACAGGTTGCCACTGGACTGGCTGGAAGAGTACACGACTGGCATGGCAGACTGTATCGTTGTGAACAGCAAGTTCACTGCCAGCGTGTTCAAGGACACGTTTAAGTCCCTATCTCACGTAAACCCAGATGTCCTCTACCCATCGCTCAACATCAGTAGCTTTGAGGAAATTGTTCCTGCAGACATAGCTGATCTGATACCGAACAAGAAAAAGTTCTTGTTTCTTTCCATTAATAGGTATGAGAGAAAAAAGAGTCTAGCATTGGCTCTCGAAGCGTTGCACGAACTTCGAGGGAGACTTGATTCTCGTGAGTGGGATGAAGTTCACCTGGTTATGGCAGGTGGTTATGATAAGCGAGTCCTGGAAAATGTGGAGCACTATGAAGAGCTGAGGAGACTCGCAGCCAGACTTGGCATTGATGACCACATGACTTTTCTGAGATCATTCTCAGATGAACAGAAAATCTCTCTTTTTAGTAACTCGGTATGTGTGCTTTATACACCAAGCAATGAACATTTTGGCATTGTCCCTTTGGAGGCAATGTATATGAGATGTCCAGTCATAGCAGTTAATTCAGGTGGTCCTTTAGAATCAATCTCACATAATGTTACAGGATTTTTGTGTGATCCTCTGCCAACCCAATTCGCTGATGCAATGGAAAAAATTGTGAGAGATCCTCTCTTGAAGGAGACAATGGGAGCAGCTGGGAGAGTGAGAGTTGTGGAAAAATTTTCTTCCGAAGCTTTCTCAGAACAGCTGTACCAATACATACGCAGATTAACAGAATAAAACTATTTGCTATGTTATATTTTTACAGCACTGTGTCTCTCATTTGTGTAAGGGGCCAGTATTCATTGTGACTGATGAAGAACTAGGGATATCTGAATGTCCTTGTTTTGCTTCTTGTGCTGCCTTATGTCACTTCACACATGGAAGGAGCAAAACGTGTCCTACTGTGTCATTAGAAGGTTAAAATTTTCGTGTGGTAGACTGATCTGCCCTTGCAGGAGTTCTTTTGTGTACTGTGCCTTGGAAAAATGCAATGTTAAATGGCAGTAACTTACTAGGAAAATTACTGCATGTTTTATTTAATACTGCATGGAATGGCTGATTCAATTTACAAAATTTTGATTTGTTGAGATAAGACACACGCAGCCTTATTTTTATGTATTTAGAATGATCATCAGTAATTTGTAAGTAAAAGGGCTGTCTCAGCTGAAGTACGGACAGGATTGCACAGTCCAACCAACTGCATGTTTCAAAAACCCAGCAGTGTTAGGAATATGAATGGTATTGTTTTTAAATGATTGACCTTTTACTGTGCTTGTCCAATTGCATTATGTAGTCACACTGGGTGTCAGAAAAGCATGCAGGTGTGAGAGCAGGGGCAAGTGAGACTAGAATAACACCAAGGATATCAGAGTGCCTCAGGCAAAAAGGTTAGTACTGAAATCTATGTTTGGTCGTTACCTGCAATGCTTGAAGACGTAATTTTACTTTGGGAATTTCTGGTTTGTAGATTTTAAATGATTTTCCCTATATTTAACATTTCCTTCTAAATGACAGCACAATTTTAAAAAAGGTCCTTATCTGGACCAGGCAATAAAGACATTTTATTTTGCCTAATTTAGTGGTAACTTCATGTTTTCCTAATGCAGTGAGTGCATGTGTGACAGTACTGTGATTTTTTTTCCAAGCTGGTCTGGGGAAAGGAATATATTTTTTGTTTATCTACCTCTCTTTGAGCTCATCTTTATTAGTTGATGATACTTAAAAGGCTTTTATTTGAAGTAAAACAAACAAAAATCCACAAACTAAGTTTGTCCTTGTCTTTAATCGAGAAGTTTGAGTACTCTTGATTTTTAGTTGTTACAGAGTGAGAGCAGATGGTCTCACAGGTCCTATTTCCTACATTTCTATTCAATCAAAAAAAAAAATGGCAAGCCTGAATTTATACTCTTTGTAGCCTGTTCCTGCATTTCCCACCCTTAAAAGTTTTCCTAAATCTTTGTGCAACTTTTTCATCATGGGTGTGGCAATGGATGACTGAAGGACCAGAAGAGACAGTGAAAACTATCTGTGGTCAGATAAGCACCCTCAAGACATGTTTGGCCTCAGTTTTAAGTTCCATTTAGAGGGTACAAGGTGGTTGGGGCCAATTCCTGTGCTTGCTTAGTCCGTGTTACATTCTCCTCTCTCAGTTGTGCTGGAGTTAACCTCGAGCCTTAAGAGACACACTGGTGCGTGCTTGCCAGCATAGCTGCAGGGGCAGCTCTGTTTCTGCTCCAGCCTTGGCCTCCAGCCCTTTCCTGAGCTGTGTTGCTGGCAGGCATGTGCCTAGTCCTATATCCTGCAGCTTCTGTTCACTGAATTTCGTGGATTCCACTTGGACCTGACCTGCCCTCTCACATTTACCTGGTGATTGCTGTGACTGTCAACAGCTGCTACTGTCACCAGGCTGCCCTGCTTGAGTACTGTGCCCTGGTCAGTGAGGTCACTGTCCCATGATGTGATCTCCCCTGACTTTTCACTGTCATCCCTTGCAGAGCAGCCCCACTGCTGCTGCTTCATGGCAGGTAGGTTGGACCACCTCAAGCCGGAGGCTGTGGTCAGTGTGTAGAAGTGTGGCAGAGCACTGCAGGCTGCTTCAAGATCTCTTGCTTTATATCTTGAGAAACCTGATCTAGTAAGAGGTATCTCTGCCCATTGAAGGAAGGTTGGATGACATGGTCTTTTAAAGGTCCCTTCCAACCCAAACCTGTCATTTTATGGTCTTCCAGAACCATTCAGTGGGAATTGCACAGTTATATTAGGATTTATTAGTTAGACACGGCTAATCTTTACAGCCTATCCAAGTACCATATATCCCAAGAGACATTAGGTTATCAACAGTAGTAATATCCCAGAACAATGTGGATTGTGACTGTGTGGAAAACAATGGCCATGTGGTCCAAAACCAGCTGACTTAGTTCATTTAAACAGTTTTTGGAGGGACCACAACTGCAGTGGGCAAGCACTGGGGTGCTGGAGCTCCATCAAGGGAAGTAATTGGCCAATAAATACACAAATCAATTGACTCTGGAAACTGGGTGTGAAAAGCAAGCCCCTTTAAAGTCTATGTCTGTCTGTGACCCTCCAAATGAGATGGTTAGGACTGGCCTACCCCAGAGCTTGGGCCAGTCTATCAGTTGTATTCTGGTGGTAGGCCAGCACCACTGTTGGTTCTTCTGTTGCCTCAAGAGTGCGCTACCACTCCTCAGAGGCAGCTTGGATTGCCAGGTCCTGTTTGTCTCAGGTGTAAAATTCCTATCTGTGGGAGTGACCTGTCTAAAGAAAAGGACATGGGAGCATGGCTCCTGCTTTGGACTTGATTATGGGACAGTATAGCCCCTATGGCCCAGAGACATCTGCTTCCATAACGAAATGCCAGCCAAGACTTCGTCAGGACAGCAAGGCAGGATGTGGTGAATGACTCTTTCTGTTCCTCAGGAGCTGTGTGTGCTTCTCATGGCCATGGGAAGTGAGGCCCCTTCCAATTAGATACCACTAGAAGAACGGTGACACTGGAAAATCCTGGTTTGAATTATCAAAAGAAGCTGGCAAATTCTAAGAAACTCTGCACTTCCTGCATGCTAGAAGGGAATGAGCAGGAAAGTGCTTTTGGAACCAGATACAGACACCATGAGGATCTTGTGGTACTGTTTGATCTCTTCTGTGCTCTGACCACCTTCCATGGTTCTGCACATAATGTGGTAGCTGTGTAGTGATATTCTCAGCAGCTTCATGTTCTCCAGCACTCAACAGGCATACAGGCTATGCCAGGGAAATCCAGAGTCACTTGCAGCAGTGGTGACTCCATGTCAAACCCCAGAAATCAGCTCTTTTCAACAGCACAGGGTGGAGTTCCTGGGATACCTGATGGACCCTGACTACTGGCGTGTTGATCCCAGATAGGTTGAAGCCACCTTAAAATGACAGGCTCATGTGAAAGGTCAGAAAGCCCCATACATTTTTGAAAAAAAAAGTGGAATACTGGCAGTGGAGGTAGAGTGTCCGATCAAGAAATTAAATCTGTGATTGTTCTTAAATGTTTCCAGATTATGCTGTGACTTGTGTTTTCATGTTCTTATGAGCCCTGAGGTTGGCTCAGTTGATTAAAGCAGGGTGTTAATAATGCCAAAGTGGTGGGTTTGATCCCTACATGGGCCATTCACTTAAGAATCAGACTCAACGATCCTTGTGGATCCCTTCCAACTCAGACTGTTCTGTGATCCTGAGGATATTTTTCTGTTCTCTCAAGCATCTCTTCATCTAGTCTCATATAGTCATGGAATCTTAGAGTGGTTAAGGTTTGAAGAGATACTAAAGATCATCTTGTTCCAACCACTCTGCCATGGAGAGTCACCCACCACCAAACCAAAGCTGGTTGCTCAAAGTTCTATCCAACCCAGTCTTTTCCTACTGATGTTTTAAAGACCCACACATGAAAAAAAAAGAAGTGCAGGCACTTAGTTCCTTATTTTATCGCAGTGTAGCTTTGTTTCCTCTCTACTTCCTCTCCTCCTTTTTGGAAATCCAACAAGAATCTTGATCACGGACATAGAATTCATGATGTTTTTGTCAGTGACAAGCTTCCTATCAATTAAATGGAAGCAGCTCCACCATGAGAGGACAGTAAGCACCCCCATATTTTGTGGGTCAGCATATTCTAGGGTATATCAAGTACATTTTGTTGTGCCGTCTCTAGACCAACACAATATGAGAAAACAAGGCTGACCAGTGTTGAGTTTCCAAAAAGGCAGGTTTTTAAAACAGTAATTTTTTGTACCTGTTTTGAACCTGTTCCAGAAATCCATACTTTTTCCTCTCTTCTCCTTTATTTAAATTTAAAAAACCTATTTATGAGAGTTTTCTTAGAATAAAATTGCACATGTCTCGTGCAATCTGCTGTCAGAAGAAATATTAAATATTGGACTAGTATTATTAAATAAGTTATCATTAGTCTACAAGCAAATTAAAGTTTCAAAGTCATATCCCACCAGTGTTGTGTAAAGGATGTTGCAACAAAAAGAAAATGGTAGCAAGGAGGATCTCCTCTCCTCTCCTCTCCTCTCCTCTCCTCTCCGAACCTCTCCTCTCTCCCCAAATTTGCATATCCTGCTACCTTTTCTTACACTCCAAATGAATAAAACAAGCCAAATAAAGAAGTTTTTTAAAGCGTAATTGGAAAAATAAGGGCAGAATATGTGCAGGATTTTAGGTGTAAGCAAAGAGAGGCATGGAGAGAGGTGATTATGCTTTAGAGTTTCTTCACTTACCAATACTGTGGGTTGGAAAGTGCAAAGACGAAGTTTTTCTTCTTCAATTTACCTTTAATCTAGTCAATAAGATAGGCCACAAACAAATGATTTAATATGCATATTTTTAAACACTCTTTTCCAGAATCTAAAAAGAAATCTGAAAATTTTGTGATTAAGCCAACCTGACACTGCAGTTTTTTTCCTTTCCCCTCCCCCTTCATTGCTATTTTTTACAATTTTGTACAATATAAAAAATTTATAGATTTTAACATTTGCATGGAGTCTATAAAAACCTCATGCTACATTATCATATTGGTAAACTTTATTATTTTTTATTATGGCTTTATTCTCTCTCGTGGATGAAATGGCTGATATTTTATTTTGAATTGTAATTTATTATACAGTTAGTATCACAGGGGTATTTTTAATGAAACAATAACTGTAGAATACTGAAAAAATATAGTATTAAGGAAGGGGTATATTCAATAGCATGAATGTTAACATAAACAGTAGAGAAGGAAAGGCATTTTAATTATAGTTATCCTTATCTGCTTTTATGGTGAAAGTAAAATGTGTGACCCAAAAAGAAATAAATTAGGGGTGAATCTCTATTGATTTATGGGTGTGCAGTTCTTTAGTGCCCCATTATTCTATGCCCAAGATTAATTGAGTTGGTTCCAGATTTTTGCATCGTTGGTCATATGAGAAGACCAACAAGTTTCACCTCATGAACTCTGAGACAGATCTATTAACATTATAGTATCTTTATGACTCCAATTTCTGTGCACTGAAAGAGAGAAAAAGTATAATGACTGACAAAATGAAAATAGAAATCATTTGGACTGGTTTTACATGGAGAAGGGGAGCAAAAGTTGCTAAGTTTAAAAACCCATATGTAAAATAATCTTGGGGAAATTGCTCATCAAACAAACCTACTTTACAGACACACACACATATTTTGACTTAATGAACTTTTCCCCTCACAATTATGCACAGAACTCCTGCACTGTATGGCAAGCTTTGTGAATGGCAAAAATCTTGTCTCATTTGTTCTTTTAAATCTTCAACCTGGCCTAGGATGAGCCCCGTAAACAAACCTACAGCTGAACAAGGTGCTGTGTGTGTAGTACAAACCTTGTAAGGATTGACTGCAGGAAGAGATCCTGACCATCACTTCCTCTGGGAACACAGGACAAGAGGACAGAGATCTGTGGAAGCATGAAACCAAGCTGGGATCTGTCTCCCATTGGCATTCCTCTTTTAGCACCTGGCAAGAGACAGAACATTCACCTCCTTCATCCCCCTTTTTACCCCTCTTTTCTTAACAAACTGAAATTCAAGAAGCCTAACATGACAAAAGACATCTGGTGGGATCTAGTGACTGGAGTCTGGCAGGGCATTTGATGCCCCACCAAGGTGAGCGAGGTCCAAGCAGAGTTCCTACAAGAGCAGTGCAGAATATGGAGCCACTGAATGAAATGAGGGCTCAGCAGTGGTCAGGGAGAATGAAACCATGTTGGTGCTGACAAAGGAAACATGATTCAAATAGGTCAGGGAGAAATCCAGGGCAACTTCCATTCCCAGGTGTCTCAGTTTCTCTCCCATCAAACCTCTCTCTTACCTCTCACACCTGGATTCAGTCAGCATAGAGTGCCCAGGGAGCAGGAAGGTGTGTTTGGTCACTCAGGAACAGAGAGCCAGGAGCCGTGTGCCATGAGGTGGGCATCCCACAGTCTCCAGGCAAGGTGAGCAGGGCAGCCCTGGAGATGTGTGAATTACAGATCATAGGTGTTGGCCAGCTCTGAATTTAGAAGAAACGAAACCAGAAAGTAGCCTTTGTTCCAGGTAAATGACTGTATCAGCTGGGTAGGCTGTGTAGGTGTTGGTTTTATTGGTTTAATAAAATCATACATACACACCTGCACAACTCAGTGTGGATTATCATGTGCAAACAACAAAAGTGATGGTCCAAATACAGTAATTGCTTAGAAAGTCCATCAATAATTGTGATTAGGAGCTGGAAACTATATTAGCACACAAATAATACTAGACAAGCATTTCCTTTTGGACGGATCCTGCTGAAAACAACATAAATCTAATCTGATTCTTGATCCATATTTGGACATCTTCTGTTCTTTGGCAGAATCCCAAACCATGGAAAAATTAATCAAGAGACCACCCAAAAAGCACATAGAGTGCTTGAGGGACATGAAAATAGACAACTCTCTTCCTGAAACAGTTCCTGTCCGAGGAGAAATGTGTGTGTTGACATTAAAAGCAAAATACTAAGAGAATTCTGCCAAGAGGGGACATTCTATTCATCCAGTACCAGTGTCTGATTTAACAATGTTTAAAGGAGAGGATGCCTTGTCACCTATTCCAGAAGCATCTAATTTTCTGCATAGAAGTATTCTTCTAACACTTTAGTGGGAATTCAAGACAAGAAATTGGCACTTTTACCTTAAGATACCAATTTGTGATTTACTGTGAATGAAATCTTCATCTATGAATTTTTTATCACCAAAGCTATATGTAAGTTCATGATAGGTAAGATGGTAAAATTCCCCATCTTGCATTCTTGTTGCATTTCATAAATAATCTGGGATGGTCAGGTCTCAAAGTACTTTGTGTATATACATGAACCCACTGTGGAGAGCTGACCTTTTGAGTGAGAGAGGTCCAGTCCAGCCTGTCCTCCATGGGGATAAAAATGCTCACAGTAAAGTTGCCTTCTGCCTATATATTCTTAAGGGGAAGTCAGTTCCTTGAACTTGGGGGTTATGGGGTTGTTAGTGAGACATTTCTAGAGGCTGAAGTAGATGTCAATTAGAATTAAATTCAGAATATTCTCTGCAGTAAGGGCACTTGCCAATTATCTAACATAGTAGTCTAACCCTGAAGCTCTAACAAACTTCTGTATTTGACAAGGGAAAGAGATTTTGATTACATACCTGTTTAATATAAGGAAAAATACACTCTGATTCATACAGAAGAAAATGTTCTCCACAACATAATATGAAAAAAAACTAGCAGCTGTGGTCATCTAAAATAAAGGCGTGTCAAGAGGATGTACTCGGTTCAAACAGAAGGGAGAGATGCCGGAGTCCAGGGCACTCCTCTGACTGCTCTGGAGGGTTTGAGGTCCTGGCAGGGGGTCAGGGACCCCCCTGCACAGACCCCTGAGAGACACTGTCCTGGATCTCGGTCCATGGGAGAGCTTTCAGCTTGTGAAATGAATTACAAGTCACGAGAATGTAAGAAAAATAATAGTTAGTAGTAGTAGTTAAGTAATCACGGGGTGCAAATGTAGAATATTAAGATTTTTAGAAAGGGGTCAGAAGAAAAACATGGAGGACCTGGGTGTGGTCCTTGTCCTTTTTGTCTTTCTCCTTGTCATCCATTTTTCTGCTGTAGTGGTTCACAGGGATTGGTGTAGGATAGAGGTGACATGTCTAGTATTAGTGTTAGGTATTGGTGATTAATGGTAAATAAAAGATACGTAGAATGTAGTATAAATAGTTTTGCCCGCCTGTCGTGGGCAGGAGTCGTCTCATGCCCTCGCTGAAACAAGACCTTCGCAGGGCACAGAACGAATTTGTAGATAAGAAATAATAAACAACCAAAAGGAAACCTGAAACGGTGGCTTTTGACTCTTCTTCTGCTTCAACACGGGGCATTCAGGGAAAAAAAGACTCTGATCTGACATGTCTTGGGAAACACAAACCCAAGAAAGGTGAGGCATAACAGAGGTGAAATTTTTAAAAATTATTAGACAACAGTCCAGAAGTATTAGAAAATATGCATCAACCTGATAGGAATGAGTAAGCATAAACATTCTTTCTTTAGAGTGCAAAGAACTTGGTACCTACACTTTCAGAAGTTTCCTTAATTTTTATTTGGTTCCAAGCACGAATATTTTCCCCAAAAGTCACTTAAAGCAAAAATCTCTGATTGAGCAAAGGGCACAGTTTCATCTGCTCCTTGCAGTTTCCATTAAATGATTCACTCTTCTGCCAATCCTAATAACAGGTTAAGAGAAACTGAATCCCAAGACCACTGTACACAGAAGAGCAGCAAATTTCAAAGATCCATTTTGAAGAAGCAGATCCACGAGAGTGCAAAGCAGTCACAAAAATATTAAAACAAATGGCTAATAAAAAGGATTCAAAGGATATACAAAGGCCTGAAATAAAACATTCTGTGCCTGGATCTTCTTCAAATCAAGATCCAGGAGAAACCAGGATTTTTACAGGCAATCGTAACAAAGGCAGGATTTTCAGCAAGAAATATGCTTTTCTCCAGAGAAGGTGGCTTCCTCCTTGAAACAGTCTCTTGAAAGGTATTTTTCTTGAAATAGGTCCAAACCACATACATTTCTTAGAGAACTAACTTGGAGGAATAAGGTTGAGATATGGAAGAAGCTATATCTAATTTTCTTTGCAGTACTGTGAATCAGAATCGATATACCTGTGTACACATGATTTATTTTAATGAACTGTAGGAAGGCACAGCCTCTTCAACCTAAACTCCAAGTAGATAAAAATATTCTGATTTAAGAAAATATGTAATAGAAGGTCTTTTTATGAACTCAGCTGATACAGTAATACCCTTCATATCTTCATCTGGAACCTGATAGATCACCAGTTTGGTTGCCAGCCATGAAATCTCTTACGTGTGAACAACTTTGTAATTGCTTTGGACTTGCAGAACAGTTCTTCAGAAGAGAGGAAACAGTACTCCAAACTCAAGCTGTTACTGTGCTGAAAGCAGCCACACCTCAAGTCCAGAAAGGTTATATTTGCATGGATACCTTGTGTTTGCTGTCTCTTGCACTCCCTGTCGCCTTTAGCAATGCTGTTAGCTTTTATCGGGTTTTGTTTCCTCACCCTCTTCACCTGTGTACTTCACCTCTGTACTTTTAATTGGGATACAAGAGACACCTTCCTATTATGAAACACTCAGGAATCTGTTCTCATCTCTGTTTCATCCTAGAGTGGTCTTTGTGGTTAGCATGTGCAAGAAGAAAGGAGCAGAAGTTGCTGCCTGTTGTGATTAATGCTTCATGTAATTGTATGTGGCATTGTGATGCTATTCTCTTATGAGCATGTGAAAGCCCTACAGAAGAGTGAAGGAAAGATTAAATCTGCAATACACTGTGTTACATGAGACCTCTTCCAATGACCATGGTATGAATCTGGAAAAAAGAACCCTGGTGCTTACATACCAGTACCCAGTCACTGCAATATTACAGCTGCTTGGATGGATAATAAGCAGATGATAAACAAGCAGGAAGATCAACTCCTTTTACAATTTAATTCAAGTCTCCCCTCTCTTGCCTGCAGGATTCATCTAGTTTTCACCTTTCTCCTTTAAGAAGCCTTTTACATCAGATTCTCTCACTCAGGGAAAGATCAAAGTCATTTACAATGGCAATAGAAATTAAAACAAATAATAAAGGCTGTAGTTTCAATGAGTTTAAAAAAAACCTTAAGAGCATTAAATGGACAAAACTAAGGCAGAATATGTCTGATTGAGTCCAACAGTAGGTTTCATGTTTTTCCTTTCTGTAGGACTCTACGTCTTTGCTCCACCATAGTAATTCTGGGCTCAAAATTCACCTTAGAACTGTGTTGCCAAACACTGATGCATAAGGCCAAGCAATTGATTCCCAATGTTCCTGTGAAATGACAGACTACACCATGCTCGCTCCAGGCCTTTACAAGGTGACCAAAGTAACTAAGTTCACATTTGAAACTCTCACCTCCCTGAAATATTCAAATTGGCCGTTTTACTGTTCTTGGTGCTGGTCTTGGTGGACAGGGACAAGAAGGATAAAACCAGTTTTTCAACTTTGAAATGTTGTTTGTATTCCTTCTGTAACAGACTCCCTTTGCTAATTGCAAAGACTATTTCAACCCCTACAGACGAAAAGAGCAGGAGAAATGGATGGGGGTGGGCCTACAGCCAGAAAGTTATCCATAGACTTTCAGACAACATCTCATTTAAGCTGATGAAACTCACTTTCACATGAGTTGTGACATAACCATGGCAGGAGCTGACAAGTGTCAAAATCTTGTGGAACAAATAAAATTTCAAGTCCTATTCCTCTGTACCAAAGAAGAGCCAACAAATGCTATACATTTATTCTGCTTTTTCCAATAGCACTAACTACTCTCAGCAGTTTCATTGGCATGCTGTAAGCATGTCCCATTCTCTCATTTACTTCGAATAGCTGCTGATATTTAACCTGAACTTTCATGGCTTTTCCATAGAGACACCTCCCTGAATATCACTCTGCTGTGCAGGGTGAAGAGTTGCTCGATGCTCTGTCATCAGGACTGGGGATTCTGTGCAGATTCTGGAGCCCAAGAAGCAACCTCAATGTTCTAATGGCACACCAGTGTCTTAATAGAACAAACAACAGGCATGGACCTTGACACAGAGGAAAGATAATGGTAAGAGACAGATGAAAGTATAACTAGATATGGTGTCAAAGTGCAAACGGGGAAATTTACAGCTATTTCCCCCTCACAGTCACCTACTGCACGGGAGGATTTTGTGATCTCTTTCAACTTATCAGGTCCTGCAGCCTGTTTTTTTCCAGAATAATGTCTATCTGAATGATAGAGATGAGCCACACTACAGGGTGTCTTCCTCGTAGCCCCTCTCATCATCACACAGTGCAGACAAGCAGGGGCAGTGAGTGCACCAGGTGGGTCTATATTGTGTATGGAGAAAAGGTGAGAGAGAATTGCTCTTGAAATCTTGGCACACTTTCTGCTACTTTACGGTACAGACAAGGCCTGGGACCATAAAAGCCCTGAGATGTGGGCAGCACAGGCTCACACCAGTCTGCTCACTCATCCAAGTAACAAAAACATCCATCTAGGACAGGATGATCCATCTAGGGCTGTTCAACTTACCCGCAGTAAATCGTTTATCCAATGTCTTATCTGCAGCCACCAGAAGCAACAGAAATCTCTTCATTATTTATTGTTAGTGCCTCATGATTTGACATTTAATTTAAGTCTTTCACTGTGTCTTGCCCAGAAGCTTTAGCACTACAAATAGGGAAGCACTTTCTTTCCCATTTAAGAACTAGCCACAAGGATTTAGATCTGTTTGATGAACCTTTCCATAAGGTTTGCATCACGTTGTCATAAATGCGTGATGTTCAGAAGATTTCAGGTTTCTCTGTTATGAGGAAAGTTACCTAATTGCTGAAGGCACTATTGCTTTAAGGCATTTATCCATGGACAGACGTTTCCCTAAATACTGTAGAGATTAGGAAGTTTTGTCTTTTGTTTACAGTTGCAAGCTTCTTTAGAAACAGCTGGGTGTTTTTTGACAAATATTATTTTCTTTCTGTTCCAAAAGCTTCCATGGCACTCAGGATACCAGACACTTTGACACAGGGAGCAGTCAGGTTGGCCACAGACAACTTGCCCTTGGCAAATCCATGTTGAGTAGTGCTGATTGCTTTCTTCTACTTCATGTACCTATGTGTGGCTGCCAAGAGGATGTGCTCCATGATCTTTCCAGAGAGGCTTTCACTGTGTGCTTTTCTTACTGTACTTCATCCTTACTCACGCTGCTTTGCCCTTTATAATATCTCAGGTGCTGTATTACATTTATTTGTAGCCTCCATTCTCAAACCAGAAGATTAATGCCAAATCCAAACATCCTTCAGATGCACAAACTTCCCAATAAACAGAAAATAAGAGGTTTCTCTTAACTGAAACAGGCTGTTGAAGCCTAGAAGAATCTAAAAGAAGCAGCCACTCATTGCTCTTCCAAGGAAGCCTCTCAGTCCTTTTAAGCACAGTCTGAAACCTGTCCATGCATCTTGCAGGTGGAACTGAGAAGTAAATCAGGCCATCTTATCTTCAGAGCCCTCACCCATGTAATAGATTGACCACTTTGTCAATAATTGCTTTTCAAAGCACTGTGAAAGCATTTCCAGCACTTACGCATACATAGGTACTCACTTGTATCAGTGTTTGAAACCTCTTTGTCTTTATTAAATGCTTATACTATGCTTAATAACATAATGCCTGAGCAGCATACTACATATGGCCTCAGACACCTCCTGGAAATAGGAAAATAATATTCCCTTCAACTTACAGGCAAGGAGAAGGCCATATATTTTAAGCTGTCTCTGCTCAATTTCTGTCTTCTGACAAGTCTTGCCCTTTCATTTCTGAAAACAGTACTTTGTTTCTGTTCCTGGGACCCTGCAATGCTGACCACAGATTCACACGGTTGGAGTGCACTCCTTGGATGCAGAAGCTGCAGTCTGGGACATCAGGAAGAGATCTGGCAAGTCACATAAGCTGATACCATCATGAAATCAATGTCCTCTGGCTTGGACTAGAGATGGTAGGCACCACAGACTCTCTTTCCTCCTCCTTCCTCTGCCAGCAGCTTCTGTGTGGACTGAACCCACCAGGCCTGTCCTAGGATCTGCTGGATCAGGTTCCCTGGCTGAGGAAGCAGCTGCCCCAGGGCCCCGAGCCATTCTGAACTGCTCAGCACCTTCCCTGGAGCACACTGTTCTTTTATCCATGTGGGATCCGTGAAATAGAAAAGGTGCCCATACTTATATAGACTGAATGTTTGCAGATGGTGTATTTTGAAATGGCTTTATTAAGGCACCAATTGTTATTATATTTGAATAGCAGTGAGAACTCAGTGTTGTTAATAACAGGATTTTGACCATTAATTCTATTGCTTCACATTTTGTTTTCAACAAATTTCTTCCAGAAAAACATGTCATCTTACACTGCTTTAAGAGAGGGATATAACTTATCAGTGTCTTGTATCTATCTATTATCTTCATGAACCTGCTTCCTAGATTTCAGAAAGATTTAAAATTTTCCCTCAAATCTATATGTCTTGAAGACTCTATGAACTGACTGAGACTCTTTTCCTTCCTAAAACCTAGAGTAGTCTGTATTTCTGTACTCTGAGGTTTTGTTGGTACAACTGTGCATAGGAAGACTGCAACCTCAAGGTCAAATGGAACCCTAACTTGGCAAATGACACAGTTTTGTCACTTATGTATGCATTTTGTTTTACAGAATAATATATAGAGGAACATTCATCTTTACCCCAGCTTTCAGGCTCACAAAATCAAAGACTCTGCTGCTGACATTTATTTGTTAGCTGAAGTAAGTTTCCATGTGTTGTAAAGTAAGACGTTTAAACATAGGGAAAGGATCTGCAGTGCAGGAATAACAGCTTATGTTAAATGTTTTTGGAATAAAAATGTTATTCTGCTCAGAACATTAGCACTGGCTGTTCCATGACATCTTTCAAGTACCGCTGTCCTTAGAGCCGAGAATGATGCCTAAGGATCCATTTCAGTCTGTCAAAGGCACGTGGCAGGTCAGGATAGGAAATTAAAGGATCAGTGGGAAGCCCAATGTAATAACGAAGACTTTCTTGAAGGCAGAGAACAAATGGGACATAACTCCATCTTTGAGTGGTACTTCTGTCCTTGGTTCCTACGGTGCTGCTCCTGAAGGGCTGAGCCCTGATCTGGGTGAATCCTCTGAGCTTGAGCATTCAAGGCAGGACTATTCCCTCTTTTGCAGAGTCTGCTTTGAGCAGGGTCTCATTTCATGTGTTTGGACTATGGAGTAGAGTCCTGGCATAAACTACAATGTCAGGGGTGACTATGATCTCCAACATAATATTAAGCTCAAACGTAGAGGTGCTACTGTGGGGTATGATCCAATCAGAGGGAGCTCTGAGGAGCACAGGCTGGAATTTGGATGTGCAAAGTGGACATTAATAAGATTTTTGCCACCTAACTCCACTTAAGGCCTAAACTTAGTCTTCTCAGGCTACTTATTCAAACTCTTTTTTCCTGGATTTCTATCTGGAAATTCTGTAGAATTTAGCTGATATGAGTATGCAGTGCATACAGATGTTAAATGTGTTTAGTTCTCTTTTTAATAGCACACAAAATTAAAACTTCCAAAACTAGAATTTTCTTCCCCCAAAAAGCCACCAGTGCAACTTGATGATTTGTTTCATCTGTTATGCAGGGATGATGATGTCTTGCTTTTGGCAGATGAAAATGATAATAAAAATCCAAATGAGACACACACAGCCTAATCCTGAAAATGGATGACATATGAAAATATTATATAACTTACCTGTAAACTTGGTTTTCATCTTGGCTATAAAACTTCTGGGTCAATCACTTCCAGTCTTTTCCTAGCTATAGTAAATTTGGCTAGTAGAAGACTGATAAGTTAAAGGAAGTGATTCTTCCCTATGTTACACACTCATGAGTACTCATCTCTACCTTTGAAAGACAGATAAAGACCATGCAATAATGAATATATATTCTAAAAAGAGCTCTAGAAGTTCTTGAGAAGCATTAGTATTTATTTCTGAGGAAAAGGGATTGGTTATATGATTAGAGATTCACTAGACACATACCTAAATGAAGTTAGAAGGTTAAATTTCTTGGATATCAGGGAAGTGTCCCTACAATTCTCTGATTTTGAAAGCTAACAATACATTTTTAGCTACTTATAGCCTAATGGTGGGGTTTTAATAATGAGGGATATGAAGAAGATGAAGCATCTCCTCGGAGGTACATAGATAAAGGATAACAACAGATACAACTTGCAGAATTCTGACTAGATACACAGGAAAAAAAATCACTGTATAGGTAGTCAAATAATGGACTAAGTTCCACAGAGAAGATGTGGAATCACCATCTGTGGAGATACTTTGAACTCAGCCAAGTGTGCCTCTGAGCAAATAACAGGATAATTCCCTGGATGGCCTGGAAGATCTCCAGAGCTTCCTTCCAAGCTAATTTTCTGTATGATTCTATGACTATGACTACATAAAGACCTCTTTCACATCCACATGAATCATGTGATGTTACCGTGTGAGCTCGTATCAGTCCCTTGATATTGTAATATCACTCTTTTGGGGTTCTTTTTTGTTCTTCTTTTACACTATGTCAATCCTCACAGACACTGAGAATTTTTAAATCGGATAATTGTATTTGCTGACCTACCCTGGGCATGACGATGGACATATGTTAAATGTGATTTCATTAACTGTTTTTTTGGGAGACTTTATCTAACAAGGCTTGATAGCAAGATTACTATTTTTTCACAGCATATGTGGCTTTATAACTAATAAAAGTAGTGCTACCTGTATTGTGAAGGGTTTTGCCATTTTTGGCCTCTAGCCATCTAGATGGCCTCTTATTCTGGTGGAGATACATTGGAAGTGTCTTGGAATATCTGTGTCAGTTATAAGCGGCTTGCATGTATTTCTTCTTGGGTGAAATGAAAAATTTAATTATATGAAAAAAATGCAAATTGCTGCCAACTGTGTTAACTGTGAGAGAGTTGCATTATCTTCTAACATAAATTGTCAGTGAATTGAAGAAAAGACGTTTTGGAAGCTGATCTGATTACTGTCAGGGAAAGTGCTCAAACTCAATTGTTGGCAAATGTCCAGTACCCATCACTGAACGATCATCACCTCATCATTCAGTCTTCTCAACTGACATGCAAAACAACATCCAAATATTCATTGCACATCTGTGCTGGACAGATTATGCATTAGCAATTCAAATCAATTCAATGTACAGGCAGTTTCTGTAAAGGCGTCTGTTTGGGTGAGATGCCTTGTTGTCTGGGATGGATAATAAGGCAACTCTGTCTAATCTTGGAGAACAATCAACCCATCTTGAGAAGGTGACTGACTACGTATGCTCTTGCCCTGACAGTGCTAGAACAATGGCCCCATAATGCACTTGACTCAGCTGGTAATAAAATCTACTTTTGATTAGCAGCCATGGCTTGTGTCAATCACTGCATGATGTAGCATTGTCCTCTGGTCCTGAACACAGTTTATTTACAGGGAAACAAAAGCTTTTTGGATATGGCTGCTGCCCAGAGATTGCAAAATAGATTGAGCTGTCAGCCTCACACACTAGATGAAGATTAATGAGTTGTGCAGACAATAAATATGAAGCAATGACCATAAATATGCTAATAGGTATTATCCATATACACTATAATTGCTACAAAAATTAAAAAGTAGTGTAAAGGAAATAGGTCAGAGGGTGACAGATAGATAATCTTGGATGCTGAAGATCTTTGGTTCAGTCAGATTCTCTACAGGTTTATTTCCTTCAATTAGACCCTTCAAAAGATTAATTGTTTAAAAGCTGTTTGAATAATCTCTTTTGAAACAGAGGTTTATGGGAAAATGTTTATAAAAAAGTGACTTCAATGGACGCATTATTGAAATAAAAAAGGGTGACTACCAAAAGCAGAGATTAATGTCTCTGATCAGCTGCCCAGCTTCACTGTGAGGTAAATATTTCTAAGTGTCACACAAGTGGGGACTGCAAGGAAAACATACCAAAGAGACACAACAGTTTATATCCACAAACACAAGTGATTAAGGTCCTTCCACATGAAATACAGGCGAGTTGCCTGCAAATCTGATTGCATTGGTTTGTTTGATGTTTTCAGCTTAGCCTACTTTTCCTTTTTTTTTTCTTTTTTTTTTTTTTTTCCTTTTAAATTTAAGAAGAGAAGAGTGCTCACCATTCAAATTTTCGGAATACTTCCAATCCAGCCTCTGGCTTTCCAATTCCTTTCAAAGAGCACACAGTCTAGATTTTTGACACCTACGGGTTTCATTTCTACTTGAAACTTAGAGAGTTAAACTGTTGGCTCTGTGTTAAAGTGCTCCGGGTCCTAAGGCTACTGAAATTATAGTAACACTGAAAATAAGGGCAGTCATACTCTTGGTATTCATGGCTTTGACTCTCTGATCTCTTGGGCTTAGAAGTGCCTCTAAATGCTTTTCAGGTCAGCTCACACAACCCACCTCCTCCAGAATTTTTAGTTTCTGGAATGGGGAAGCTAACTTACCCAGATATTCTCCCAGGTACAATTTACTGTTATAATGACAAGCTCTTTGCTAAAAATGAATTGGGTTTGGTTTTTTTCTTTCCATACTTTAGCTAGAAGTTGCATCCATTTAGCTTTTAAAGTATCACTGCTTGGATTTTGGCAAATAGTCCACAAAGGCTTACAACTGCCTGACTGCTTCTGTGCCAGTGTCCCTGAAAACACAGCTGAACGTTAACTACGCTTGCTTAACATCTTGGAACTTACCCTTTCTAGCTATAAATGCCAGTAAAACAAAGCAAAAAAAAAAAAAAAAAAAAGGTAGGGAACCATTTAGGAAAATGTCTCACACAAAGGTGTGCAGTAAAAGGAGAAGCACACCTTTCTGGAAGAATTAATGGAGAGGACCACTGGAAGCTGCAGGCTCAAGAAGTGTGCTCTTGTTCCCAATCCCACTTCAGCAGTGACATTGTGTCTTTCTAAATTGGAGGCTGTGATGTCAATGTCACAGGTTGCCAGGGCACAGCAAGGTCCAGAGGTGACAAGCAGATTGAACCAAGAGTCCGAATCATCGGGCAAGTTTGTAGAGGCAAGTCCAAGGCTTTCCTTGAATCCCTCCAGTGCCTTCCTTTTCCTTATTACACTGAGTTTCTTCATCTTATTTTTATGAGACTTGTAGTAATTTCTTCTTTCTCTGCTTATTTCCTGATGTCTCTGCCAATCTGAATTGCCTTGAGACACTTTTTTGCAATAAAATTTTATTATATCTAGTTTTAAATATTTTTAATTAAACAACTTTCTGTGTATCCATTATGATTTCTGTTTTAGGACTCAGTAAAATGTCACCTCATATAGAGTCTCTGCAGCTTGTAAAGTCTTCATTTTCCATTGCTTTGCCAGACTTTACCATCATTTCCTAATGGGATGTTTGCAGTACTAAATAAGTTATGTTAACAAAGCACCAGAAGATTTTACCATTTTTGAAGAAGGGATCTGCAGAAATATGTACAAAGAAACTGGTATTTTTGGTTTTATTGTGACTTTGAAGAAGGCTTGTAGCATTCACTGTCCTATTCTTACATGGAATTTTACCTGCATTTAAGCCTCAACTTTAGATATTTTATAACATTAAGTAATTAAAATGATCAATGAGGAACCTGGGAAATTATGGGGTTAAAGATACGCCATAATTACAGAAGACGTAATGCAAGCAAGAGTAGAAAACAAAAATAACTGACATTAGAATTAAAGAAAACAAACATGTATGAATTGAAGAAAAGTTGAATGAAAGAAAAGAGTTAAAAGATCACTGCTGCTTAGGGGTACATGGGCCAGATATACCACTGCTCAGATAAATAGCACATAGAAGAAGAGAGGAACAGACTTCATATCCTTTGTTCTATAACCCACCATGTACAAGATATATATACCACACTATTGTGAAAACACTATCATTTTATTCTGTATATTTCCTCTTTGAGAGCTATTCCTCTGGTAGGGTGACCTAATCAGATATTCTTCTTTACCTAAGGGAGGTCCATGGATTTTTAATGAGCCTTATTTAAACTCCTGGCGAAGAAAAGCTGTGATAAAGACGTGTGCCATTTGCAAAGGCCTGTTCATTAAAGACAGAGGCTCTGCTTAAGAGACTTGCATGAAGAAGAGCAAAGCATCTGTGTCAATCTGCTCATACGACACAAGGTCCCCTCACGGTTCCTTCCATATAGAAATTAATTCCAACCATCCATTGTTAGCTGGGTTCTGATTTCTAGCTCTGTGTAAACCGGTGTTTTCAGGGGTAGCTGTACCAGATCTGAACTCTGGGTATGATAACCAACCCATCTGAAGTCTCTGCATGCCACCACTTCACTGCCTTTTTGTCTCTTGTCTTTACTCAGAGCTGTATGAATTCTTGAAACAAGGCAGTACCTTCTACAGATGCAATTCAGTGCAATAGGGTGCAGTGCAAAAGAATGGAAAAGCAAAACTTTCAGCTGCGTCAGTTGCCAAACAATGACTCATGCACTAGTAATTTGTTTTAGTATCACCAGAGGAAATTACTTGGTTTGCCTAAATTCCATCATGGCAACAGCAAAAAAAAGGCCTATTGACAAAGTTCAGTTTCGTTTCCTGGCTGAGGATAAGTTTTAGTTTGTATTCTTCCTTACCACGGCAGCAGTTTCATTTCTTCACTGTGAGCTGGAGAGTGTATAAAAAGATGGGCTGAGCAGTGTCTGAGTGCTTCACTGGAATTCTCACCAGCAGGAAGCATCATGTCTGACCAGAACGTCCGCAACGCTGGGTTCACTTCCTCTGGGATCTCAGGAGGGTCCGTTGCCTCATCACTGATGTCCAAAGAAGCGAGAGCCTCTGGGGGAGGAGTGCCTTCTGGTGGCCCCACTTCTACTCTCCAGGGAATGGGTATGAGTAATTCTGTCTGTGACCGTGTGTGTGGTTTTGTGGCTCAGTGCATATGATCAGACAGCTCTTTCTCCTTGAAAATAAGCTTGCCAAATAATCTCTTCTCTCCTACATTTCTGTATGGCACTGGAAAAAGAAGATTCCTCTATTTAACTGTGTGCTATGAGTGGGATACTAATGAGGGTGTTTTCTGTGTGTGTACATACTGTTCATGCACAAACATATACATATGTGGTATTCATGAGGGTTTGGACAGTGTTTGTTTGAATTTTGTGCTATCTCTCCATTCTGCCAGGAATCATCAATAATATGAAGAGTCATGGTAGCAGCAAGCAATGCACTTATGCAAGAACATGGTCTGTGTAGCTACACTTCATATAAATGATCAGATTTCCCTTGCTCTTTACTCACACTCATCCATACAGGGAGAACTCCTAACACCTTATGCAAACTCTGTAGGGGAGAGAAATTATTTGCAGTCCAAGAGACAAATTCATGAAGGGAACGTATACACATCCTTGACAGCCCCTATCTAAGTACTAAAATAAGGCATAGCTGCCTTTCACATGAGCTAACCCTGCAGGTGTTTGCTGTTCTGCTGTTGGCACGCAGCAGTCCCTGACCTGATGACTCTTACCAGCTTGGCACTTGTTTAACCCCAGATCCCATGGGATCTGTGCACAAGGTATTCTCCCTGCCAGACCTGCCTGTGTGACCTGATTCAGCAGGCATCCTCTGAACAGGCATGACTTCACAGAACAGAGTGCCCCACGCAATCCTGCTTTACCCAGCAGCTCAGTAATTAGCTGTCTAACCTTGGGTAGAGGCTTCCAAACCCCCTTCGATACCCCCAGAGGTATGCCAACCAGCAGGCTGATTATAGGTGGGCATCTCTGCTATACTGGTCTAGCACTGGTCTACTATTTCCAGTCAGCTGGTAGAAATCTGAAAGACGGAGCTGAACGTGACTTCTCTGGCCATGAAATGGATGGTTGACCAGGTGAGCTGGCCTGGGTCTAGATTCAGGGCATCTTTTAATACCAAAAGTGTGTTAAGCTTGATTGAAAGGAAATAAGTTGGATTTTTTTTAAGATATGATTTGCATTGCTGCCAATTTTATTCATAGAGTGAGGCCCTCTAGACAGTGAGGGAATAAGTGACATAAGGGTCATTCAGAGACATACTGCCTGTGACTCCTGTGAGGCATTTTTTAAATTTTCACTTTGTATGATTTGTTCAATGAGTTTAGGTTGCTGAATACAGTGTTTATTGAATATTCAGTAGGAAAGAGCTTAAGGGATAGTAGCAGCCAAGGGACAGAATATGAGAGAAAGTCGGGGGACAAGGGGGACGGAGAGAGTGAAAAGCAGAGAGGAGAGCTGCTCTCAGGCACCACGCTGCCTTAGCAGCAGAAATCCCGGTATGCAGGAGATGCCAGTTGCTCACTCCAGTCATATATTAGTCAGCTGCACAAGCTGCCTTCTGTTACTGATCAGGGTGGTACAGCACACTCATAGCCAGCAGCAAACTCTTCAGTGGAGATGCCCTCCAGAGAGCAGGAAGCTGTCAGTTCTAAACTAAAACGCTGAAGATTTCTATCCGTCTATGTGCTAAGAACTTTTAAAAGAAACAGAAGCAAAATAATCATTTAACTACACCCAGTTTTATTCTTGCAACCTCTGTGTTAACTGTGGACTTTTTATGAAAGCCACCATTTTGGTGAAGAGAAGTCTGCATGACTCAAGGAAACCTTAGCCATGCCAACAGGAGATACTCCAAAATAGCTTTTATCCTTGTGGAAAATGCTAGCTCTGTAACATTGCCAAGACAGGTGTGAGCTTTGGCTCCCTGCAGCAGGAGAGCTTGCCACACATTCTTTGCCTGATTGAGAGCTAAAAGGGCCTGATTTCATTTCCGCAGGTGCTCACTGAAATCTCTCCAAACACATCTTCTTAACCTTTTCATTCAGACTGTAACCCTTCCTCCCCCCAGAACAAACATGCTCGAAGGAGCGGCTGATTCTGCAGTGGGGCATGAGTATTGTTCAGGATCACTTTACAGAAGATGTTATAACAAGCTCATCACCAAAATATTTGAGCATCCTCCAGGAATGCTTTAAGCATTATCACTAACATTTGTCGTCACTAATGCTTTACTCCTCTCCCAGGAGAAGAAGAGTTTGCAAAGGAATGTTTTGCTTGGGGCTTATTTAGGCTGAGACAAAGATATACATATAAATTTGCCACTGGCTACCACAACTTGTGGGACTTGAATTTTACAGGTATCTATTACAGGTTTATGTGAGGGAAAGAGAACTGAAAGGAAAATGTTCATCATCTGGTATAGAAAGTGCAACAATTTTTTTTTTTTACGGAAGTTTGTTCTACAGTCCTCAGACAGCTCCACAGAAAAGTGCAATTTCAGCAGAGGCAAATAGTGCTGAAACTATTTTGGAGATCCAGGTTTATCAAAAACAGTCTGTGCAAGAGCCATAGATTTTCTTTATGTTCTGGGAACTCCACAACAGCACTGATAATATCCTTTCCCCAAGGTAGCAGCTAAAAAGCAGTATACTTACAGAACAAGTCAAGTAATCAGCAGTCACCTTGTCCTTTGATACATTTGCTAGCCTTGAATTGTTTTAAAACGCAGTAGTTTCTAATTGTCCTGTAAGGTTCCTTCCTTTTTTTGTCAGTAACACATCCTTTGTGACTGTTCTAGGTGCCAAAGGCACAACCCACTCATCAGGTTATACCAGCAGTGGGATCTCTGGTGGATCCAGGGCCTCCAGCACCATGTCCAAGGAGGCCACAGCTCACGGCGGTGGAGTTCCCAGAGGTGGCACCACTGCCACTGTCCAGTCCATCTGTAAGTGAGAGTCCTCTTGAAAAAGATGAATTAACAAATGACTTCTGAGCAGTCAGTGATATTTCAGCTCATTTACTGTACATCTACTGGACGAAGGGGTGCAAGTAACAGAAGTGGCTGCTTTGTACTTGAAGCAATATTTCTACTGTTTGCTTCTTTCGGTGGGAAGATGAAACTGGGGAATTAGTGGAAATAACTATGCCACCAACTTGCAAATGTATGAGTGGAGAACAGAGACAGAAATCTGTCACACAGTGGCAGATAAAAAAGCCCAATGGACTTTTAGATTATGCTTTCATCAGCACCACAGTGGCAGTTCAATAGTTGTTTTTCAATCACAAATTTAGGATTAAACCAAGAGCTCCACACTTGAACATACTAAGCAGATATACTGGGAAAAAAACAGTGAAACATGAGAATGGAGTTATCCAGGCAGATGGGAATCATTAGTCTACTTCTTGGGGCCTTTCAGAACCGCATCGCTTTCTTTCCTTTAAAGGAAATTCATTGGGTCAAAACCACAGGAATTTGCCTAAACTTACCAGCTCAAAGCAGAGAACAACAGAAATCTCCCGCATCACTCTGCCAGGTTAAGGCAACCCACACCCAGATAAAACAAACCAAATTGTGAGAGAGCCTAGTCTATACCTGAATGCATCGGTAAGGATGGCAATTGTCTTAGTAGGATCCTGTGGGGTTAGGAAGAGCATTGGAGACAGGATTGAAGTTCTTAATTTCAAAATTTATCTTTCAAATAATGACAGAGACCTTTGATTTCTGACCTGGGAAGGCTTGTAGCCAATGCTTGTATAGTCTGTATATTTTCCTGTAATGCAACTCTACTTTACACTGTTCTCACAATTTCTCTATATTTCTCCTTAGCCATGGGTGGAAAAGGAGGAAGACACTGAATAGAAGAAAAACATCCCGGAAATAAGCACTGCAATCAGTTCATCCTTCACCATTGGCTTTGACAATTTCTCCTGGGTTTAGCAACACTAGGCTCTTCAGTTGCAAGTAGTTTGCTTTGTTTATTTCACAAAAAGCAATTACAGTGCAAAAGTCACCCAGTTGAGAGAGAGAAGCATGGAAACGCTCAGTAAGGGGCAGCCAGCAGTTCCTTCTAGATGTACTTCTAATAGGTTATCAAATTAAATTCTGCTTAATAAAGAGGACACATAAGACAATAAAAACAGGTCCCAGGACTGTTTTTTTTTTTATATCTCTACAGTTTGTAAGGTCCCTTTCACAATAATTCCTAGTCCCTGTTTGTTTGCAGCGAGGTGTCAGCTTTGTCCCAATCAAACTGAATCTTCCCCTGCAAACTTATGATAGGTGTGAATAGGTAAAGAAGAGATCCATTTTCTCTGATAGTGGTCTCACTGTTGGGGCTTTTTACTGTTCCTCACTCCTGACTCCTTTCCTTCATACGTGCTCATACAATGATATTTCCCAAATACACATAACATTGTGCATTCCCAATGCAAATTCCCACATAAAAACTACCCCACACTTTTATCTTCCTTTTGTCTTTCTGGCTCCTCATCCTCCCTATTCTATCACTTCCCTCCTTCTGTATTTCAAACAAAACCACACAGCCCAGCTTCTTCTTCCCTTTCTCCACTCCAAGATGGAGGGAGAGAATCTCACACCTTCAGGCCAGAAGTTAAGAGGTGCTGGATTTGGGGAGCTGCAGTCAGCGATCTTCTCCAATGACTCCTGTCACCCTGCTTGAGTATTCCCATCTCAGCTGCATTTCTCCACAGCTGGGAAATGTGTTTGCTTCCATTTCCATGCACCTCATGCTGTCAGATATGGTCTTCTCCCTGCATGGGCACCTTCCAGAATGCACACGAGAAGTCAACGTTTGCCTCCAGCTGAAACAAAGTTGAATTATATGTTGAGTGCCGAAATGCTAGTGTGGAGGAGAGACTAATGAAGAGGAGACGAAATGTAACTTCACTTGCTGTGCTGTACAAAGCATTAAAAGGCAATTGAAAAACAAGGGTTTCTTTTCATAGACTAGAGCTGATGTCCTAACAAGGCGTTATCTTGGGCAAATGTTTAAATGTAACCAGGACTTGAATTCATAAAATCATAAAAAGATTTAATTTCAAAGAGACCTTGGTGTGAGGAGAATTAGGGCAGTTCTCTAATTTAAACTTCTTTTAAAGAAGGGTTAACCTTAATGTTAGACTTGTTTGCTTAGGACTATGTCCCGTCAGATTTTGAAAATCTTTCAAGACATTTTTCATAGAAATCCTCCATACACTTTCCTTCCTACAACTAATGCAGCAGCCTGGGACTACTAAAATACAGCTGTGATCTACTAACAGACCTGTTTTCCCCTCTATGCCCTTAGCACTGGCGTGATCTGAAGCCAGAAGGTCTACGCTGGGTTTTTCCCGTTCAGAAGTTTTTCTCCATGTGCAAATGCCAAGTTATGGTCCCAGAGAGCAGCAAAGGCCTTTGTGGAGGCAGATAAACTTGCTAAACCTCTCCCCTGGAGGGATGTCCCTTGAATGGGCTGTGATAAGCTGATCTCAACCCTCCCCAGGAGAGACAACCCTTAGATGCGGCTGTGCTCCCTGGTCATGGCGAGATCCCATCGTGCTCTGGATACCCATGTAGATTCTTTCTAACCCATGGCCTTTCCCCTTTGGCACTCACCTTCCCCCATGAACACCCCAGTTCTGCCCAGTTCAGAGGGAGCTGTCTGCCCTGGCCCCCTTCGCAGGGTGCTGGTCAATAAAGCTACCCCTGTGGAATCGCCACACGACTCCCCTGTCTCTCTGTCTCTGCGTCGGCCTGCGATAACCTCGCAAGGCAGAGCTGGAATCACTGCTGAGAGCTGATCTCTTGCAGCCACAGGCTGTGCCCGCCTTGCAGAGGTAACCCGGAAGACTGTCCAAGCCCCTGGAAGGCTGGCTCCTGCGAGACCTCTCTCTCCGGGAAGCTTGCGGCATCCCGGGTTGGGCCAGCAGACGCCCGGCAGGCCGCCAGTAGGCCTTGGTCGCCACAAGCTGACATTCAAACCACTGCTTAGCACTGATGATGGTGATAAATGAGTTCCATTCTTATGGAACCAATGTAAGAATGACAAGAAATACTAGAAAAAGCCAAGTACATACGTGACTCATCAGATAAACTGAAGCTGTGTTATCCGAGAAACAATGTGTGATCCTTTCATGGCAATTAAAGACTTTGTTTCTTATTCAAAGCGGGGAGATTTAAACGTGGGTTTCAACGTTAATGTTGTCATTACTTGACCTCAGGTAATTTTGTCTCGTTAAAAAATGACTCACATTAATGAGAGCCGGAAACGGGTACTTATGCCTAAAAGAAGGAAACCAAAGCAAGGATGCTTAATCACTTTTCATTTCACTTTTCAGCTTTTATGTAATTCTGGTGTTAAAAGTTTGAATTATTTTCCCACTTAGATCTTGTGTTGAGAACTAGCCTAGATAGCTTTGCCGAAGAAGGAGAATTCTCAGCTGCATTCGAAATCCCTTCACTGAGTCAGCTCTAACAGGAGAACAAAGGTACAGGTATCCCCCTGGAAGCCTTCCTCGCAGACTGCTTCAGCAAATTCATACGTGCAGAACTACAAATGAACTATTTACATATTTAACAGAATATAATTGGAAGGGTCAAATAACAGCAAATATTGCAATTTGAATCCTTCATGTCTCTCAATCAATCTTTGCACAACAAACAGAGGGAAAGAGAGAGAAAGGAAAAGAGGCAGCAGTGTGTGATTACCAGAGCAATAGCGCTGGAACAAGGCACTGCAGAGAGCACATATCTCTCTGCACAGAAATCAATTTCTCCCATGGGATGGGATCAATAGTCGTCTGACAGGACACTATGCAGACAATTTAATACATTTTATCTAAATGAATCTATTCCTCCCCTTAACTGGCCTCACAGTTCATAAGAAGTCTTTCTTAGTAAAAGAGATTTATTTTTTATAATACAGCAGGAAAATATTTATCATTCTGAAGACACTGTCATTGTCTATTAAAAATCATTTATCTCTGTTAGTTACTAATTACCTACCACTCTTTCCCAACATCTTTATTCTAATTAGCTAACTCATGGACACAGACCATAAAAATTACTTTCCGGTACTCTGGAAAAATTTTTCTTACCCCAAAACATTCTAAACTATATATCAGCCATTCAGAAAAAATAAGCCCACATAACAGGCAAAGTCAGTTAACTCAAAGGAGTATTCATATCTGAAATGACATTTTGATGCAACAAAAATCTTATTTTCTGAGGAATTATTTACACACGGAAATTGAATGTCCAGTGTATCTATTTTAATAGTACTTAATAAATAATAAATAATTAAGTCAATCTGATCTTATTAGTGGATATCTGTGTGAAGTAAATGATAATGAAGGAGAAACCCTAATAAGCATAATTCCAAGGATGGATCTTTGGCACTCTGGGAGTTTGGTATTGTGCCCCAAAGGCTCTTGTAAATCCAGCTGCAGTTCTTTCTCATCATTTAAAAGATTAGGGGCTGATAAGCGACAGTCAAGCCTTATTAGAACAGGCTAAGGCAACAGGAAACATTAATTGGGTAATTTAATGCACAAGGAGACATTAAATGCCTGCATTGTGGTTTAGATGCTGTTTCCTCTATTGATTTGTTCACATCTTGTTCTATGAAATTCTCACAAATTCTTGGTGGAGAGGGTGTAAGACAAAGCCCAAGTTTAAAAATATCAAAATATTTTTTTTATTTCCTAGGGCTTCCCTTTACTCCTTGTGTTAGTAAGGGACCCAGCAGTAGCCCTGCTCTTGCAAGGAAAAGAAAGAAGTCTACTCCCTTGTCCAAGGACTCTTCCAACAAAGGAGGGCAGACATCCAGGATCTCGTAGCTCTCTGCAATGAAATGCTGTCTCATCATCTCACTTGTTCTGGTTTTCTCCATGGTGTGTGCATAAAACAGGAGCCCTGCAAATCTGGGAGGAAGCTCAGACACTCTTTTCCTCTAGAGAACTGGGAGCACTTAACAAAACCCTCTTCTCTTGTACTGTTTTGGAGGAGATGAAGAAATAGTTGCTGGACTGATCTTCCTCTGGAAGTAAGGAAGATGAGAGGAAGGTCCTGACATAACTGTTTCTTCTCTGTCTAATGCCAGAATTAATCCACTTATTTAGGTGGATTTGCTCTGTCCCCTCAGTGGTGGATATTGGTGTCTGGAACACCAAAATCACTCACTTACGTACTAAGTCCTGATTTGGGACCCATTTTAATACTTCCTTCCTGAGACATCTTTCCCACAGCTGAACAGAAATGAAAAGAGGTAATCTGACAGTGTAAAAAATTGAAGATGAAAAGGGGACAGCCTTTCCTTTACCTCTCTGACCTTGGCACTCTCTGTTTCTCATTTTCTAGTACTGCAGCTTGGGAGATCAAGGGTGATAATTCATGGACACTTTATTTTAATAATTGACTTTTGCAGCAATTTAAATATTAAAATGCATTTTGAAGACATGCAAGCCTCATTAATTTCAAATAAACATTGTACATTATGCTCTGTTTAACAGCATTCAATCCCACTTTTTGTAGCCATGGTCTCTCCCCTCCTGCCAGCAGCTTGGCACTGTTCCTGCTGTGGGCAAGTTTCCCCATGTCCATGGCATGGGCTGGGAGGCCTCTCTGGGCACAACACCCCTGCTCTTCAAGCTTCCTCAGGACTGTCACATTTGAAATTGGTGTCTTCTTCACACCTCTCCATCTTTTAAGGAAGAAAACAGCCTCTCTGACTTTATTTACCATCCCTAAAGTCATGGAAACCTTGGTAGAAGAGGAAGGGTCCACCTACAGCCCAGCTCATCCCCTCCAGCACTGCATTAATTGGTGCTCTGGCTGTGCCCCTTGCACCTCCTCAAGGATTGACCCAAACAGCTATCCAAGGCTGACCACTGGACCAGAAACCTGGAACAAGACCAACACATTCCTTTCAAATCACCAACTGGGTACCCCGTGGCTGGGTTACACAGGTCAGCCCCTTTCCTCTTCAGGAGAGGAAGAGCCCCCCAATACTCTTTCTGTGGCCTCTCACTCCACTGAAGTTTTTAGTGTTGTAACTGTTATGAAAAGCAATAAAATTGTGCTGACTGCCCACAACGGTCTCTTTCCTGAGAACCCCACACGTTAATGAGACACAACTAATAATTCCCTTTTAATACAAAATAATTTAAAAAATCATCATTATTATTGTAGTAATTAACATTAAATCATTCCCCATCCTTCTCTGTATCTCTTTGGGGCAATAGCAAGCATTGAAATATAACCTGGTTTAGTGTTTATCTAATATAAGCAATATTTTATCCAACCTATCTACTTTTTATCCGTTGTGCAGTAGGTCTTGGGTTTTGTTGTTTGTGGTGTTTTTTAAAGAATACCTGGATGTGAAAATAAATAAACACATGCACTTTCCTCAATGTAATAAAAATTCATAAAAAATATTGTTGCTAAAGAAAAAATGTATGCCACAAAAACAGTTCTTAAAATTCAGATGTTGCTTTTTGCAGTCTTTTCCTACTGGAATTTCCACCCAGCCAAGATTTTTACTGGCCAGTTTTAAGCTACCTCTGCAATTTATGTTTGTACATAAACAGCTCTGATTTTAATTGCTATCAACTTCTTATACTTGATAGATGGTCTTAAACATTTTTTGCCTCCAGAGACTGCTTACTTTGCCAAGTATTGACACACTTTCAAGATTTATACTTCTCCAAGGAACAAAGTTTACAATAAAATGTAATGTATTCCGTGGCTGTGAATGGTAATGTTGCTAAACAGTCCAAAGATATTTCACAACTGATAGTTATTTTCCTCTCACATCCAGCACTGCCCTCCTTTAATACTGCTATAGATTTAGGCTTTTAAAGAAAAATCAGATCCCTAATTTGCCTAATTTAGTGTTTCAGAGATCCAATATGACTTAATTTATGTTTGCTTCCACTAGAGCCATTATTGGACTAATGATTACACTTTCATTTTTCCCAATTATTATTTTAAGAGGCTAACTCTTGTGGAAGGGATTAATTCTCTTCTGGGTTTGGAATAACCCCTTTCAGAGCTCAAGTGTCATACTGCAGCCAGAAAAGGGAGTGGTTACAGAATTGTAAACTACAATGTCAAACATACAAGTAGTTACTAATTATTGGGCAGACAAAACTCAGTAGATTATTGAAGTCACATCTAGATTTTAATACTTGGATTGGATCCAGTTTCCTGGTAACAGTCATGGGTCACATTGCCCAGAGAAACTCCAGAGGACAAGGAAGGGTTCTTAGAAATAATACATCAATTTGTACCATCTCCATGAAACTGCTGTGACATTGCAGCAGAAGTTGCATCATCAAGCTCTACCAGGAGCTCTTGTAAAATCAGCTGGAAAGATCTTCGGCATTGAAACAATTCACGGATGTTACTTGAGCGACAGAGTGCACCTCTCAGCCTTCTAAGAGTACACTTTCAAGGGAGAAGATTTCATTTTCTTGTTTTATTTGTTTCCCTGCCACTTAATGCAGTTTTCATGCTAATCCATTTTGTAGATAGGTCGCACAGCTCCTTTGCACAGGCAAGAGAAAGACATCTCTGAGTTGCTCAAAGGTGAGCGAATATCCCAGCCATAAAAGGAAACACTCTCGGTGGTTGCACCACCCGCCATCCTCACTGAGCAGGGAATGGAAAGGATGCAATCCAAAAGGGTCTGTAATTTCCCTGGGATAAGTGATGATGTAGCCTGTACCAGATTAATCTGTTGTGGAGTTTTGAGCTGAAACATCCCAGCTCTTGGTCAGACCACAATTCCACGTTATTTGGCTTTTGTGCTCAAGATGGAGACATTCCCTACAATTTCTGTAAGAAATACTAAAAATTTTAGGAATAGCTTATTTTGTCAGAGTGAGGAATCCTATAATTACAAATTTCCTTGCCCTGGTTCTCCCCCTCCTACCCATCTTACAGGGATTTTTCTAGAGCAAAAAATTGTTTAAATGGTAGACAGAATAAAAACTGAGGAAAGCATAAGAATAGAAGTTTACAGAGACAGAAACAAGCAGTTGCTTAAGTCTGTTAATAACCAGACATAGCAACAATGAATGATAATGATCAGAAAACAGAAGAGATCAAAAAGGAAAACATGTTTAAAGATTTCAACCCTGTAGGAAAAAACGATAGAAACAGAGACAAAATTTAGGATATGATTGAAGAAGCATGTAAGTGCTAACTTATACGCTTATACTCTTACTCAAGCATTTATACACAAATGCTGAAAAAGTTTGTCATGTTCTGTCAGCTAGAAGTTAATTTTTACTTTGGCACAGTAGTCTGTGTTGCAAAGACTTTTTTGCAAAAGCATTAGTGAATTTTCAACAAAAATTTTATTAGGGTGTAAATTAAGTCTAGAAGCCTGTTTCAAGATATCAAACCAATAATTCTTTTGTAGCGCATTTTATTTACGCTTTGCAGTGCTAGGATATAAATCCGAGGGTAATTTTGTACCAGCCCAATAGAGGACTTATGAAAGACAGTGGATGGGATAATCAATTTCTGATTATTCACGTTTATTTTGTCTTTAGCATAAATAGATTATGAAAATAATCTTTTCCACGGCTGGTGCTTTTTTGATGAATTTGAAATTATATGTGGAATATTCTTAAGTGGAAAGATACTGAAAAAATAAAAATTTATTGTTTTTTTACTCCTCTTGGCTCCTGTGCTTAAAAATGGTATATACACAAAGAGGTTAATGGCACTGTGATTTTCAGATAATCTGTTTTTAAACTACTGACTTGGAAACTGTGAGATTAATAGCACTGAGAACATCTAAAGGTAATAGGATTACAATTTAATATTAACTAAGTGTTTCTTGAGGGTCTGCTGTAGCGGTGCCTCATCTCTGGGATCCACCGGAGTAATTAGTCTGTAGTGGCATACAGTGGTGATGCATGATAACTGCAGCTTTTCCTGCCACAGTCAGGATTTTCCATTCACTGGCAAATAGTTTTTATTTGCAATGTCTTCATAAACAGGCACAGAGCAAGCTTGCAATGCTTTTGCCCTAAGTTGATGCTGATTAGGAAGAGACCAGTTCTCAAAAATCACACCTGAAGCACCAGTCACAGCTGAGCAGGGCAGTGAAGTGAGGGGTTTGGAGGCTTTCCTCCTGTTGCTAGAGGAGCAGGTTTTCTCTGTGAACAGGGCAGTCAACGGTGGGCAAGCTTGTTAGCATTGAAGAAGGTGTTGTTTACATCAAGATCAGAAGTCTGATGCTTGAGTAAGGCTGAAGTACAGCTGGGTCAGCAGAGGAGGTGCATGGAAGGATGGCAAAAAGGCACTTTTTACCTGGCATCGCTCTCCCTGCTCTCCCTGCTCCCAACAGGAAGATGCATCGTTATTACAGGGATGCCCAAATCAGGAAACAGAAACAATGCATAGTAAACTAACGCTTGGCATTTACAGGGTCAGAGGGTTAAACAAGAAATGCTCAGAAGCAAAAGGTTATCTTACACTAAGGACTAATCCCTAGGAGCTCAGAGAGACCCATTCAACAAAGCCCTTCAGTGCAGTGAGGACTCTGCAGCCAGAGCCCCTCATCCTCCAGGTCACATAGAGGGACATCTGCCCACACTTTGAGGACATGTGTATCTCACTGCTTGTGTGCAGGCCTGAGTGAGCAAAATCTAGGAGAGCTTTGTATACTTGGTAGCAAAATGAAAACATTTAAGTTAGAAAAGTAGGCTAGCAAACAAACAAACAAACAAACAAACAAACAACACCAAAAAAAACCCCCAAAAAACCACCAAACCCGTAATCATTTGAGGGGGGATACTTTAATGATCTTAGTTTGCAGGATGTCCTCACAAAACATAAAATTTGAGAATTTTATGTACTTCAAGAGCTGCCTCCTGCAGAATGTTATTAGAGTTTAAATGCTGCTACTTGTGCATTTTAAAATCTGTTTCAGGTAATGAATAACTTCTGACTTTGATTACAAGGATCCATTCACCTAGAACATTCAGATCTACAGAGGAGCTTGTGTGCTGCTGCTCTACATAAAAGTAGTGTTATGCTCGGTATCAATCCCTCCCATACTTTCCTTCAGTTCAACTGTTTAGATTTCCAGCTATTTTTGTCAGTAATTTTTAGACCTCTGCTTGCTAGGGAATGTCTTTATACCAGTAGGAAAACTGTTAATGTTGGGAAAAACATAAAGAAATATAAATAGTGAAAACCAATAACAAACCCATCAATGTAATACACAGAGGATAAAAACAAACAAACAAAAAAAGGCTCTAGTCATCATTTCTTTCAATTTCAAGGCCTCTGAAGCTTGATGGATCCCGTTAGGTTAGCAGATATGAGTCTACCTTACACTCACAAAACTCCTGTGAGACAGCAGGTTTTATTTGGGACCACCTGAGTGCATGAGGAACCTGAAGAAACTCCACAGCTATCCAGCAGAGGAGGGACCTGGGATTTATCACGTGGCACTGACACAGAGTTTTTTTCACAGAGGCTCAAAATTTGAAGTCATCTAAGTCACATTCAAGTGAGTTAAAATGTCACCAAGATGTTTTAAGTTGCTCACATCACAAGAGCCACTGACCATCCCCAGTGCTGGACCCTGTGCTCCCTCACTGGTGGATCCCAGAGTCTGTAGGTGATGCCTGCTAAAATCAGCTCTAACTGTGCTGCACTCATACACAGGCTTCCCTTGTTCGGCGTCCTTTGTTAGAAACTCAGTCCCACAGCATCAGAGACACCCAGAGGAAATGAAAAGCAAATTCCCCAATATCAGTGGAACATTCAGTAAAAATATGTGACCGTCTGCCAAGAAACACCATCAGAGGTGAGAGGGAAGGTAAGATGTGTATTTATGAGAGGAAAAGCAACGGCATTGCACCTTTGGACTGAAGGGAAAAGAAGCCCTCAGCAAGGGGCAGTCCATAAGCATCTCCTTCTGAGAAAGTGCAGCCCCTGAGCACCGAGCTCTCCTTGTAACCATGTCTTAACCCCACTGGGCCATAGAAACACTGGCCAGAAGGGACTGCTGAAGGTCATGTCCCACTCAAGGTGGAAGTTGATCATGTCAGCTTTGCCCAGCCAAGTCTTGAGAACTTCAAAAGACGGAGAGACCTTGAAATATTTTCATGTCACGGCCACTGATTTCAACAGAATTTAGAAATTTAGATGCATACAAAAATCTGTGTTTGAAACAGCAAGACTAAACAGTTCTTACACTGCTGGTAAAAATAATCACTGCTTTTTGAAGCTGTGATAAGGAAATCAGGGTAATCTGTATTACAGGATTATCAGCATATTTTGTATAGGCCAGCCAGCTCCTTCTGCCCTATGCCAGCCGCAGAAACTTCTGTAGGTGCACTTGTGCATCTTTCTTACCCCTTGAAAGCAGTAGCAGAGTAGTGACAGGGCAGCATCCATTACAGGGCTAGAACATGTACCTGCAGTGCACAAAGAATTGTTTAATGGATCCCTTCTCATGATATTTGCAAAAGCAGGCAGGCAGGCATTCTCTTCATGTGGAGGGAGAGCAGCATAGCCCACCCAGGAGTTGTTTTTGACCATTGCTAGTGATTGTTGCCTGCAGTGAGATAGCTAACAAAAGTATTAAACATTGATACGTTTCAGTGTGCCAATTGACTGTGCATTTTAAATAGACTCTGGTGTTCTCTCCTAGTGGAAAGATTTATTTTACGTTAAGAATATATAGGGCTGGGCTTTCAGTACTTTTTCTTTGTTTAACAAGCAGCTCTCTTGCTGAAAGCCCAATAGACCACAAAACCAGTCAGGGGCTTTTATCCAGGATGTCTGACCCATCGCCTGACAATAATTAGTTCAGGTTAATTACAGCAAATCTGTAGATTTGCAGCCTGAAATCATCTCATCCCCTAAGCTGAACCCTCCAGAGGTTTCTTTTATGAGCTCTGCATCCTAAGGGTGGACTTAAAGTAATGAATTTGTCTCTAATAAGATTCATAGGTTTGTTCCCTAAGCAATGGTGTCAATTATAGAATCTAACTCTGATGGCTTATTTTGCTGAAAATAGAGAAATTGAGAGTTTTTAATGAAGCATGCAGGATTTTTAATGCTTTTGTTTAACTCTTTGCATTGTTGGAAAGTATAAAAATACAATTATGCGAAATATCGTAGCACTTTCTAAGTATTTCTGTGTGTGCCAATAGCTAATTTCCTTCTGCTCTATAATGGAAAAGGTTAATGTAATGACTCTGAGATTTCATTTGGAGATGTTCCAGAAGAGTGTCTGAGTATTTGCTGCACTTAATGGCAGGAAGTAATAAGTGAGGTTATGTATTGGTGAAAAATATTTCATGTACCGAGAAGATTAATACCGGAGAGAGGCACATGGGACACAAGCCTGAGGCTTCCTCCTCAGTTCTGGCACAATATAATATGCCCATACTTGATACGTGCCCTTCTGTAGTTAGCTCTTAATCATTAACAAAGCAGACAGTAAATCTCCAGGGGATGTGGTATCGGGAGGAGAGAGGGAACCAGATGTAGGATTCTCCTCTCTCCTGCGAGTGAGTGGCAGACACCTCCACCTGGGAATGCTGGACCAGATGGCACCGGTACTGGCAAGGTGTCTGCATGGCAAGATAATGCCGTAGGAACCTCAAAGGCTTCGACTCTGCCCTGACTATTACAATATCTACACTAATTTTGGGGCATCGTTATTGCACCTAGGAAGATGAACCACCATGTCACAGCTTCATTTCAGCATTTTATTTCACATGAGACTGCTTACTTATGAAAAATTAAGCATCATTGCATATGAAAGATTTAGCCCGTTATTTCTAACTTTCAAAATCTGCTTTTGATTGACAACTTATTCCTGCTGTCTGAGTCAGTCCAAGTCACAAAACTAAGGTTTCAAGCTCATGAGAAATAGCTCCTGTCATTGATTCTACTAATTGTAATAATTAAATTATTATTTTGCTTTTAACAGTGACTTTTTAAAAGGGCATCTAGTGATAGGACATGGGGGAATGGCTTTAAACTGAAAGAGGGTGGGTTTAGATTAGATACTAGGGTGGTGAAACACAGGAACAGGTTGCTCAGAGAAGTTGTGGATGCCCCATCCCTGGAAGTGTTCAGGTCCAGGCTGGATGGGGCTTTGAGCAAGCTGGTCTACTTGAATATGGCCCTGCCCATGGCAGGGATATCTCTAAGGTCCCTCCCAACCCAAGCCAGCCTGTGATTCTATTCCATGATTCTACGGAAGAAGAGACAATGTTCAAGGACTCTCTACACCACTGGAAAGACATTTTTGAGGATGGAACTGGAAGGGGTTAAACATGGCAGTAGCCATCACTGGGAGGGTGGGTATGTCTAAGGAACACAACTGTTCACCTACAACAACTCCTAATACTTCAAGCACAATTTACTTCAGCGAGGTAAATTGCCAGAAAATTGAAGTTAACCCTCCACTGCTGGCAGACTGCCACAAGAGCTTGTACTCTTCCTGGCCAGGGGTAACACCAGCAAGCCAATGCAAGCTATTTTTGCAGAAAGGCTTTTAGATCAGCTGTGCTTTCTCTGCACTTTCCGCTGAGAAGGTTGAACTCAGAGGCTGTTGGGTCAGACTGGACTGCCACGGTCTGGCTGACACGGGGAGCAGGGTTTGAGGGCTGTGGACCCCCTTCCCTTCTCCAAGTCTACAAGTCCACTGAATTCTCACATTGTGCTGACTGCCGTGCATAACCTTTCACTGATCTCCTCTCTGAAGGCTGCTTACCTAATGAAGTCTATTTCAGTGCACATTTGAAGCACTAAAGGTATCCATTAGGAAGAATATTATTTAGAAAAGAAAAAAAATTGCACTGGAGATAGAAGATTAGAAAGAAAATTTTCTCTAGGTTAAGCACTGATCAGATGCTTGCAGTGACACACTTTTTTAGCTGGAAAAGGCTGGCGCACTGTATTGGATTTTCATGTCAAGGTTCTGGATAGAATAATCTCTTCCTATCCTTACCTTGACCTATAAGCTTTTTGCCCTATTTTTCCCTCTTTTTCTCCTATTTTGCCCTCACTCCCCTTCCTCAACAAGACCCTGGTCTTGCTGAGGAGGGGGAGTGAGAGAGCAGCTTGGTGGGCACCTGATACCCAGCCAAACTCAACCCACTGCAAGTTCCAAGATCGAAACTTTTAATGGAAAAAGTGACTTGATCTCATCTTTTCCCAACAAAGGTGATGGGATCGTGTTCCTGGAAGAGGAAACTCTAAGAGCACAAATTGATTGATTGCTTGTCTCAAATGGCAACCCCTCAATATCAGCTGCTGTTCCCTGTTTCAGGGCAGGGATCTGAACCTGCAAATTAGGTGTGGTGCATGGGTACCCACTCTGCTGGAGGGAAGAGAAGATCCACATCAGCCTATCTGTAGATCATCCTGCCCTCCTACTCATCCATGCAAACAAAAAAAGACAAGCCACTGAAGGCTCTACCTGTAGCCTGGTGGTTCCAACATTTGTCTTAGACACAACTTGGTCCTGGGACATATTACTAAGGGTGGGAAGATCACACTGGAAAATTTTCTTCTGATGTTGAATAAAATAAAAGTTCTGCAAACTCTCACAACAGTCACAGAGCTAAAAAAAATGTTTTTTAGGTGGCCCTATGGATTGACAAGTGGTATTAATTACTCAGAAGGCTGCCTTGGCCGCCTCTGAAAACATTTTCATTACAAAGTTATCAAGCAGTGGTACAGCTAGGGGAGGCACAGAGTGTGCTCTCTTCTGTTAAACCTGTTAACATTGCAACATATTTTGCCACACAACAACCCTTCCCCGCAGAAAGACCACAGGAAAGCTCAGGTGCAGGGACTAGCCATTGTTTAATCCTGTGGTGCAGCCTGAACTCTCCTCACTTGGAACCTGTAACCTGTTAATTGCCTTACCCTCATTTATATGATAAGTGGTTCATTTCCTTTATTGTGATTGAATCCCCTCCCTATATTACAAGAAAACTGGAGCTGCAGAGAGTGCTTGATTGGATTTCGTTGCTGTAGGCCATTTCTTAAACAGGTTACAGGTTGACAAACATGGAAGGGGGATCAATATCCATCCTTTGCCTCATTGACAAGCTAATCTTTTCAGTAAACATTTCATCAGTACCTGCCATTTGTATACACACCTGCCTCATGAGGATGGAGAAAGCTCTGCTTTATAAGGTTTAGGTAACTAATAAATGAAAAGACAAGAATATAAATTGGGCAAATCATTAAGATAGCATTTTTAGGAAAATGGCCTTTCATTGCCTGCAGAATATAACCAAACACATTTCCAACCACTCTTAATTTTAATTAGGTTGCATTACACTCAGACCTGGTGTCAGCTCCTGTTTCTTTAACTCAGCTTGTGCTGCTCTCTCAGAAAGGTCTGTCCCTCAGCCCAAAATCTCACTCTGGCCAGAGCTGAAGATATTAAATGAGCTCAGGGGAACTAACCTGTCTCCTTTTCAGGCCTGTGGCCTGCCCACTTTTTGCCTGCTTTTTCATTCCAGTGCAGATAAGAAGGGCTGCCACACTCAGTAAAGTGACATCGTCCTCTCTTATCAGAGGTAACAGGGCTATTTTGAGTGGGGATTGAAGTTGAGGGTCTACTAATCATTTAAGACACATGAGTCATACTCCAAAAGAAAGCAAGAGCATTATGTTACGTGTGTTGGGAGACTTTTTTTTTTGTTTGCTTTTGTATCACATGTTGAAGCCTCCTTCCCCCACAATGATGTGGGCTAGAAAATGGCATTGTCTCTGACACAAATAAGGGCCAAGAGAATCACTATATTTGGGCTTCTCTTAGCATCCTGTGTATTATAATTGCGTGGCTGGATGACAAATGTTGCCAAAATTGGTGATGCTGGATTTCAGTCTAACCTAAGATGGAGCATGAACACATTCCCTGCAAGGTCTGGGGCGAAGGAAAATGAACAGCAAACATGAAACTTTGGGTTCACAAGAAAATAAAGTAATTCTGATGTGGATACTTTAGTAATAAGTTTATTATTACCCTCCTGTCTTTATTATTAACCAAAAAATATATCTTAGTATATCTCTGCAGCATGGCAGATAATTTAGTTCTTTTACTCGCCCTTCCTCTGCTGCCAGGATCCAAAGCTGCTACTGGCTGTGCTAGAGGACTGCACTATTTCCTCTTGCACTTCTGAAATACCACCAGCAGAAGGATGTACACATGAAAAATACTCCTTTCCAGATAGAAAAGCCTCCCCTCACTGCTCACCAAGGCTAACAGAAGTGGGTCTGCTGGTGCAGCCTGGACATTGGCCATTGGTGCTGCTTTAGCTAAGCTGCTTCTGCTCACAGCTACAGGACTTGGCATCACTCCAGCTTTAGGCAAGGTTAAGGCTTCTAGACCATCTCCATACAGAACTGCCAGGGAATGCTAGGATGGGAGACACTGGTCCTCTGCAGTCATATCAATACACCTAGGATACTGCACCAGCTCTGCTTAGGGTGTGTATTTGTTCCTTTGGACATCTTTAATTTGCCATCTCACAAAGCCCTGCCAACCAGAAAAAGTCCCCTGCAATAATTTCGCAGGCAAACTCTTTCTTCAATTCCTCACTAACTTCCTTGTTTCCTTTCATCTGCGACATAAAGAGCCTCTACAAAGTCACACAGTAACCCTTTCCAGTCAAATACATTTTGCAGAGAGTAGAATATATTAGAGGGGGAGATTTCCCCAGGTGTAACTTCGCTGAGACCACTTAAGTAATACTAGAAATACTTTGGTGCTTCATCTCACTAGTGAACAATGAGGTGAAACCACTACTCCATGGCATCACTGAGTGTAAAGGCAGGGTAAAGGTCAGGGGAACACATGCACAGTTCCTTTTCTTCCCAAGGGAGTAATTCAAAAAGTATTTTAGAATACGTAGTAACTAAAAGCAACACATCTCGGATGTCAATATAATAATCTGTCATCTATATAATATTAGGAAGAACAAGTAGAAAGCACGAGATCAGGTAATATTCAGCAATCTGAGAAAATATTTAATGTAACATTTTCCCAGCATATTGGATGCCCTCTTTCCTCATATCAAGCTGGTCCATTTAGGCCTGAGAACTTTTGTTTTCTAGACTCTTCAATTAGCAAAAGCAGCGTTAAGATATGTCTTTTATTTGATGTGCAGACTAGAACAGAAATGAAATAGCAAAAAAAACCCACCAAAAAGTCCCATACCCATAGGTTAATTGCTAGCAAATGTTGCTCCAGTGGTCCTGGGTATGTTGATTAATGGCCTCAGTGAGCAGCTGAAGAATAGCTGGGCTGCTGGAAAGATCATCAGCAATTTTAACTCCTCAGCTATTGTGATGGGCATAGAGAAACAATTGCTAACATATAATACATTTTTTCTGAGTACAGTGGCACACTGAAACCGGTTATAGCAAGGGAGAAACAATCACTGAGTTGTTATTGAAATCAATTTTATAGAAGTTTACAAGACAGAGAAAGAAAAGAATTTTTTTCTTGTTTTTCCAAAGCTTTTGGACACCTCCTTGGTAAATGCATGGGAGGTTTTATACGTAAACACAAATACTCAGTTCTGCTCATTAAATCCTATTATTTGAAGAAGGAGAGGGACAGAGATGCTGTGTGAAAGGTACCATGCCAGCAAGCAGACCCTGCTTTTACTTGTAAAGCAATATTAAGCAGAGCCTTGTGACAGCACAAAGCTGGCAGTCCAGGGGCTGAGGAAAAGAATGATGATCTTTCAAGCTGCCTCTGATCTCTGAAAGCTCTGAATACCACTGCCTCCAGGAGACCGTGATCCTTTCGGGAATTCATGACAATACCCATCCTTACCCAGAGTGGCTGCAGACCCTGAGGGTGCCACAGTGCCAGCTGAAGTTTTGGGGAGGAAGTCTCTCAGCAATCAGAAGAGGGGAATTCAAAGCTCTTACAGACAGACCACTCCTGGCCATTTACACCACATAAAACCAGGGCAAGGATCCCAACATCCTCCTTTGGATAGATGCCCAACTCTACAAACACAGTCATAAATTGCCTTTTTCTACCTAAGTCCTCAGAAAAGAAGGAAACATCACCTTCAGGCTGACTCTTCCTAGTGAGGCTTCTGCAGGCTAGAGCACAGCCCCACAAAGACCTGAAGCACTGCGTGCAGGAGGCAGGGAAAATAGACAGCTGAGAAGAAAGTCCAGAGAAACACACAATACTGCTTGTTCAGGAATAAAGCAGCCTCCAGAAATTATGATCAGGTTCCTTGAAACGATGTACCTTTCAGCTGACTGTGTGGCAGGTGGGATGTCTTGGTACACAGGTCTGTCAAAACCAGCTCTGTGTTGCTGAATGATCTTTCTACCCTAAGAGTCCTCGACTCACTCCAGGCACAGCTGGGGCATCTCCTCTGTTTGCTCCGCTGCACGAACCAGACGTGCACAGAACAATCCTCTGAAGTCCTGCTGACATTTCTGTCAATCCTCCCGTATCCTTCGAGCCACCTGCCACCTTCAGCCCCAGGAATTTCACAATGACCTCGGCCCACCAGATCACATCTTTACTGAAGGGTAGCATAAGGGTGATACACTCTCATGAACAGCCATCGCTGTCTCCTGGACTGTCCTTTGGTAAGCCCTGGTCTAGGATATAGGAACCATATAAACCCTTTAATGAAGCATCCCTACTGCTCAGAGCCCTCTCTTCCTGACATTTTCCTGTGCTAACCCAGACAAACTTGTGACACCTACTGTCAGAGACTCCATGATCCATATTAGCACTCAAATCCCAGGAGGGGAAAATAAAACAATCCTGAACGACAAGAGAAAAAGGGTGGCAAGAAACTGAAGGCTATAACTGGCTGATAATTAGACAAGTTCAATTGTAGCAGGCTCCTGGAAAGCTCATCAGGAACAATCCCTCATATGGTTTCAGAAAATATGCAACAGGAAATTACTGCCTGAAGGCACTGTGTTCACTAGCAATTCCCAACCAAGGAAAAGAGAGACAACACAAACCAAAATAATTGCATATGACTCTTTGAGCTTCACATGCAAGCTCTGCACTTGTCAAGGGAAGTGGGCAAGCAGCCAAAAGTTATTATCAAATATAGGAGAGAAATAGCTAGCCCGTTGGAGAAACAATTCATAGAAACAGAGAATCATAGTATCTTTTATGATGGAAAAGACCTTTAAGACTATCAAATCCAGCCATGAATCCAGCCCTGCCAATTCCAGCACTAAACCACATCCCGAAACTCTGAATATTTTAAATATCTCTAGGGATGGTGACCCAACACATTTCCCACAATTTAACTCTGTCTGGAGCAAGGCTTTTAGTAAGGTATCTGTGATGGAAGGGCAGGGGGAAATCCCTTCACGCTCCTTACACTTGGCACAGCTTTTGTATTGAGGCTTCTAAGAGGAGACACAGCCGGTGCCCAGAATGGACACAAAGCATGCCAGGCATTCCAGGCCATGTGCTTTGGGTAAGAAACATATGGGATAGGTAATTTTGTGCAGGAGTTTGCCACAAAGGGTCATAAGGCGAATGAACCCTTCTTGGCAATCCCACAAAAGGCTGACTCTCTGTTGCAGGGGGATTCTTCTCTGTTTTGCAGAAAGCCTAACTAAATGGGGGCAAATGAAGAAAAGTGGAGGCAGGAGGAGTGGGGAAGCCGTCTACATCCCCTGTGGCAGCCTGGAAGGACATTGCTTTCCCTCAGACGGGAGGAAGCACTACAGGTCCAGCCAAGCTGCTCTGAAGCAGTAATCCAGGCAGTGACTCCCTCCTTTGCGTTCTGCCAGCCCCAACGCATGGACAGACACCCACCCGTACGCCTACAGGTACCCAGCAGCACCTTCTCCCTGTGCCTAAGGCCAGAGAGGACGTTTAGATACCGAGTCAGGACTACAAAACAGCACTGAGAACTGTGTCAGCCAGGACACTTTAATGAAAGCAAGCTTTTTATCAATTTCTCTATTATTGCTTTGTTTTCTGGCAGCTTGATGTGAATTTTGGATGCAGGTGTGGGTGGACCTACAGCCCCCGAGCCATAGCTACAGGTGCAGACAGCGGGGTCACCAAAACAGGACAGAATATAAATCCACTCCCTGTTCCCATCACTTTATCTCGCTGTATTTTTGGGCGGGCTCAGTTAAACCGCTTCCAAACCGCATTTTCAGTCAAATCCGTGCAGCAGAGCCCCAAACCCTGAGTTATTCCGCCGGGTGCCGTGGGAGTAAGAACACTGGGCCGAGGCTGGAGCGCAGCCGGAGGGGCGGCGGGAGCGCCGGGCCCGGGCGGTGCCGGGCGGGATGCGCGGGGCTCGGCTTCCCCCTGCGGGCCGCGCCGGGAACGGCGTTCCGGGAAACTGCCGGGCAAGGCCGTGCTCCAGGTAAGCGGGCAAAACAGGAAACCACGGACTAGGCTAAGGGGATCTCTGATCATAGAATCACAGAACGGTTTGCGCTAAGAGCAACCTTAAAGATCATCTACTTGCAATCCTTGCCAAGATTGAACCCATCCAGCCTGGCTTTGAACACTTCCAAGGATGGGGGTATCCAGTTTCTCTGGACAACCTGTTCCAGTGCCTCACCACCCCCACGGTGAAGAATCTCTTCCTAATGTCTAATCCAAACCTACCTTCTGTCGGTTTAAAGCCACTCCCTGCATCACTACATCATGCCCTTGCAGAAAGTCCCTGTCCAGCTCTCATGCAGGGCCCTTTTACACACTGGAAGAATGCTACAAGGTCTTCCAGGAACCTTCTCTTTTCCGGGCTGATCAGCCCCATCTCTCTCAACCTGTCTTCATAGGAGAGGTTCTCCATCCAGCCCCCTGATCATCTTCATGGCCTCCTCTGGACTCAGCCCAACAGGCCCACATGGTTTTTACACCAGGGGCCCCAGGTGCTCCAGGGATGCAGTACTCTGGGAGCAGGGAGAGGTCTCACCAGAGCAGAGCAGGGCGGCAGAATCCCCTCCTTGGCTCTGCTGGCTATGCTGCTTTTGATGTAGCCCAGGAGACTGTTGGCTTTCTGGACTGCAAGTGCATTTTGTCGGGTCACGATGAACTCCTAGTTGACCAACAGCCTCAAGTCCCCTCAGGACGAGGTTTTGTCCTTTGTGGAAAGTAAAGGAGGGAAGCCGGCAATTGAAAATGCTTAATGCAGACTTCTTTTTTCAGCACCTTTTAAAGACCAATCCCAGTCCTTCCCCAAATGCTCTGTTATTATTTAACCCAGAAGACTAGAAATAAAGCCTCAGACCAAAAAGTATTCCTCCTCTTCTTCCTCCTCCTCTTTCTCCTGCTGCAAAAAGACCTTAGAAATCATCTGCAGGCCTCTAAAAATAGGTCTTTTTCTCAGTTTAGCCTATTCTTTGTTCCCAGGGCAAATGTTACTCCTACCTCTAAAACTCTGTCTGACGAACATCTTGTTTTGCTCTAACCTGACAGGAGATAACCTTTCTTTGCCACCTCCCAATCCCCACAACTCTCCAAGATGTGGTAGAGACTGGGGCAATACACCAACACAGAGTCTTTTAATACTGATGGCTGGCAAGGTTCAGTGTACAATTCCCAAAAATCATGTGGCTTTTGAGTGAGTCACATCAGCAATGTTACCCTTCCCTTTGCATTTGGGCTCCTACATACACCACGGTTTGCTGCACAGCCAGAGTTCATTCCCACAAGGTATCAGCATCATAATTTTGGGTCATGAGGAAGTAAATTAACAGTTTGGGGGGTTTTTTAATTGCTACAGTCATACTTACATGGACTCTTTGTTGAGTGCATGAAGCAAGCACTGAGGTGATCTGAGTGGCTTTGTGCTTCTTCCATGTCCAGTTACTTCTGATGCCCCCCTCAGAATGGTCTGTCTAAAAACCTCCAGAAGTTCACTTGCTGTCATCATTTTAAATAAAGGTAAGCAAAGCTTTGTTTTGTCCTCTCTTTACCTACCTTCCCAGTTCTCTCTGAACTTAAAATAAAACCTAGGTGGCAGCAAAGAAAGATTCTAACTTGACTCACTCAACTACAATATGTACAGCTTTGCACCAATCATTCAAGGAATTATAGGGCCAATAGCATGAAAGTCATTAGGAAAAACCAGAGTATTTTAACTCTGCCAATTTCTTTAACATCAGCTTTTAACTTTACGTCAGTTGCTGCAAGCCTGTTATTTTTTTTAGAGAGTCCTGTTTTCATTACCATCTTTCTGGTCAGCTGAGGGCTGAGGGGAGGAAGGCCCCGAGGCTGCAGCTCCTGAAACACACACACACCCCTGAGTGGGAGTTGAGTGGGTTTTCTTTACTGACAACACGTCAGGCGAGAGAGGGAGCAGCAGAATGAAACAAGGTATGGAGCAGGAGCTCGGGAGACAAAGGGGTACCCCTCCAACTGAGCTTCAACTCCTCACTCAGGCTTTGTATGAAGTGAGGGTTTATGATCTGCTGTATGATTTAGGCCCTGTTAGAAGGTCTCTTCTTTCTTTCCTGGTCTAGAATAGTTGCTGCTTTTATTTCCCCCCATGTTACAAAAGTAAAAATGTCATATGGTAATGCCCTGGAAATAAAATCTGAGGATTATTCAATAAAGAATCAGGTAACAGCAAAGGCTTGAGTAGTTCATATTCAAAAATATTTATTTTTCAGTTGTTCAATATACCTGTCAAATTCTTGGTTACAGCAAAAGATTGTAACAAACAGCATCACAATGACATATAATCAAGCCATAAGAGTGCAGTTTATTACAACTGTGTAAACAAAAAGAAGTATTTCTGTAATGGCACTGCCCGTGAACCAGATTATGGCATACAGAATCTCAGCAAAAGTCAAGAGAAACTTTTACAAAGAAAACAGACCCCAAATTGAAACACAGTATATGAAACTGGCCAAAATGACCCAATCCACTTTTGATCAGAAAAAAATGTCCCCAGATTTTTGCTTGACTTGCTCTTAAGAAAATTAAATCGCCATTATTTTCAAGGCATCAATCCAGCATGTGAAATAGTACTATTATTGAATAATATGAATAAAGAGCAAACATCCCTTAATTATGACAACATGAATACCCCTACTGTTACATTATTAAAGGAGATGAGATCATTTGGGAATGTTATTGCCTGTATAGCATGGCACTTTTAAAAGATATTCCTTAGGAAATAAAAATAAGTTACTGAGAAATAAAATTCAAAGTGCACCATCAAAGAAATTTTTTGTGCATAAATATCAAAAAAAGTAGAGTCTTTATTTTCTGCAACGGAATTAACAATTTGATTATAATACAAGGTAAATACTGTAAACTGTAGGATGCACTTTGAACCTAAAATATACTCATCTCAAACATATTTTGTATATCAGCATCTAAAATGGCATCAAATAATTTTAGGTGGGGTTTTTTTGGATCATGCATAAGTTATAGCTTGTGATGGCTACAGTTTTGCCAGCAGCCTTTTAGTGTTCAGCGAGATCCTCTGAATAGAAGCACATAGGTCTGAATTCCACTACATTTTACACATCTACCTTTCATACAGGAAGTTTTTCATGTGTTCCATCTGCAGAGACTAGGTCCCACAACAGCAGGAGGTAAAGACAGAGCAACAAAGGTACGGTTATTAAAAAGTACTGGACAGCTGGGAGTACATAATATAATTACAAGCTGGTATCTTCAGTTTACAGAAAGCTATACATTTGTTTGTCTAAAAAAAACACACATCCAACATGTGCTTACTCACATGCTGACACAGAGTTCACTCAAAGAATTTAAAAAAAAAAATCTTACCCATTTTATCCTTCAGAAATGCTGCATAGGAGTTCATCCTTAAATAAATTGAGGCCCCCTCAGAAACAACAGGGATTTTCCTGATGTGCAGATTGACTCAAGCAACATGTAATTGTGCCCTCCACACTGAGACGTGAACAGCAGTATCAAACAGAAGATTTCATTGAACTGGGCTTCATTTCAAACAGTTAGGTCCAAATCCAGGTTCACTTGTCATTAATCAATAAGACTACCTTAAAAAAATTAAGTTATTTTCTTGGAGGAAGAACATTTTCTTCGTAGTAGCCTGGATTTACTACATTTCCAGCTGGATCATATCTAGCCACCACAAAGGTTGAACCATCACTAGCAGATGCCTTTCCAACTCCCATCTTTTTTGTGTTCTTCCAAACCATTGCTGTAAAGTGACCTGAAGAACGAGAGAGGAACATAAACATTCCCTTTAGATACTAAATCTGTAACACCCTCTATAACATGTGAGGTGCTGGTAGAAAAAAGAACAATACACAGCTGCTTCTTTGTCTAACATGAGAACAAGCTAAGGACATGAAAAGGAACCCTACCTCTAGCATTATGTCTTGAAAACCCCTAATCTGATCTGCTTTCATACTACTATTCCCATTATCCAAATGAGAATAAGTAGCAGGAGAATCATGAAAGAAGTAGTTTGGTAAGTATCTGACTTAAAATTTGACAAAAACATCACAGTCTTGACTCCCTGCAGCAGTTCTGAGAGTGACTATTATTCATTTGCTTAAACCATCTCATACTCCCCCATGTGTTTGCATGTGCAGCTCTTCAAAAACCCCACTGTTTCTGTGGCTTCTCCTGCCTAGTTTAATGGCCACCCCTATATTGTCGTTCCCACTCTGCATAGGCAAATCCCAAAATCAGGGAGAAAAGCGTGATTTTCTTAATCTGAAACAAAGTCAGGTGCCTCTCCTGCTTGAGCATTACTTGAGGAACAACGTTCTCAAATTCATTTTGCACTAGATTGTCCATATGCAGCCACTGACATGGTCACAAACTCCAAATTTTAGCTGAAGTGATCTCTGTGAGTGGAGTGATATAATTCAGCAGAAGTCACATGTCAATGTAAACAACAACACAGCATATTAAGTAAGACTCCTATATGATTCCAATTTAGTATTACCTACAAATTAATTTGCCTTAAAAATAAGTTGCCTGTTCAAAACTTTGAAGTTGGAGGGAAAATGCAGTACTAAAAAAACCCTACAAACTTCGCTTAGTTTCTAATCCCTCAGGGTTTTTTACATTTTTGTCAGTTTTTAACATGATAGTAGAATTTTTGCTTTTTAAGAGACAGTTCTCAGTCTGAACTTACCTGTCCTAGAAGAAAACCCTGGGTTTTGAAAGCTGTAATTTTTTATTTCACTGTACCATCTGTCAGCCACATCTTTTCCTGAAAGACAAAAGAAATGTGCTGTGGAATCATGGCATAAACACAAAAGTGTAGCTCACTTACAGCCTGGCCAGCAAGATCTTCTGTAACTTTCAGCTTGGAAGGTAATGAAGACGTCTCACTCATCCTGCATAGGTGCTCCTCTCATCAGGCTTATACATACAGCCTTCACCAGCTTTTGCCTCTTGAAATGTGCTTGAAAATGCCTGTGTGCCACGTCTTCTAAGCAAAAGGCCACACTTGTGGATGTTTACCCCTTCCAGCTCCAGGTAAACCAAAGAAAAATGAAATTTCTGATGGCTTTTAGTTTCCCATGTTCTCACCAGCATTGAATATTTCAGATTTCTGAGTGCATTTATTTTTAGTGGTTTCTACCTAGCACTGAAGCCATTGTGAAGGCCCATTCTGAGGCACTCTAATCTGGGGTACTACAGAAACCTCAAATATTCATTCTTAGGAGCCACTTCTGTGTGCAAGTCTGTGTGTCCAGCACTGCCTCATCCCATCCAAGGCTATCCCTGACAACATCTGTATAAGGACTATTACTATGGCCAGGGATGTAGCTCAGAATCTGCAGATGCTGTGCAGACAAATGTCAAATGTTACTTGTTTTCCATTACTGGTTGTTAGGAAATTCTTGTGTCAAACACCAGGGGGATGAGAGGGGTCAGGTTTTTCCCTGAGCAACCTCGAAGATGAAATTTCTGCTTAGCATTCCAGGAAGCATCATCAGGGCAAGGCCAGGAGATTTCAAAGCAAGCTGCCAAAGCTGTTAAGCCTGCCATCATGAGGAATGCTGGTCCCTGGTGGACTGTTGGCTGCAGAAGAGCAATGACTCATGCTTTGCTATTTTTCCACAAAAAGTCTTAAACTTGCACACTTCTAGGAGTCAGACACTGTGTTAACTTCTTTAAACTTCAGTTTGTTATGACTGAAGTCAGCTAAAAGGATGATGCTGTTAGCCTGGGAAGCTGGTTGTCAGAGCCCTAGCTGACAAGCAAATATTCAATGAAATGCCATCTCTAGAGAGCTTTATGAACTGGAAGTACTATGAACTTGTATGCCACACTGCTTGTTAGGAATAGTGCTTAGTAGAATAAATTACTTTTTCTACATAAAAAGCTAACAAAACATCTCTTGCCTCCCAAAGTAAAAGTTTCAGGAATAACAATTGGCTTCTTCTTTTCCTACTCTCCTTGCACCAAAAAAACAAACCCAGTAGACCTGTATTGTGCTTGAAGTATGTAACACATACTTATTTGTTCATTTCTTACTCACATTAAAGCTAAAATGAAAACTCAAAGAAAGTGCAAATTGTGACCTTTATGCAATACAAGGGGAAAAGAAAAAGCACATAGTAAAAAACCACACAACAAACCATGCAGACCATGCTGTCCCACTCTAGATTTCATGGCTATGAAGGATTTAGATGGGTTTGGGGTAAGCTGGGTGTAACAGAATGTGACTGCTGACATATCAGGCCTTACGAAGCCATGTATTTTACATGTACAAGTGCTGAAGTGACTATGCTACATAAGTAGGATTTTAGCAGATTGCATTCTCACTGCTGCCAGCTTTTTATTCCCTCTGTTAATGTATCAGTGGGATATAGTATAAACTATTTAAGAGAAAGTCACCCCCACTCTGCTTACCGTAGCTCTGAGAAGTGTGCCTAGGGTGCACATGACAAAACTTAAAATTTCCATAACGCAAATATTGCAGGGCATGTGGAAGTTTTGACAAACACTTTCTTTTCATAATCAATTTGTTTTTAATTTAAAGAATACTATAATTTGAAAAATCGTTTCCTTTTTAATTCAAGGGAGATAGCAATGGCATCAGGTAAGACTGCCTCAATCCTGTACCTGAAAGAAAATGAGCATAGTAGGGCAGCACAGTCTATCATGTGTTAATTCCCAGATTTCAAGGATGAAAGCTTTCAACTGACTGAGGCCAGGCAGTTAAAGCTGAGAAGCTGATCATTATTCTCCATTTTTCACATGCAGGATCAAGTTTTCATTATATAGCATTGCTGTCATCATCCTTGAATTAAAAGAGTCATGGCCTCATAAGCTGTGAGAAAATAAAGACTGACTTTTTTCCATCAAAAGAGAAGGTCACCAAAGGACTAAGCAACTTTTGACAAACTCTGTCTTGAAATCATGTTAAAGAAGTGTCCTGTAAGTGAAGGGAATTAATTATATCTGTCACATGGCACAGGAAGTGGGGGGGGAGTCCAATGTGGAATTATTACCATGTGAGAAGACAGGTAGGTACCTAGTGATTAAACAGTCTCTCTTTCCTCTGAAATACTTTTCTTCTGATTCTTTGCCCTTTGTGAAACAGTAAACAATGCCCTGGTGGGACACAAGCCAAGCCAGTGTTGGAAGTGGCAGCTGGTACACAGGGCACTAAGGAAAATCCCTGTTTTGAACACAGTGACACCCAGGCTTCCAGAGAGAAAACAGCACAGGGGTCAGGAGTACATTGAGCCTGCCTGCTTTAGCAGCAACTTGGACCCTCAGACTTACTGGTTCAGAAAACTGACCACAATATTTCCATTTAAATGTCTTATGGAATAAATTACGCAGTCGTATTTAGGTTCTGTTTTGATTGCTTTTCAATGTTTTGTTGAAAACAGCTCCCCCTGCTCCCAAAGTTCCCCCAAAACAGCAGAAGTTGGTTGCTGTTCAAAATGCTTTTCAGTCAGGAGGGAAAAACACAGAAAAGAAATTGGTCACATCCCTCATTCCTGATCAGAGCAGAAATGATAAAGTTTACTCTTCTCAAGAAGCACATGGATCTGCCCTACAGTCAGAGCTGCAGCTTCTCCTCTGTTGCTCTGCTTGTGGAGCTGATTCATAAATATTCTGCTGGGCTTTTTTTATCACCCTTCCTCTTTGCACTGCTGTAAACCACACTCAGAGTTTCAACACTTTCACTATGGAAACACAGTTTGACTCCACCCTGCTCCCGGTAAGAGAGAGCTCACTGATGACCTGCTCTGCTAGGCTTACTAGATGTTCATTTCAGAACAGGCTGAATCTCACTCTAATGAGTTTCAGTCATGATGGACAATCTTCCTCACGTGAAAACTGGGTGCAACAACCCTTGAACTAGTGTCCAAGTATACATTTGCCCAAGCCTAGGACCAGAACCAGCCCAGTGATTTGATTTTATTTACACAAGCTACATGCTTGCGATGTGGCCAAGCTGACTGTGCCTCAAGCTTCCTCAGAGGGCCAGAGGAGTGACCACGTGGGCTCAGTCCATATGTAGGACTAACAGTCTATGTTCCACTTATTATCATGGGGCCACTGCATGTAAGCAGGTGTCATTATTCTTGCCTGGCCATGCTCTGCATCCCATCAGTTGTGCTCTTGTCCCATTAAACATCATTTCTAGCTATTCTCCTGGCTGAGGAGCTCCATTCTGTGTGGATGTTGAGGGTGTGAGTGCCAACAACGGGTACCAGACCAAGGGTTGCAGGGACCTCTGTGTCTGTGGTGCCAGCAACGGCAGCACCAGCAAAGCACGAGAGGGACCTGCTGGTGAGCAGGTGAAGTGCTCTGGGAGGAGTTGCTACGGAAGGGTATGGCCATTGCAGGGTGGGTTCTGGTTCAGCAGCCAGGGGCCTGTGTGTGTGTGTGTGTGAGATGCACTGTACTGGCAACTGGAGTGGAACTGCAGCCTCAGGAGCTGTATGTCCAGGTGCAAGCAAGTGGTGAGATCAGGATCCAGGGACAGCTACAGGGCAGACTGAGTGTCTGAGCTTAGTTACTGCTGAGAGCCACACTGGAATTCTATTTCTATTATTATAGTAAATATGTGTAATTTAACACTATAAAATATACATTATATCTACCATGAATTTATTGAGAAATAGTTATTTGTATTTTTATATCCTATATTAATTTACTTATATATACTCCCTTAACATATATTGGAACATATATTGGAATTAGCTGGAAAAGGAAAGAGGAAGAGGCCACTGGTGCTGTGCATTTTAATACTGACTGCATCTGTTTGTGCTGCTCTGCACACGTCCATGCTATATGTGTGTTTGTGTGTGTAAAGCTGGACACACATTCCCAGCCTCACCACTGGGAACACAAGGCTGTGGCAGCCCTATTCCTGTATTCAGCTCCCCTCAACATTTAATTTCTCTGGGCCCAGCCTTACTGTTTCTCCTCAAACCAAAGAATGCTTAAACCCTCAAGTAATCCCACTAAGTTGCTAAAAACATTCTAATAGAATCACATAGACCATATTTCTCTGCAAATCGGCAGCACCTTGGTGATCTACTTAAAAACTAAGTTTTCACAACATTCCTTCCAACAGTCTGAGGGGAAAGAGGGTAGATTTAACATTGCCTTTGAAATAAAATATCTACCTAGACTAAAGTCATACCAATGGCTTTTGGAAGTAATTCTCTGCTTCCAATATCCGTCAAGCAGGTCCTTATTTTATTTTACTTTACTTAACAGCATTGTATGAGCCTGGTGTTAGACAGCAAGAGATACATCAAGGCAAGCCTTCAGTCAGTGCACACTCCTCCAGGGCTTGGACAGACAGTGCTTGTGCTGTTCTGCACACTAGTCCCAACCTTAGGAGACCCAGGTTCCTCCCATGACAGATTTGGGGGATAGCTGACCATGGATTTCTCTTATGAACTCTCTAGAGAGTTCCTAAGCCTCAGTGTTTCCACCAGCAACGGGCCATGTTCTTCTCAGCCACACCAGTCATCCCAAAGAGAACTCACACATCCAGGGCTTGCCTTCAGCCTCCCAACACATGGGAAATGAGATGAGGCACCCTGAGAGGCCTGACACAGCACAGCTGCCAAGGCAGGCTGCGGTCTCTCGCATTAGTGGCAGATGACAGCTCAGTTATTTGAACAGAGACAAAGAAAAGTCTGCCATGGAGCCGTTCCTGCAGGACTGGAGGGAGGAAACAGCTGTCAACTATTTCTTGGATTACAGGGATAAACATATTTCTAGCAACAGCTTTAGGCTATGTAACTCTAAAATCCTGAATAGAATTCGAGGCATTCTTGTACCAGGAGAGGAGTCATGTTAGAAGGCTTTATAGTTGAAAGCTTAAATCTTCCCTGAAACAAGAAATGCATCTTCTGGCATTATTATAGAACGTAGTAAGAACCAAAAATAAACAACAGCATCATTTTTTGCGAGAGAATACAGAGTATTCTAGAGGTTTATTGAGTCTTGCTTTATCTGGGAAAGAAACCAGAAGACACTGCCTGCCTTTATTAAGCCCCTGAATGGATGTCTTAATCCAAATTTCTGCCTCATTGAGCAGGGTACAAATTAACTATCCAGAGGGAACTACATGAGAAAAAGAGGAAGAATGAACCAACTCCACAGAGGTGAAGACTAAGCCTAGATGAGAAAATAACTTCCTTTGAAGAACTAGCTTTCTCATTCTGGTACTTTGATCCTGCTGCATTGGAAATGTAGAAATGTTTCTCAGAACAAGACAGGATGTAGCTTCATTTTCTCAACATGGCATTTAATCCTGTGGATAAAAACCAACAAAACCTCTCAAAACTGGAAAGTTACATGTGGAAACTGTGCATTGAAGAAAACAGACCGGATCCAGAGAAAAGACAGACATTATGTAGAGGGATTTGTGTGTTATCTTTCCAGCTCTTGAAATGAGAATTCTGTGGCTTTAACCTCGAGGGAAGGAGCACAGGCCATTAACACAAACAAGAAGGAAGATCTAAGCTCAGTCAGTGAGTCATAGCCACTATGCAAACTCTGCCTTACATCTGTGTTTTCCCATGTTGCTCCAAATCCTTTCCTCACACCCTTCCGAAGGACAGGATGCCAAATATGAGCAGATCAAATTGTATTTTTCCACCATGGGTTTCTTTTTCAACATGAAAATGTACCCACTTGGGACTAGAGTTGGCACTTGAAGAGGAACCAAACAGGGTCCCTGGGACCAAAGTTCACTAAAATTTCCAGGTCCTTTAAACAGAGCCTCCAGCCTGCAGAAAGGAGCTTCTGTTTTGGGGCTATGTTGGAAATTCCAGGGGTAGATTGGAATAAAGAAAGCAAGTGGTCACTTTTAATACATCCCACCTGCTGTCCCAGCAGGCTGAGGCATGAGCCCTGCTCACTGGAAGGAGGCAGGAGGGAAGAGCCTGCTGAATCTCTCTCTAGCTGAGGGCTCACTACAGGCTGTCAGCCTGACCAAAATTCAAGCTCCTGGGGCACCCAAACCAAAGGCTCCCAGTTACATATTACATTTACAATCAGAAAATACGTGGAGTAAAATAGTCTTCAAAAATGTAATAATGGAAAAGGGCTTAAAGCCTGTTTGCTGACAGAGTGGGAGGTATTAGTGGAAGGACATTAGCCACTGTCACTTTGGTGTCCAGTTCCCTGCTTTCAGCCCCACAAACAGGAGCTGCTCTGCAGTGTGCAAGAGACATTTTTCCAGTTCCCTCACCACAGCTGGGCTGTGGGCAGACCTCTCTTTGGCTGGGACAAACTAAGGATAAAGGTGAAGTAGGAGGCATTGTCGGCTTCCTTCTCTCCTGCCATGGACACACAGGTACCACTAAAGACAGCTCCACAGCAGGGACATACGCAGCAGCCTAGCTGCCAAGTCCTGCCTCCAAAGGCACATAACACAGCACCACAATCCCTTACTCCCTCCCTGCCCACATATGCTCCTTGCTCTCAGGACACACAGGTGACGGCAGACCACCAGGCTGTCCCCAGGGAGCGTGGGCTGGGCTATGCTGGATACATTTTTGAAGTAGAGGAAACACCAGCACTCTTGCAACCAGATGCTCTGAGCCCGAAGTACTTGAGATAAGGCATTTCCCAGGTGCCTGTGAGACAACGAGAGAAGAGAGCTCACCTGATTGGTCATAGGATGCCCATGCTAGGTTTTCTCCACAATTCCCATTAGCAGACTCAGAGCTGTGCTTGAGGACCCTCGTGGTAGCCAGTTCTTCTGCATACCTAGCAAAGGAATCCATACATTGGGTCAAGGACCACAGCTGCAATGAGCAGAAAGGAGGAGGAACAGGAGGAAGAGAAAGATATGCAAGCAAGGAATTTTGCTGGAAGATGACAGGTTTAAGTGAAGTTGCAAAGCCCTGAAGCCAGAGATGCTTTAAGGTTACATAGATGTATGAGTTAGGCAAAGGAAAAACACATTTTCCCTGTCTTTATGAGCATCTATATAAATTCTGAGAAGGGTCTAGAAGAAATCAAAGGGCAGATCCCTTGGCACCACATTTTAACCAGCACCTGGAAACCCATCAGCCATCCTTAACCACAGCTGCTGATGGAAAGGGAAGTACCTACAGCAATTGCTGCAGGTGTCACCTCCTGGCATTTCTAGGTCTCTCACAGGAGTAAATTAAATGTTCTCAGTGAAAACATTTAATTCGAGAAAAAACAGAAGTGGGGATTCAGTCAAAGCAAGCGTACACCCCCTACATTTAAAAATGAAAGAAAAAAAGTCAAAAGCAAAAAAAGAGCAATGTACCAGGCAACAAGATGGAAGAGAAGGGGACCACATGGAGACTCTGAGGCAACAACTGTGTAAACCAACACAGGGATAAGCAGCACTGTTTCTATAGAATTTGCCACGAGTGCGAGTGTGGGTGTATTTCATTTTCTAAGAACAATAGCATTAAGAAGAACATAATGGGTAAAACAATTACTCTCTTTATTCAACATTGGAAGGGCTTCAGTACAGAGACAGGGAAATTGGAAAGACCATTTGTTATTTCTTATAGTGGCAACACAGAGAGTCATAAGGTTGTAGATTTAAAATTCAAGTGAGACAAAGCACTTCTCACACACTGGGCAGCAGAAGTCATCGCCACAGGACAATGCAGACACCAAAGCACATGTGAGCTTGAAAAAGAGAGAGGCAAATTCACCGTGGGTGGATGTGGGGAGGAATCTTCATGGCATATTAAACAACAGCAACAAATAAATGAGGATACAGCTTACTGCTTAGGAAAACCCTAATTTCCAGGATAAAGCTGTAATTTCCAGGAGAAGATAATGGGGGAAGGATCACATTTGTTTTGTCCTCCTACTCCTTCCCTAATCATGAGTTACTGGCATCTGCCAGAGACATGAATTTTGTCCAGCTGAATATTTTGACCCAAGCTAGTACTTCAGTCATTAGGTTCTAATTTCCTTCTGGCCTAATCCTCCCACCAAAACAACAAAAAAAGAGTATTTAGCTACATCCATTAATTTAGAAATAATGAAAACTTGTCAGTTGTCAGTTTTCTAGATCCTGGACTAGAGGACCTTTAGATGCTATCTCTACAGTCCTGTAATTTTTCTCAGGATCCTCAAATCCCAAGTTAGAGGCAGGACTGGGACAAAGTACACATTGCAGATGGATGAAGCTGCCAGGGATTTGAGACAAAGGGTGATTAATCCACTCCAGCTCAGGCAGTTGAAAGCATGAGATTTTCATTAGAGATCATCACCCTATGCTTCATTACAGTCAGAGACAAACAGACACCTGCTGAGGCTGACTCATCTCATGTTAAAGCAGAGATCCAATAGTCACTTCATCTGTCACAATAACTGGACCTGAAAATAGTAGGAAACACACAATTTTCAACGCAGGTAGAGAAGCACAGAAAAGTACCCAGAGGTACACCAAATACATACCAACAAAGGTATATATCTAGGATCTACCCAAAGAAAAGGTGAAGTTCTTCTTTTAATTTAAGAATATGCAAAATCTCTCTTGACAAATATGAGATTTCTTAAATTTTGTGTCTTTTATTCAGACCAAAGTATCTCTTATTCTTGCTATCAACCAGTTTTATCAGTCTCTGAACATGTCCTTTAATTCTTATGAGTTAAGTTACAGACATCAGCCAAAGAGAGGTTTCCTATTGCAGTTCATCACAGCAGGGCATCAGTTGAGACCAAAGATGGCTGTGAGGAATTTCTGAAGGATCTAAAAATACCCAGCAAGGGCAACAGCACACTTAGAGATAAATGTGGAGCAATGCATATTTGATAGAATAATCTGAACTATTCATACAAGCCGGCTTGTTCAAACCAAGTGTTGCACTTCTGAGACCCAACAAGTGCTATTGACAAGTCAATGAAATCTCTTCCTCACTGGAAGCATGAAAAACAGAAATACCAAAAAAACCCCACAACTCCTTAGAAGAACAGAAGGAAAGCCCTGGCAGATTACAAGGTTGGTGAATGAGTCACTGGCATTCCATGCCTTAGGAATACTGCATGCAGTTATAATGGTGTCTCAAGAGGGAAAAAAAAAAAAAAAAAAAAAGGAAAAAGTGAAACCACCAAGATTTTCCTTGCTGCCAGAGGTCATGTCCACATGCCATTTACATGGTGTGTTGTCCAGCACAACACCTGGGAGAAATCTAGGAGTCAGGAGCCAGTTCATCTGTGTGACATCTGTGTCCCATCATGCTGGGACAATAAATCAGGTTCTGGAAAGACTACAGCATCTCTCTCTCCCAATCACCCAGCACAGAGAAATCTACATGGTTATGCTAGAAAGACAATGGGAGATCTTATGTCTAGAGTAGGGATCAAACTGCCCACCATTTAGTATAATTTATCTTCTGAATAGTTTAATCAGCATTTACTCCTTCAGTTATCTCCTTTGTACTGTGAGGACCACATGAAAAAAAATTGAAGATTTTTAAATCTACTCTTTGAAAAAGATTGCTGTAAAGAGAAGTGAATTAACCTGGTTATTGTAACTACAGTAAAGAGGACAAGAAGTATTGGGCTCAAGTTTCTTTAAGGAAGACTCAAGTCAGAGAGCAGGAAGATGGATTCACTGTATGTTAGACTGAGAAGAAGTTGTGCAGTCTTCAACACTAGAGAAGAGGCAAGATGTTTCCTTCCTGACAGAACAGAGAACATGTAGTACTTTGACTTTTGGGGCTGGGAGATAGATAAATTAATCTGAAATTACTTCCTCCTGATTCCACTGACCTTAGACCAGTCACCACTTCTTACCATGAAAAAGCTCTTTTCTCACTATTTCAGCAGGAGTAGCTATTCTCCTCCAGATGACAATTCCTCATCTGACAGAAGTGGTGGTGGAGCAGGTTTTAGACAACTGCCCTCTGCAGAGGACACCTACCAGTGCAGACAGATGTAGTCTGCATCTGAAAAAGGCTCCAAGAAAGATTTATACAGTTGTGACCACAGAAGTGTCCATGTGACCAGCTACTGCTATGTGATGGAAAAAGGGGGGGGGTGAAAGACTACTTTCATTACCCTCACTTTCTACTCAGTAAATCTTCACTGGCTGTCAGTATGTCAAAAGGCAAATACCCTTACAGTAAACACAGTCAAACCTAACAGACAAAAGTGTCACAAATCTCATTAGAGAAAAGAAAGAACTGAACTCACTGTTGGGCTCCTCTGTTTAACTTCTTGCAGAGTTTTAATGGGGGAACTCCATGTTTCTTCCTGTAGTCATTGTGCACTTTCAAGACTTCTTCAGCAAATTGTTTGGAAGCTGAAATCACATTAAAAAAATTGGAAAGGCCTGTCAAGTACAGACATTAGTGAAGACAGAAAAAGCACACCCTGTACCTAAGCCACTGGTGCAGGCTGGACAGAAGAACACAAGAGCACCACCCTCATTACCTGCAGCAGGATGAAATGAACCACTAACCACTTCCATCCAGAAACAAACTCTAACAGACACTCCCATGGGGAAGCTACAGACTCACCAAAAGTTGAAGAAAACTGTGATCCTTATTGCTTTTCTCAACAGCAAGGTGATTTAAGGTTAGTCAATCAGTTTGTCAGTTTAAAACGGAAATCAGTTTGACTGACTTTCATTTTAAGCTATCAGTGCACTGCATCACCATTCCAATCTCAGAGTAAGCAACAAATAAGTCCTTTAAGGAGATGCATTAAAAATGCAAATGATTGTCCTTCTGTGCAAGAATTGTCTGTCAGTCAGTCATCACCTAAAGAGAATGAAGATACTAAAATGTTTACATCTCTGCAAGTACTTTGAAACATGCATCATTCTTCTAATTCCTTTTATAGTACAAATTCATAGAAATCTCAAAATGCACCTTTATTTGGCTCAAGACAAATTTTCACAAACAGCAAGTGGTAAGGAAAGAAACAACTACAGTGGCATGGGTTTTTATATTTATTAATGATGCATCAGCTTAATGTCTGAATGTCCCAATTAGCATGACTACCATAATTTGCCTTGTAAGACACTTCGGAAATCCAAACGGATCCTATGACTAGAAAGTGTTTCCTGTTATTAACCTTAGATTTCTCAACTTCCTCTCACTACTTGATCCTAACAACTAAATCAATCATTGTCTGCTGTATTAGCATTATTCTCTTCTGCTGTTTGTAATGATGCACTTTCCCCACAACAGAGCTGTCAGTTTGCACACACTGCTCTCAGAACTTTTTCCTAAGGTGATTACTCAGCTCGCTCTCATGCTTTAGGCTGTTCTTGGAGTTCTCTCCAGTTTCCTCAATAGCACTGGGATAATACAGCAGCCTAAAATCATCTCAGTATCCAGTGCACATAAGAAAGCCATTACAGTTTCGTGCAGTACCTTAAATCTTTTGAACACGGTCTGAAGTTGGTCCTTCCTGACCAAAGTGTCATTGTGGACAGAATATCAAATATATTCTCCATAACATGCTTTCAGGCTCACTTTTCTGGTATCAGTTTGTTGGTATAACACAGCAGCCCTGTTGAGCAAGGTGACAGCTGCCCACCACCTTCCTCCTCTTCAGTTCTCCCAAGTTCTCTCCTAAGTTGCACATCATCAAAAAAACAGGCATCTCCATTCTGGTATTCAAGCATACAAACTCCTTTTTGCTAATGAACCTGTCCCATCACTCTGTTACCATTGCTCACAGCTCAGTGATTCTGTCAGGCCAGAGTCTTAAACCTCTCATCTGCTCTGTTATAGAGGTAACCAATTTCTATAGCATCTATCAGAAGTCGCTGAGGAAAGCAAGCCTACATCCAATTCACTCCCTTTCCTGATGCAGGGGATCCAAGTTTCCAGCAAGGAAACGTTAAGACAGCCTACAGTTTAAAGACATTGAAAAACACAGCTTTTAAAGTTGCATCATATACTCCAGACGACTTTTTTTTTGCTTGAGACCATGTGAAACTTGTGGCTGTTATCACCTAGACTTAATATCCCACTCACTCAGCACTGAATAGTAGATAAACAATTTGACCTGCAAGTATGGATGTTTCTATCCAAATTGTTTGCTCTCAATGACAGCATCAAATTGAAATTCTAATTAAAAAGAGTGAACTGAAACACAGATTTTGTCAGTGCTCAGTCCATACATGAACAGAAATACTGCTCTGTATAATAATGTAGCTCTGTACTAACTTTCTGACTTACAAAGAGTAACAAGTCATGGACAAAACTGAGTTGCTTTTAGCTACAGCAGGCACAGCTATGCTGTCCCTGGAGAATCTCCATCCTCCCCTTTCCTCAAAGGTGGCTGCTATAGAAATGCTTATCTTCTGTGACTCAAGCTCATGTGCTAACCACCTCCCTCTGTACAGCTTGTCCCGTGCCTGATGATGTGTGGAGAGGGACGCCCAAGTGCCAGATATATTTCAGATTTGTTTCAGAATGCATGTTAAGTTTTTCCATTTCACCAGTGTTCCATACACTGAGAAGCCAGGCACTAAAAGTGAGAATTAATGGGAGTGTTCAGGCTCCCACCCAAATGGGAACAGCTCCCCAAACAGCTGTGGAAACGTACTTCTTTCCCTTCATGTAAGCTGCTTAAGCTGCTAGAAAAAAATTATTTTCTACTGCCAGAGAGTTAAGTTTGGTCATGAATCATTACACAGCTTAGTAAGTAAAACAACTGAAGGTATTAGATACAGTTGCTTGCTCCTCAATATTCAGTTATTTCCCTCTATTTCTTATTCTTCTGGAACATTGGCTAAGATAATGGCAGCATGTGACGATGAATTTCTAGGCTGTGACGTGGTACACAGCACACCTTACAGCTGTTATGCTCTTGGACTTCCAGTTTTATTGATCAACTTTGTGTGACAGGGAAAAATAACCAAAGGAATCTAGGCTGCCTTTTCCCAGCACATTTGTTTTTCAGAGAATTCTGTTTCTCTATTCTTACTGTCTCTAAACAGTGCCAATCTACTCAGTCTTTCTTGCATGAAGAGATCCTCATGCCTGAATCCACACTGCCTCTTCTTAGAGCTGTCTTCTCCTGCCATCTCTGCCTTAGTTTGGGCATCAAAACAGAGGTGAGCTACTCAAACATGTTCCACAACACGAGCTGCCCTGCATCACCTGTGCAGCTGTCAGCTGCACCTCTTCCACTGCTCTTGTGGAGCCACAAGTTTTTAACAGTGAATTGTTCCACAAAGCACCAAATCCCTACACAGCAGAAATGCAGTGGGTAGCCTTTACCTCAGCACTCAGGACACACAACATTATAGCAGGCACACACAGGACTAGCAAAGCAGGCATACATTTTTATGCCTAAGTATCCACCCCAGTGACTCGAAAATGAGCCCTCTATCAACCTCTAGAGGTATTGTTTCTTCTCAGTGCTTTTTGTCCTATTGTTTATGGATAAGCAGCCACTGGTAATGTTTTACTTTCCATAAATACTAATTTTTTCTATTTAGCCTTCAAATAATTAATATATAATGCTATCAACAAGAGAGAGTTTGGACTGTTCAGTCTAGAGAAGACAAAGCTTTGGGGAGACCTTATTGTGGTGTCTGCTTAAAGGGGGTTTATAAGAAAGATAGAGGCAGACAATTTATTAGGCCCTGTAGTGATAGGACAAAGGGTAATAGGTTTAAAACAAAAGAAAGTCGATTCAGGCATGTAGATGTATGGAAGAACTTTTTGTGATGAGGGTGGTGAAACACTGGCACAAGCTGCCCAGAGAGGTGGTGAAGAACTCATCCCTGGAAACATTCAAGGTGAGGTTGGATGGGGCTCTGAGCAACCTGATGCAGTTGAAGATATACCTGTTCTGTGGGCTGTATTAGAGGGCCTTCAACAGTCTCTTCCAACCCAAATTGCCCTATGTTACCATAAAACATTCAGAGTCCTACACAGGAGGGTACCATGATGTCTGTCTCAACCTCTGAACTGTGACAAGAGGCCTCAAAGTCTTTACCCAATGTGTGCCTTAGAGGTAAATTGAGATAATGAGCCCACCTTTCAACTTTCTTCCAAAAGTAAATAACTAGAAATGAGCTCATATTAAACCAGGACACTGAATGTTACTTCCACGTTACTCTTTTGGGCTGAGAACCTGGGCAGAAAGAAACTGTCCTGCTTCCAGCCAGGCCAGGGCTAATTTTTGCAGTAGCCAGGAGGGAGCACAGGTAGGACCTGGAGATTATTTTATACCACCTCTCACCATTTTCCAGGAATGGGGGAAGGGGTCTCTTCCATGCCAAGGCAGTGTGGCATGATCGGGTATTTTAGGCTCTGAGTGGTAGTGAGCATTTGCATATGAATTGCTCATCTGTTTTGTAATTTTTCTATTAATATTGTTGCCGTTACTCTTTGTTTTCTTCCTGTTTCCAGTAAATTGTTTCTCATTGCTGTTTCCAGTAAATTGTTCTTATCTCAATACATCTTTACTTTATGTTTCTGCAATTCTCCTCTCCAGCCACTCATGGGTAGGGGGGAGGGGATTGAGAGGGCAGTGCATCATTTGGGGTGGGTTCAGTGGGAACACTAAACTGGAGAATACCATCCCTAAACCACAACAGAAGCCACGTGCCAGAATACATGGAGAAGACACATGCAAAGTAGATAGAAAACACATAAAAGGTAATCAAGTAACTGTTTAAACCTGAATTTAAAGCTCTGCTTTAAAACTGAAATCCCTTCAGTCTCCCTTGATTCTGCAGAATTGCTCTACTCTACCCTGGAAGCAGCAGTGGGTTCTGGAATAAGAATGCAGTAAATGCAGCTTTTAGTATGCCCAACGAGTTTGTGGAAAAAAAATAATTAGAAGCTTTAGGGAACTGTAAAGTAATTACATCCAAAAAGTCCTTTGTTACTGTCCCAGGTAACTGATACTTCTATTGTGACAAACTTCTCAAAGTATATTCACTGACTGGAGAAAAACAAAATTCTTGAGTAAAACAGATCCTAGCTTCTAAAGACCCCATTTGCATCTAGACTCTTCTAAGAGGACTGACATTTATTATTAATCTTTATCCACAATTGAAATGTAACTGTCTGGAAACCACCCCTAGCTGAATCTTTCACACTCTGAGAATAGCATTCCTTCTGTGCAGAAGTGATGGATGTCTAACTGATATGAGAAATGTTAAGAAGTCAGTTATGTTCTACTGCACTTTGACTCAGCTCTCTGGTTTGAAGCCACAGATCCTTCAGGGTGGTCTCATGCTGGCTGGTGTCTGCAGCAACACGGGGAAGGAAAGTTCCACGTTTCTTTCTCCACGTATTTAACTGCACTTTCTTGCCCCCCATCTGGGACTGTAACATCTTCCAAGACTGGCCCTTAATGCTTTACATCATTTGGGAGAATGGATCTGACACTCCAATTCATGAATCATTTCCAGCCATAAAACTGATCTCCCTCAGTTTTGAACTCCCTTTTTCTCTAACATAACTGGCAGATTGCTTGGAAATATACAGAAGAAATGAAACCATGAATAAATCCTGGAGGAAAGGAAAGATAACATCATACAATGTTTAGAAAGTATTGTATCCTGGATGGGGTTTCCTTGTCTCCTTTTACACAATCAAGAATCCAATAAAGAGACAAGGTCTCCATCCTATACAATAGGCATTTGTGAGAGATATCGTAATTGTTGGTACATGGTTTCCCTTCCAACCTGAATTATTCTGTAACCTTACTAAAAGGTAGAAGACGAAGTATTGCTCATGAAAGTGAAAGGAATTGGGAGTTATAATTAGATACTAGTTTAAATGGGAGTAGTTTCCTGGAACGTTCTTACGTTTGCTGCTCAAAATAGCTTTCCCTTCAGCCTGAAGAAGGAGATCCTTCTTCAGGGAGGAGGTTCTGTGATGTTTCTCAGCATCCAGTTTTGCCTGAACTTTGCTCACACACCTGCTTATCACTGGAGTGAGCTTCAGGACAACAGTGAGATGTCTGAGTTAACTGATGGACAAGGACCCCACTTATTTGAGTATCTGGGCTTGCTCTACAGCCAAGTGGCAGCTTAAAAACCTTGCATTACCTGTGCCACATGATGTAACACACTCTCTTCCCCCATACCCAATTTGGGGCATGTGGCCTGAGAATATGGAGCTGCTGATGCAATAACATTTTGATGACATTAGTCATGTCACCATTTGATTGCAAATCCTATTCTTGCTATAATAGACAGTGCTGATTATTTTCTCACTTAAGGCCTTTTCTAAACAGTAAGGCAATTGACTGTCCTGATTAAAAAGGAACACCTGGTAAACTGGAGGCTGCACAGCTCTGAAGCAGCAGAGCCTTCTGTGATACAGGCATTTAAAAAACAAGCAGCACTAATCAGCAGTCCTGAGGCCTTGAGCACTGACAGAAGCAAGTTTTCACTTTCACTGAAGGCAAGGGTGTGAGGAGAAGTCCTTGGCTTGTAGCCCCGGTCTCCTCCAAACTGACCAACACTCAGAACAGCAAGCAGTCACTTCCATGGAGTGTTCATCTTCCATAAGGTTGGAACTGACTGCTCATCATCTCCAGAACAGCCATTCCTGGCTTTGCATGAAAGATGATCAAAAGTGTTGCTTTTATTACTATTCTGCCAGGAAGGAGACCTGAATATTGGAGTCATGCCACACACTCACAGAGACAGCATTTGTAGGCAGCTAATGTGTATGCTGCCACCCCTTTTAAAAAGTCTAAGGAGACTCATCCATCAGAAAGACCTTCTATTCTTAAATCCAACTGCCACAGAATTCCTAGGGCACATGCACTTCCAAATACAAAGCCACAAGTAACCTGCATGTGTTAGAATCACACTACACAGGAGAAGTAATTAATGTAATCTTCTCCATCTCTTCTTTTCCTCAACACTATATCTGCTTAGAGTTTATAATTATGAAAATTTATTGAAGAAAATAAGGCACAGCTATATTCATTAATGAGTAACAATAGAAATCAGTTGTTTTGAGTAATTGGAAACAGGTAATTGAATTGAAATGGAATAATTTTTTCTGGTCATCTGTTCATATTTTGGATGCTGCATGTTCTTATGCTCTGTGGATGGATAGCAACATACAGAACCTGGTTTTTACTCAGTGCCAAGTTCATTTTACATAGCACTGCTAGCTGTGTGGTGTAGTCAAGCAAAGTCTTTGGAAAGTGAAGAATTTTGCAAACAAAAACCAAAGAGAGATAGAAGAACTATCCCATGTCTCCTGAGATATGCTCCTTCATTTTACACCTCTACCATTCATGTTCTATCATGGTTTGGGGTAGGCATACCTGAACTAGCTTTAATCTCATCAGCTCCAATATCCTCCCACGCTGTTTTTCTGCCAAGGACATCCAAGATAGCTGTGGCAATGCTCAAAGTATGTTTACTTATGCACCTCCCCGAGGCATGGAAATATGGCCATGCACATTTCTTCTGACCACTGATGTGTGTGAGCTCACCTATCCAGCAGCCAAAGTCAGGCAGGGAGGGACAAAAATCTTTCTTTACTCACATTTACTTACATCACCTGTTTTTCATCCCTCTGGTCAACAGGTTAAACTCCAGTTCTCACAATTCAAAATCTTTTAAAAAAGGTATTTATTTCATAGAGTCACAGAATAATAGAATGGTTTGGATTGAAAGGGACCTTTGAAGGTCACTTAGTCCAATTCTCCTGCAATGAGCAGGGACACCTTCAACTATACCTGGTTGCTCAGAGCCTCATCTGACCTGACCTTGAACATTTCCAGGGATACATTAAATGACGTTTATAGTGACCTAAACAGGACCACATTGTCTTCCTACACAATGCCCCAGACTTCTACCACCTCCTCACATCCACTTGCACAGGAGCCAGTTCTGCACCAGGGAGAGAGGGCACCCACACAGCCCCACCTCATCCCCCTCTGCAGGGCCACCCAGCCCAGCTCTGGCTGCTGTTCAGACCTTCACAGACTGGGCAGAACTTGCCTACATCTGCCTGTAAAAACAGAACAGAGATAGGCTCCAACTTATCTTTTAGAGAACAGCACAGCCTCTACAGAAAGAGAGATCTGAAATAGCCTTCTGGCCTGTTGAGATAAATAATAAAAAACAAAACAGTTAAAAGCAAAATACTTGTTTTCTCATACTTTTTGTTCCTGCACATAGAGCAGGAACAGAAGCATATTCAAACCCAGGCCAGACAAGACACTACCATTTGTACCAACAGCAGATGCAGGCTTTGTGTGTTTCCAGTAATAAAATCTTTCTTCAACTTTTTTTCTTTGATGTACAACACAACAGCATGGGAAACCTTGGTAGGTATCTCAGTTACTACAGACCATCACATTCTATCTTATTCCTGAGCCCTTCTCACTTGTTTTGGTATTTATCTGCCTTGAACATGAGGAGCTAAGGGTATAATCTAACAGCTGACACAAGCAACCACTGTTGCATGGGGTGGCTGCTGCATTCTCCGCCCTCACCAAAACCCTGATGGCTCAACAGACAGGTAAAAAACAGGCCTAGAACACTGCCAAAGCCTGACACATTCCTGGAAGGCTTTTTTTATCTGCTATTTATTGAATCTGAACCCAGCAATCAATGTCTTCTGCACACAAAACCTGGAAATGCAGGGCTATGAATTGAATTAACTTTGGTTTTGAAACATAATTTTCCCACCACACCTCCAGTTCAGCTCTGGTGTAAAGAAAAAGACAGTAATTTGTGTTGGCAAGTTCTGCAAATGCCCCAATGTTACCAAATGCAAAAGCTCATTTTCTAGCAGTTCAGAACAATCCATCTTCCCTGTCCCCACACCAGTCCTGTAAAACCAGCCAGCACAACTCTTTTTCATTTTGGCAGCTTGGGAGTATCTCACTTCTCAGAAAGCAAACAGGTCACTTGTCTAATATGCCTATACTTTTGTCATGACCTCTCACAGCTGCCCCTTACCAGGATGCTGAAGTATAAGTCAGAATTTCAGCTGAAGATGTAGCTCGTTCTGCAGAAAATACAAAAGAGTCCTTTTCACTGTACTCTGAAGATGCATCTTAGGAGTTAAAAACTACCACATGCTTCTAAACAAGATTAAAACCAGCATGGAAAACTGCACTGAGTCTGGTTCCTGTCTCTTTTCCTTTTGTCAAAACCCTTTCTCAGCCTCACTTTGTATTTTTATACTGACTTAACATGCAGAGCAGTGGGTAACTCCCAGCCCTTTCTCTGGAGTCCCACCCACATTTGCAGAGGGGGGAAAAAAAGGGAAGAACAGCAGAAAAAGAAAAACTAACTATAAAAATAAAACCAACCTCTAGAAAATGATAGCAGTATTTACTGAGCCTGACCTTGACTTTGACACCATCTGCACCCACTTGCCAGAACAGAGAGGGCTATTTCCCCGCAGGGAGCAAGCGGGGCAAGCTTCCTTCACCCACGAGTTGAATGCGGGGCCAAGTGGGAGAAATAAGACTTCTAGCAGCCTTTCCTACCACCATCCCAGCCTTTTCAGAGACTCCCACTGCTCAGCAGAAATCCACGTGCTCCAGAGCGGAGGAGTGGAGCTTACAGCCAGCTGCTTTCCTGAGCATCGCCTGCAGCTGCTGGCGGGGATGGAGATCCCCTGGGGGCCGGGGGCTGCCCGCAGGACCCCGGCCTCCGGCACAGCTGCAGCGGGCTCAGAGCCCTGCCAGCACGGCAGTCCCAGCAACAGGGCAACGAAGAGCTGCCAGCTCACCATGCCCTCCTGTCCTGCAGAAATACTTATCCTCGTCTGTTTGGTTTGAGTTCTGTGGGATCTGTGGGGACGGCTGCCCACACGCACCACTAACCCAAATGGTGTCTGAAAAGAGAAGATCTGGGGGAGGGCAGAGGGGGTCTCCGTGTTTGGCTTAAGTATTTGCAGGAGTTATGACCACGGGAGGCATTTTTCTAACTCTGACAAGGAAGTTTCAGTATGAATTTGGTTTCATCAGCCTGCAGCTTCCAGGGAAGAAAGCTGAGTCAGAGGTGCCGATGCTTTCAACACTCAGCTCTATCCAGTGAAACTCAGCAATGCTAAGTCTCGAGCTCTGACACTTGAAATGAACATTGCTTCAAATATAACCTAACAACCAGTAATAGAACACTATTGGAGAGTTTTTATCAAAGAACTGAGATTTCCAATAGCAGGTTTTCTTTGTGTGGGGATACTTAGACCTCAAAACAGATTTACCAAAAGCAAAGGTAAAGAAACTGCTCATTTATATTAAAGTAGTGGCCCTGCTTGTCATGAGTTAGAGCATCCTCAAATTAAACATTCAGGTAATCTCTGCCTTAATCTTTCTGATCCGGGAGGGGAGCAAGGAATCTGTTTTCAGGTCAGACAGATCTGTCATGCAACCTGCTACATGTTCATGTACCCTAGTACAGAAAAATTTGTCTGCATCACACCTTAAGAGTACTAGAGCACGAACCCATTCTGTATTTCACACAGAACACAGAGGAAGCAGTAAAGCAGCTGCTCTCCCCATTCAAAGGCAAACCACACTGAATGATCTCAGACAGGAATTTGAAGACTTCAGTGAACTAGAAAGGGCAGATGGGATTTAGTCAATAAGCCAATTATCAGGACAGGATCTCAGTTTTATGATTCATCTAAAAATATTGGACACAGCTCAAAGACAATAACCTGGACCCAGTTTAACATTGGTTTGAAAAGCGTGACACAAGTGACAAAACATTTTTAACATGTACCTAGATCACAAGCTCTATTTGTATAACCACCTAAGGATGCAAACATTACCCAAGCCTTGGAAAAGGGACTTTCTGGTCTGTCATTGTTCCTAAGTTTGTAAAAATCAACTAATGCACAGCAATAAATGTGTAGGGGAAAAAAAATTAGGATGGCAATTGCCTTATGACTCTTTTAGCAATTTACATGTATTAGAAAAAAAGGAGATTTTATTCCTTTGGGGATTGGGAGGTGCACAGTGGAGTATCTCTACTGCTTTTGCCCAATGTGCTTTGCTAATGTAATGTACAGGAACTACACTGATTTGGTATTTGTACTTCTTATTATGTTAGCATGGGAAGTGCTGAACTTGATACTTCACAGCAACTACACTTATTAGAATTGTTATAGGGTTCTTTATCCCAATCTAGCTGCCAGGATATGAGGCCAAACCCACACACTAGCAGCTGGACTTAGCCAAAAAAAAAAGCAGGTGGTTTGTCTGGACTGGGTGTCATACCAGTCAGCCCTCTACAGACACATTTGCAGAAAGCTCTGATCTCATCTAGCAAGCTGACCTTTAAAAATAAAGAAAAAGGAAAAAAAAATCCTCAATACACCCATGCTGAGGCCCTTTAAAGTGTTACTCACACAAAGATTTTCCTTAAGTTTCTCTGAAGAGGCCTATAGTTTTAAGTTAATCAAGTACTAGGTTTTGCTAAGCATGTCCCCATATGTGCTGTTCACACAAAGGACAGACAGACAACATGTCACCAGGCTCTGATTTGCCACAGAAACAATGCCCTAAAAACAAGAACAAAAAGTACCATCCAGTTTCACATCTGTTTCAGAAATTCAGGACAGTTTTTCACTCATGGCCTTAACAGGACAAAGGTGGAGAAAACCCGGGGCACTGAGCACTCCCTTCTTAAGGTCTCTGGCTCCTTGGTAGCTTTGGAGAAGTGTCTCCCAGCCCAAACTGAGCAGGGCACACGGACAGCCAGCAGCAGTGGGGAAGGAACAACAGCACGGGCAGCAGCAGGGAAAGGCTTAAAGAATATTGGCACAGCTGGGGAGAGACTTAGGAGCTGAACAAGGCTATCCTCGGTTAAATGGTAACCAAATCTTACATTTAAATCCTTCCGACAAGGAAAGGTGATAAAACTTACCCCCCTCGAAGCATCTTGCTGCTTATCTGCAAGGCTAGTAAGTTTTGTCAGACAGCAAGACACAAAATAACTTTAAAGCTACAGGATTCAGAGTAATTTTTTTTACAGCAAAGCAAAAGTACTTTAGGTCACAAAATACAAACTGTATCTGAAATACAACTACCTCTACACCGAGCAGGCTGAGGAGGGGGTCGTTTTTCTTTTCTTTTTTTCAATCCAACCCTTTGTCAGAGAGAAAGCTCCTCCCAGGCTGTACCATGCACAAATGAAAGCAGCCTTCTCCGAGGAAAGCCACTGAACGCTTCAGCAACGCTTTCCAAGCACAAAAGCAGGCACGGACTTTGTGCAAACACACAGCCAACGGCACGAAGGCATTTGCTCACCTGATTTCCCCATGACCAAGTGAGTTTGGGTTTTGAGTTGTTTTTTGTTTGTTTGTTTGTTTTTAATTTCAGCTGCTTCCTCCTCTCTTGACTGAGTTTTGCCGCCAAGTGCCGGATGAAGTGCTCGCAGCTTCAGTTCAACTTCTTCATTCGCCTGCGACCGCTGCTAGAAAAAAAACTCAGCAGCACGAATCCGCTACCGCCCCTTCTTGAGCGCTGGGATAAGCCTGCCCATGCCTTTATAAGGCATAGGGGCACTGCTCTTTTTTCATGAAAAGATCCTGGTTAGGGTCAGGAGCTATTTATCCTCCACAGTAACCAAGCAGCTCCAAAACACCATATGTTTTCACATACCATTTTAGCTTAGTAATCGCATCTGTCTTCTGATAAGAGTAGGCTGTGAGAAGAAATTCTGCTGACAAATAGTTCTGCTGCCACGGTGGGCATAGCCCATGGGGCTAATTCATACAGCTAAATGCTGTTGAAGTCTTACCCACTTGCTGTACGTAAAGTTGAAACAGAAAAGTGATAAAGCACTTTGAACTACATTTGTATGTCTAAAATGAATCACTTCCTGCACTGTTACAACATCATCTGTAGAAGGTATTAGTAAAATAAGATTTTGCAGGCTAAAGAGGAACCGTGCTGATGGTGTGTTTCTGTGAAAAGCATTGGATGTGAGTATGTCTCATTTTATCTGTGTAAGCACGCTGTGCCACTGTTATCTGCACATTACATTGAAATGCCTCCAGCTAATCTGGCAAATATTAACTACTTTAACTACAGTGAACATGATACTTTGATTTAACTTCAGAAGTGCTGCATATCTACAAACAATAATTCAGTTACGTGTTTCCAACTTTCATCTCATCATCACAAAAATCATCTGAGGTTAATGCTTCCCAATTTTTTACAATGCCTTTCAATATTTCAAGGTTATTCTTGGCTTTGTGCCAAGTCTGCTGGCTCAGCAGGATTTAATTATCCTTTGTCCACCTCTGTAGATTTGGCTCCATGGTAAGAAAAGGAAAAAAAAAAAAGGTGCAAGGGTTGTGGTTTTTTCTTCTTATGCAAGTAGCGGCGGCAGCAGGTGGGGAAAGCCAACATCCCTTCACCAACACAGTGCTCCTCCTGTGGTTGTTTCACTGGCAGGGCTGAACCACAGGTTGAGGGAGTGTCACTGACAGCTGATGGGCTCACTGGGAAGAGGCATGAGGGCAACTGATCACCATCCAGAGGAGGAAACCGCAGGGTGTGAGACCACATTCATCTTCACAGCTGCCTGACATTCTCCTTTGCAGGCAGCAGAACAGGAGAAGGAAGTCAGAGAAGGTGGAGAAGGAAATCTCTTCCCAGTCTCTCTGCTGCAAGTGGCAGTAGTTGGTACTAGCAAAGCCCTATCAGGAAAAAGCTGCTGTTTTACTTGCTTGCAGGAGTGAACAAACCATGGACCAGTCTGAATGAGCCAGATCCCTGGTCTCTGGAAATGCTCTGCTAAACTTGAAATACTGGGCTGTACTACTCCTAGGACATACATCAATGCTCAGCAACAGCCAGTGCCACCCTACTGCCATGACAAGGACTAAAAGGAATTTTATATTTGTATAGTTGGGAGTCTCTGGTATTTGAAATGTTCATTTATATTTCCCATACTTGATTGTTATATTTTATACTTTTTATGTTTTAGATCTTTATAATATTCAGCTGAATTATAAAGCAACATCCCTTCACAACCTAGACTGGTAGTAGGAAACGGCACCCAGCATTTTCAAAAGTGACCAGATACACCTGCATGCCATTGACACAACATCCTGTGAAATCACAACGTGGAAAAGAGGGTTTCTCTGGTCTGACAAAAATACAGTGATACCTACAGGGAAAAAAAAAAAAAAGTGTTTTTTCTGATCAGAAAACAAGGAGACCAAAATCAATGCTCTGGCCTGAAATGTAAAAGTATCAGGACAAAGTAAATGCAATGACTCATCAAAGACAGGAAAGCACTGTAAGCTGAGACATACAAAAGCAAAGAGGAAGGAGGGAGATGGGCTTTTTTATTATTTTGACATCATCTGCTGAAAGTTCCACACTAAAGAATATTGCTGAAGAATGTTATCAGATGCAAATTTAGAGGAGGTATGTACACTAATAATGACAAGCCTTTGAAAATAATAAGTGATTAAAAAAAGCCACTGCTAGTGACAATTTTCAAGCTGTAAGTCATTAATATCCTTTTACCAGTTTCAGACAGTATCAAACAAATGTGAATGGTAACAAACAGGATTTTCCATTTGCTTTATGATGTGTCAAAGCACCTCCAAAAGCATGATTCCTTTACACAGAGAAAATATTAGGATGACATTGGTATTATCTAATAGTAGACATTGGAAACTACATTACAGCTACAGAAGTGCCCTGTGCCGTCAGAGGAGTTCAGTATTCTGCCTCCTATGGCCACACCTACTAAATGTTTCTGGAAAAGGAGCAAAAAAAGGTACAATGTGGACTGACTAATTTTTAATTGTTTCATCTCCCTGTTAAAAGGAAAGCAGAACAGAACAGCTGGCTAAGAAAAGTAACACTTACCTAGTAAAGACTGGTGTAATAAACATTCTTTCTGGAAATAGGCTATAGAGCACATGAGAAGGAAAAATGGAAATTGAAAGGAAGTGCATGAATCATTACAATCAGGGACTCAGTGATAACTCATCTGCAGTAGGGTGATTTCATCTGCATCCTGAAAATCTGTGGCTAAAATTTTGGTGTCAAACTGACTGGGCCATTCAGATGACAAAACATTCCTCCTTCTATCCTATCTTCCCTTTTCTCCTAACAAATTTTTCTCCTAAAAATTCATTTCCCCTGCCCACATTGGCCGCTTCTCTTTACCTTGCTGTGACTGACCCTAATGCACGCAGTCTCATAACCTCCTCTGATGCCACCAGATACTTCCCTTCTTTGCTTTCCTGACTCTTCTGGAAGTTTCCTGCACCTCTCTTTCTTTCTCCTGTGCCCCAGCCTGCCCCATGTGACCTGCTGCTGGCATTGTGACCAGCCCTGGGTAGCCAGAGGCACCTCTGAGGTGCCCTACATGTTGCCCCCAGGGCTGTGGACCCGGCAAGGCCAGTGGTGGAAGTGGCAGTGTGGATTTCTGGGCTCAGGTGGGATTGTGCTGCTGCTGCCTGCTGTCTCATCCAGCTTAGTCTTCACAGCCGTGTGCCAACAGCCTTCAATATTCCTCCAGCACCCTCCACCAGCCAGCCATATATGGCCAAATCGGTAGAAACGCAGGATTTAACAGATGTCTTTTGATAGAGCAAGGAGCCCCAGGCAGATTACCTGTTGTCTTCCCAGAGGTCTGCCTGCACACAGCTAAACAGCCCCTTCCATCTGGCAAGGGCACCCCCCTAAGCAGGGCTCCCCAGCAGCTGTGTGCCTGTTGTGAGGGCCCCAGTAGCATCATGGATTTCAGCCTGCACATTTCTGTTCCAGCAGCAGTGCAAGTAAGGAAGTAACAGCCAGCCAGCTGCTGCCTGTGCAGATCCCCAGCTGCTGGCAGGCACGTTCAGACACATATAAGGAAGCCTGAGATGAACCTTTCCACATGTGCATGATCTGATGGGTCCAGTTGATGCAAATACCTGTCATCATCAATGTTTTGAGTCATTAATTCATTCCATCAGTTGGCATCTATCAAGTACAATTAGGTGTCTACACAGACTGGGACAGACATATGACAACACTGTCACACTCAGGCCCTGCCAGGGAGGTGTGGATGTATCCCATCCTGCTTTTAAATACAACACTGAACAGTTTCTCCCCAAGTCAAACCATGCAGACAAAAAGTTTGGGAGCAATTCTAAACGTAACAAATCTGTTTTCCCCAGACACCCTTAACAAGCGACCCTAAGGACCAATAGTATTTATATGACTATAAAAACATCACACAGGAGTAACATCACATATAGTTACCAGAACCATGAGTAAACTGTAAAATTATGCACAAAGCTGTATCCAGAAAACTGCTTATTTTTAAGAATGTAAAAGGAAAACGGGGTGAAAAATGATGGTAGAATATTTGAGAATATTCCTCCTCTTACAGTTATGCCAGGCTTTGCTTCTGGGCTCTATATTGGTGTGGCAAAACCAGCACAATTGATATTGCCATTTCACCTGTGAATTAAGTCAGCTTGTGTAGCAGATCACAAAAAGTCAACTTGAACACAGTTGGAGATGTTAATTTTCCTTGCAAGACAAGATACTGCTTTTTAGTTTGATCATAATGCTCAGTTGCTGCAAATGAAAAGAACTGAGCTGAAAAGGGGAGGAGAGCAAAAGCAAGGCAATACCTCTTTTCTCAGCACTGTGCTGTTATCAGATGGCCACATCCACAAAACCCTCACACAGAAAAGAGCAGACTGTGATTGCAGAATAGTCATTGACTTCAACTTCTTCCTACACACTGCAAGATAAAAGTAGCGCGTGATTAATCATCATCACAGAATTACAGAATGCTTTGGGTTGGAAGGGACCTTAGAGATCATCTAGTTCCAATCCCCCTGCCATGGTAGGGGTTGGAACCAACAACGGTCTCCAGGACTGTGCTCCAAGCAAGGGTTTGGGGAACAAAATGTGTGAGTATTGTTGTCCAAAGGAGTGTAGCACAAGCACTGCCATTCTCTCGAGAGGCCTAGCTGACATTCTTCAGGATCATCTAAATGTCTGAGAGTACCAGTACGCTATCTCACCAGAGCAGGGCAGTGAAAAGCCTGCTTTGGACTTGGGATGTTCCTCAACAAGGCTCGAACTATGGGGGTTCTCACTTCACAAAAGAATCAGAGTAAAACTCTCTGCACAGTTGCTCTCAATTAGCTCAAAGCAGGAGCCTCCACAGGAAATGCCACTTCCCACCTGTCCAGATGCTCAGAGTGTTTCCCCTCACCCAGGGAGAAAAGGGGGTCTGTAAGAGGCAGAGGAGAAGAAGGTACCCTGGACAGACTTGTGACACAAAGAAGGATTTGGGAGCACTCAAAAGAGAGAGTTCTGTTGTTTCCTCAAAGTGTTACCTGTCTTCTCCAAGGCTGCAGTGGGCTGAACAGTATCTGGAGCATATTTCGTGGGCTCTCTGCTTCAGCACAGTACCTCAGGACCATTTTACCAGGACCACTGCCCTGTACTCATGATATGAAAAGGTAAATGACAGCCCAGGTGAGCACAAACACACAAAGGGGTCAGACAACTAGTCCAGTTGTTCACCTCCAGTAGTGGTGTATCCATACAAACACACAGGCAAATGCAGCACCTGTATTTTACCTTCTTCTGCATTGCCTCACAATCTACTACTTTTTATATCTGATCCACATAACCTTTGTTTTAGCAAAACCTCATCCTACTGATTGGAAGTAGCTCCTGCTTAACAGCCACAGATTTAGCTATTACATTAAAATATCCTTGTACATGAACCACATTATGAGTCAGAAAGTAAATTTGAGCAGTTACTCATAAATGAGATCACACCACTCTGATAGGTCCTGGAAACCATCAGTTTAAACATTCAGAACAAGAAAGCACATCTGATATAGAGAAATAACTAGAGAAGAAATAAGAAAAAGGCAGGTTGTGTTACTGTTTAAACCTCTGATTTGCTTCTGCCTTAAATTACATAGTCCTAGTTTTCTGATCTCAAATAGGATACAGCAGAAATGGGGAAGGATCAGAGAAAGGACATGGAAGCTTCATACACAAAATAACAGGGCTTTAAGCAACCTGTTCTAGAGGAAAGCATCCCTGCCCATGGTGAGGAGTAGAACCAGATGATCTTTAAGGTCTCTTCAAACCCAGGCCATTCTATGATTCTTCAGCCAACCAAAGACATCGTGGAAAAGGAAATAACAGATATTACTACAAAAGGATGAGCAACACAGATGGCTCATGACTGTTGATTGTGTCTTCCAATACAAGAATTAAGAGGATATTAAAAGAAGCTTGTGGGAACAGGGTTCAAAAATATGAATGTGGGATACAACAGAGAAGGTGCTTTGGCAAGGAGATTTTATTTTTGTGCACACTGCCTCTTGTCGTACCAGCGGGCACTGCTGAGAAGTGCTTGTCTCCCTCTCCTCCACTCCCTCCCTTCAGGTATTTATACAGATTGATGAGATCACCCCTCAGTATTCTTTAGGATGAACCATCCCAGTTCTCTCAGACACTCTTCACAGATGTTCCAGTCCCTTAATTGTCTTTGTGCACCTGAACTTACTCCAGTTAGAAGGTCTATATCTATCCCTCCATCATCTCCTCTCCAACAGCAGCTTTCCTACCTGACTTTTACATCAGGCTTTTCACAATTCCCACAATGTCCATATTCAAGCTCATCTGCATTCATCCCAGAACTTTGGTTCAGTCTTTTTTACCCTAGCAGGGTGCTGCTTGCCACCCTGGGGCTATGACTGAGCCAGCAAGTACTTCAGCACAGTAGTTCAGGCAGATTAATGTTTCATTGAGTTTCATCTTGGCCTAAAACTAGTGCACAGCCAGCAGTATGGAATGAATACCCAATAGTAGTTGCAGCAAGTCAGCTACACTCCTGAGCAAGTCTCTGGCTGTATTCAATCCCAAAAGAATCCATTTCACACCCAGAGGCAGTCCCATAGTGCAAACTAATGAGAGACAGAACGCTACTCAAGATGGGTACAGGTATCTCGTATAACCCTGCTTTAGCTGACCTCTTTCCATTATTGACTCTGTGTCCTCATAACTTCATCCAACTCACTTAGGAGAATCTTATCTCACTGGTACATGTAATGAGTTTGCAATGGAACTGCTCATCTACCTTGTTAGCTAACAACATCATACTTGATTTTCCTTAGGCAAGATTCATCTGGCATTACTGCTTTGTGTTGTCCTTCAACTACAGAAACAAAATTAAATTCAGGAGAAGCCAAGCTAATAAGTCCAGAAAGAAAATACAATTTTTGTACAATTATATTGTTTAGTATTTTTCCTCCCAAATTTTTTTTTGCCTAATAATACACTGGATTTTAGATGCAACAGTTCTGACACCAAGAGTAAGGGCACTGCTTATCACTAGCAGACGAACGACCACATTTTGGTTGATAAAATATTGCTGGAAGCAAGCATCTGAGCAGGACACACAGACATCTCTGTAATGACAACAAGAAGGTTATTCCCAATACCTTGTTTCTTTCCCGTTCTTCTTTCCCTCTGTGTTTCCAATCAAATTGCAAAGCCATCCCTGTAGAGAAAAGGGCTAATCAAAGAAACAGGAAGGAAACAGATGTTAATTCCATAGCAGGCATCTCCCCAGCTGTACATGGGGAGACACTGCCAGGGTATGTGCTTTGCTTGCCTTCTCAGGGGCATGGCTGGGAGTAGGGAAGTGTCATTCCTCACCCTTGTGCCAGGAGATCAGTGCTGGGGCTGGACTGTCTGGCTTGGCAGGACTGATTTCTAGCCAGAACAGCCCAATGACCTGGCTAACTACCTGCAAGTCCTACTGCTTTTGAGAAAGAGGCAGTAACCAGAGGCAGTAACAGCAACCTGGTCCAGACACACATACTAGAACTGGTCCACATTTCTAGTACAGTTACAGCCCCTCCTAAAACTGTGTATTTGGGAATAGTGCACGTTGGAGGGGAAAAAAAAACTGTGAAAAAATAACAACATCACATATATATGTCATGTCTGTTGTGGATCTCCATTCATACCTCCCAGTTTAGGGATCTTGCCCTCATCTGTTGATGCTGCTCACAGCTCTGTCACCACGAGTTCACACCTTGCCATGTGCCCTGGCTTATCTCCTGGCTATACTATTTTCTGCCTCTTCCACTCCTGCATAAGGCTCTTACCATTCCATTTTTTTAAATTTTTTTTTAAATGAATCAATCAGAGCCAACTTTATTGCCAGTCTGCAGTTCTCAGGTGCTTCTGTTGCATTTAGTGCCAGCCCTCAGTTTTAATGTCCTAGGATTGTGGAAATTTCTGCTTTTGTTTTTTCTTAAAGGTTGCTTTCTAGGCCTCTTGCTTGTAAAGAAACTCCTGACAATGTCACCTGTAAGGAACACATAGCAATTAATTTATTTTTAAATAATGTAGGCATTGAGCTATTCTCATGAAACCTACAGCTTCTGAAACAGTGGGAGATGAGAAATTGAATTGGATACTTATCCTTCTTTTCTCAGTGGGTGCACTTTCCCCCCCCTGAATTCTGTCCCTTTGTCTTTTCACCCAGAATCCTCTGATAAAACCCTTGCTAACATTCAGTTAATTTTCTTAGGTCTGTCAGCACATTTATACCTGTATTTTCAATATACTTTTTAAGTATACTATTTAAGAGCCCATATAGATGGCACATTGGAATGATTATTAATGCAATTTTAATGTATTTTTATTACTTTAATAGTCCACCAAAAAACATACAGCTAATATAAAAGTTGACAAAAATGAAATATCATTTTGAGCCTTCCATGTAGACTTTAGACAGGATATGTCAGTTTCCCTATCATATCCTTTAGTCTGACGTAATTCCAAAGGCATTATTTCAATTTTTCCTTTTCACACTCTGTATCTATAGGTGATTGCATTCTGTCTCCTTGGCATTGTACTGTACTGCCCACGAGCAACACCTTCTGTCCCCCTTTTTTATGTTCAGCTTGTTCCTTAGCACTTTTAAGACACCATGTACTATTCACATACTCCTTAGAGTTTTCCAAAATCATAAAAAATTGCTAGCATTGAGTTTGTCAGTAGCTATCATCAAGCAAGAAAGTCAAGAAAACTCCCAAAATCTCTGAGATCAGCTGGAGTCTGTACTACCATCTTTAGGTTGTACTACCACCCATCGGCTTGTAGTAGAATCAACAAAAGCAGCTGAGTGGACAAAGCCCCTGCTCTGCTGCTGGAGCACAGCCTGCCAGCAGCTCAGCTCCTACAGGGATGTGAATCCTAGCAGCTGGAAACTCCTCATCCCTGATGGATTTAGCTGCAGTGGCTAGAAAGGTACCAAATCCTGTTACGGTCCTCTTCGACTACAGCTACATCTGACAGGGATTTTTGGCTTTTCAAGGATTTTCTTGGTAGCTGGTGCAAGACTAGATTTCTTCTCTATGAATTGTGAGGGAGTTTAAAAAGTAATGACTTAAAAAAAGTTTCCTTTCTTTAATTTTTTTTTTTTTTTAAATGGAAACACTATCAATTTCAAATATAAAGTTCTTTTCCCAGACGAAGGTGCAAGCTATCTTGCTCTTCTTTCTCATTCTGGGAAGTCTTTCACTCAGGATCACTCTTTACAGCTTAAGCTTGCTACTGAATTCTTAGTATTGCAGGTAAAGCTACTTAATCTTGAAGGTTATTGTCAGCAGAAGTACTGAAATGCCACAGGTTTTGATGTCAATGTAATCTAGTGCATCTTTAAGTAATTTATCTTATTTGATCAGATAAATCATCAAACTTGTTTCTTTTCATTTCAGTCATCTGTATCTTTCTGTAATTTCTTTGGGCTTTACTGCAGTTGCAGCAGCACTGCTTGATTGGAACAAAATCTGCTGGTTCAAAAGTAACTAAAGACAAATACCAATCTTTATGTGCCAACTTCAGGTATAATTTATCATATAACTAAATATCCATGTAAGACAGATCATGCTGATTTTGGTCCAGGAGCTATGAAAAGTGTAGACCTCTAACATTCAGTCCAACCTGATTGTGATATAACCTCACTGTGAATATCTTGTGAATGCAGCTTCTGTGACATATTGACATACATTGTACAGCAAACAGGTAATGTTTAGAAAGCTGCAGCATTAGTTTCAATTAGCTAATGCTAATTAACATTGGCCTAAAATGTACATAACTATAAGAATATAAAAACTTTTAGCATTACTTTTGCTAGGACTGCTTTAAAATGTTTGCTTAACGACATAGAAGAAAAAACTTGTATATAGACTCCTTCGTTGATATTAAACATCAGCTCATTTCATGTGCCTGATACCCAGCCTTTAGCAGCTCAGCACAGTAACCACATCTTGCTTTACACCAGCTCTAGATGAAGAGCTCTTCATGTTAAAAACAGGTGATGTAGCCCCATAGTTACTGGCTTGTATCTTGGAACAGGCAAGAGGACAAACATTGTGTAGGGAAATATGCATGTACAGCCTTCTGGGGCTGTGAATATTGGTTTCAGTGAATTTTGAGATTCAGATTTTGTTTACAGCTAGAAAACCCAGTAAATACTGAACCTAACTCATAATATAGTTATTACTGGTTTTACACTTACACAAGGTAACAGCAGACAGAACAAAAGAATATTCTGAGTCTTTCTTTACTGAGTGTGAACACGGGATGTTTTCTACACTATTGCTGCATGGTGAGACTGACCATGAATAAGGAGACAGCCAAGGTGCAAATAAACCAACAACAAAGTGCCTTTTGTCAGTATTATAAGAATGTCTTAATTTCATAACAGATGAACTGTGACCTTGGTATTTTGTACCATGTATTTTTAAAAGCCGTAATTTATTTATTGTCTGTACTTTTATAGCATTTCCTTAAAACATTTTCTATGTATTGTCCATTATTTTCAGTAATAAAAATATTTTGGAGAATTTCCAACTATACTAATTATAGGAACTGTCTGATTTTTGTTTGTGGTGTGCCTTGAGAATACAGCTCTTTTTTTCCATACAACAGTTCAACAAAAATTCCCACTTCAGAATATATTACTTTTCACTCTTATTAATATGAACAATATTGTGTGAAAAATACTCAGATGTATAAACTTGCTGAAATCTTTTTAATGTTTCAAACATCATCTGTTTAAAAGGAACTGCATTTTGGCTCTACACAGCAGAGGGCAAAGTTATTTGAGGTGATTCATTTAATTAGAAAGTTGTTCTAAAGATAACTTTTTCTTACCAGTGTTAGTATGTTTAAAAGTATTTGACTGTAGCCTTATGTTGCTACGCTAAGTATGTAATTTTATTAGCTCTCACTGAGGGGATTCAAGCATTATTCATGCATACACTGAAAGGCATCATGCCTTTTAGAAATGCAACTGTTGCTCCAGTGGAACACCTGAATAATGAATTATTTATGAAAACAAGGAGAATGGGAGGGGAGCCCTTCTTCAAAGTCATGTCTGTTTCTTTCTGCATGTTTATATGTGATTATTTTTCTAGAGTCTTGATGTTAAAATTCGGGTAAGTTTTACATTGTAACTGCTTTCGGAGCCTACTAACTTTGACTTGAAAATCTTTGTTTTAATTTTTAATACATGGTGCTTCAGATACTGAAGATGTTTAGAACCCAATCCCTGCTGGTCTTTGTAGACAGGATCTATTAATATATAATCTTTGCTCTGCAACTCCATACCTGTTTTGTGCAGGCAATGTGAAATCTAGGGAAATATTGTTTCTCTAAAGCATTCCTCTCAGACTTGAATTTTGAGTATTTCTAGTGAGTTACTTTGGCAATAGAGCAGCAGAGATAAAACTTGTTCAGAGGAATACATCCATTTACGATTAACACCTACTAGGTGGGTCAATACTGTCCAGGGAAATGCAAGACCACAACAAGGGTTAGCCAGCTATTAGTTTATTGATAATATAAATTGCAAACAGCATGGGAAGCCTCAGTAACCACACAAAGTTGTGAAGGAAAAGGAGTCTGGTCAGGCACCTGATCAAGGTTCAGTCCAGGGGCATCCCTCCCTCAACTTCGATACTTGTTCTTTTTTACAGCAGGTTTTATACATCTATATCTCTCTCTATATATAAATCTATTTCATGCCCACCTGGTTACACATCAAACAAGACAATGATGCAATAATTAAAAGCTTGGGTCACCATGACCTGAGGATCATCAGTGGGGGCAGTATGTTTGCTTTGTGAACTGGGACTACATCACATACATTGAGCCATGTCCTTCATGATCTTCCAAGTCCTGCCCCTGCAACCAGTACATCCCAATGTGGTGCATTTCTCTGTACAAACTGCAGGGACCAGGCTTAAAACCTTGTAATGGATAATTTTATGCATAGTTTTTCTTTCACCTCAACCAGCACATTATGAAAAAAGACAAATACACCCCCATCCTTGTGGTATAGCTACTTACACTTGCAGCAGCACAGATATTTACGTGTTAAAAAACTTATATACAATAGTATGTTTCCTATTATTTCCATATTTAAAAAAATGTAATGCAAAAATATTCTTAAATTCCTTCCCCAAAATAATCTGAAAACTTACACGGGGTTTTGAAATAATGTGCACAAACGAAGATTACCTGAAAATATTGCCTGAAGGAAGACAATGAGAATCAGAATGGCAATATGCCATCAATAGTGCTTAGAAAATGCAGTTGTTCTGAGGTTGGCATTTCTTTTGTTCACTTGGCTCTCTCTATTCTGGCAGATTCATATCAATCCCAAAGCAAAAATCATCAATAAGGTGCTTCATTAAGACATGGAAAATAGTCTTCAGTCTTGAAGAGGACTGGAGGTTCATAGAGGGTCTGCTGTTGTCGTGAGGAAGATGATTTCTGCAAATTAGATAAGTTTATTTTTTGCCTTCTTCATAAAGCATTTTAAAACAAAGCCTGCAGAGCCAAAATGCAAAACAAGGAAAGTTTCTGAGGCGTAACTCCTTAGCTGAATAAATTCTTAATCATAGATGAGTCTGGCATATCCCTAATGTTACTGAAGAAACGCAGCCTTTGGCCTTTGCCATTCCAGCACCTAAAGAGACCCAGTCCTGGAACATGCACGATATGCCAGCACTGCAGGAGCCACACTGTACCATCCAGCTGATGGAGAATCATTGCAACCTTCATCCTTTCCAAGCCATACACCTTTACCTTTCCTGCTGCAGCCTTCAAATTCTCCTCAGCCGCTTCTTTTGAGCCAACTCTGAGCCTGGGTTCTCATTTAGTTACTCAATAAGACTTCCTATGGAAACACACCTAGCAAATGATTCTTTCAAGAAGGCTGCTGCTCCTGCCGAGCTTCTTCATATGACACATTGTTAAAAATAATGTGGCAGTGGACTGGAAAAGAGCTGTTACATTGTTTTTCAGGAAAGGTGTACATGTTGCTTTTAAATACTGACTGTAGATTGTTTTGCTACATCAAATGGCTCATTGAAGGTGACAACATCAAGGGTCACTAGTGACTACTGTGTCAGCCTTGCTGCATGTAAATAATGCTGCAACACAATACAGACACAAGGTATGTTTTCAATGCCTGATGTAAAATAGAATGCTTGAAATCAAGATTTCATTCATTAAAAGTTCTTTTCAACTAATAAAAAGATTTTGAAGAACTATTTCATAGAGCCTTGTCAGTTCGGAATGAGGAAATCAGCCTTTACCAATAATAAAGTTAAAAATATAACAAATATCATTGTAGCCTTGGAGTTTAGAATGGTTTTATAGCACCAAAATAAAGATATAAGTAATCATACCTACAAAACAAAGTGGAAGTTTTTCAATATTCAGTTGAGCTGTATACTTGTATTCCATATGAAGTAAGTACATATTTTCCCACTATATACAAAATCGCTGATATATTAAATTATGTCTTTAACTTTACAATACAAGGAGTTTTTCTGCAACTCCTGACACGGATTTAAGAGGTGCTGTATTTGCCTCTGTGCAAGAAGGGGGTAATTTCAATCCAGTGAGGAAATTTATAGGCAGGCAGAGTATCCACAATTGCCTAAGCACACATTTATGGTTAGTTATTTTTGCAGCTGCTTAGCATACATTTATACCTTTTGAGAGTCTACATTCTTAGTGATATTAAAAGTCTTATAATACTGTTCTTTACACTGCCTGATATTCACAAGGGAAGAACTTTGGGCAAAATCTGAAAGGGAGATTATAAACACACACCTTGAGAAATGGAAAATACAGCCTTTGTGTAAAGAAACAGATACATTTAAATGGGAAGAGAATGAGGGAACCTGAGTAAATTAAAACTAGCAATAAAATATGAACTACAGCTACAGAGAAAATCATGATATCAAAATCACCTTCTTTTCCAAACATGTATTTTACCTTTGATGTATTGAGCTAGTTAAATACCAGGCATGTGGAGAAATCTCTACAGGCATTTTCATTCACATATGTTTGTGTTTACTATTGAAAGTAGGTATTTTACTATGCAACACTCAGAACCACTGTGGAACAGTAACCTGCCTTTCACTGAATCAAATAATGCCAGTAAGTTCTGAGTGTTATTTTACTGCTATTCATAATCAAACTAAGAAACCACTGGAGATGCCAGGTTCACCTTCATGACACTTTCAAAGGTAGATTTTCTACCTTTTAAATTGTGGAAAAAGTGCTAATTTGACAAAATGTTCCCATACAACAGTAAAAAAGTACTTTCTTACAACTATCAAACTTTTCAAGTGAAGTTTGTAATTCCTTGGCTGATAACTGTTTCTAGAAAAAAAATGGAAAATACTGTTAAATACTCTTCAAGGCAACTTGTGCTGTTTTTTGGTTTTGTAACTGGCCCATAAAGTGCAGCTTTGTGTTGTTGTTTTTAGGTTTGTTAAAGAAAAAATGACAGAACCCAAAACTTAAACACCAAGGAAAATGAAGGAATGAGATGAGAAATTAACTTAAAGACTGCACAGTAAAGAGCAGTGAAGAACAAGTCCCTTGAACTGAGCTTTAACAAGACAACACATGTTCTTTTTATATGTATTTTTCTCTGCTGCCATACAGGCTTGGAAGTTGTAGGATCAAAAATACCTCGACATGATACCTCAACATCATGTGGTAACATGATTATCAAACCATGTGGTTTGAACATAAACATGACCTTTATTTTAAAAATACTGTGCAGATTAGCTTTCATTTTCTTTTTTGGTAATATTTGTGCAGTGATGTTATCAATGCAGAAGGATCCTTTAACAGTGTTGCCTGTACAGGCTCTTCCTACTTGCTTTGCACAGCACCAGAGATCAGGGGTGCTTTAGTATAAAGGCTTGTGTGTTATGTGCTTGTTTGTGTCCTTCACATTCATTTCTTTGTGTGCTCAGCCTTCTTTTGCAACGTTACACAAATCTTGTAAGAAATTGAATTTTTAAGTTTGGTTGCTTCCTTTCTTTTTTTTTTAAAGAAGCCTGAGAATTCTGTAAAAATCCTAATAAAGTAGATAAAAAATGTACAGCTACATTCAGATACATGTATAACAAACTCATTATTATTTTAATCATCTGGTCTAGTACGCACAGCAACTAAGCTGGTCACGTGGCAGCAGAACTTTACTTACATTAAGGAAGGATGGCATGCTGATTGTGTGCAAGATTTTCTTGAATGTGCTCGGAAAGGCTCCAAGGTCTGTTTCTGCCTTAATGACCCGTTCTTCCAGTCCAGCTACACTATTTCCAATCATCTTCACAAAAGCCTAGTGTGAAAAAAACCCCAACCCAAATAAATATGGCATTTTCACTAACAAAATAAAACAGGATTATGTATTGCAAAACAGTGGTGAAAGATCCATTGCTTAAACGAGGAGTCAAAAACTTCATGCTCTATTTCCCTTCTACCTACAAGCCCATTTTAATGCTAGAAATTACTTGAGATACTTAAAAGGCTGAAAACCAGGTTAAATCTAATAAAATAATCTTCCCTTTCTGACTTAACTTTTGAGTAACGAACTTAGATTTTTCAGAATCTAGGTTTCTACCTGCCTTTCTACTACCAAAAGAAAAACCAAGGATCTGACCCGTGGTTTTGAAGCTTTATTAGGGATCAAGTGATCTCTCATTCTATTTGTTTCCGAACTTTGAAAGCTAACACAAAAAAACTGCCTTGCTTCAAACAGTCAGCGAACAATTTTTTTTTTTTTAAATATGTTACAAAAAAGATCTAAAACATGTCTGGAATTCCCACAGTTCCCAGAAATTCTTCCTACGTGTAGTCCTCTTTATTAACCCTGAAGTACTGAACCCAGCCTGGACATGGGGAGCACAGTTCACCTGAGCTCACTCCACACGTGTGCACATATATACACAAATATGCAGACAATGGTTTTTCCCTCCCTTAGGAAACAAAGTGCATCTAGAAGACAGCAAATACATACCTCTAGTTTGTCAATCTTCCTATATATCTGCCTCATTTCTGTAGCTTTTGTGTAAATTTGAGGTATACTTTCATTGACAACTTGAGAGGAATCACTTCGAATCTAAAGACAGTGCAAGGAAATAATAGAAAAATCAATGAAGGAAACAAAATGTTTAGTAGATTTTATTCTGGAAACTAGAATTGTGCTCCAATGAACAGACTAAAATTTAGAGTTTAAAAATACTGGAATAAATTAGTATAAAAACACTAGATTAAAATAAACAACTATGGCTTTTTTGTATAGTTTATAAGTAACTTTGAAGAAAATGTATTTTGCAGAGACTAATATTTACTTTTATATTTGTATTAAAAATAGGTGAATACAATCTCTTCTGAACTGAGATGGAACATTTTCTAAGACACACTAAAGAATTAAATATACTAAGCTAAAAATTTGTTTTAAGTTTTACTGTCTGTACTTTTCCTCAGGTTTGTTGAAAAAGTCAGGCCACAAAAATCTTAGTTTACCGGTATTTAAAAAAAACCCCCAAACCTACAATAGAGTTGTGCAGCAGAACCATATGTGCTACACTTTAAAAGATGGCCTAGCTACCAATGTCAGCTTACAGGAACTTTCTGTTCAGTTCCCCCATCTAACCTCATGAGAAAAGTGAAAACAAAGCTGCCTTTCTGAAAAGAGGGTCCCCTAAAGACAAATCTAGCTTTGGTGGTTTGGCAACTCTGATTAGATACTTTCATTATAAAACCAACAAAGGATGTCTTTATGTATTTTAAAGGATAAGCAGAATATCATACTGTTCTTTAAAACCTCTGTCACTGCACCATTCAAAGTGGGATTCTGTGTATATACATAGATAAGAGTACAAATACAACTACACAAATACACAGTTAGGAAAGATTTCTTCACTGAAAGGGTTGTCAAGCAGGCTGCCCAGGGAAGTGGTAGAGTCACCATCCCTGGAGATATTTAGAAGATGTGGGACTTTGAGACATAGTTTAGGGGTGGATATGGCAGTGCTGGGTTAATAGTTGGATTTTATGATCTTAGAGGCCTTTTCCAACCTAAGAAGTTCTGTATGATTCTACAGCTATATGGACACATTTTGCTCTGATATGAAAGCTTGGTAGTTTTCATCCATGAGTTACCTGATTACCAAAATAAGTCATCCAATTATCAAATGTGTTTTCATACTGGAACCTGCCTAGACTAAAGGCTTCTTTCTCTCTGTGTCTTACTTACAAACACCGATTAAACTGTGTTTAATCTGACTTCGAATACACAACCACATGCATGTTATACGTACCATGTCCAGCATTCCCACGAATTCATCCACCCTGGTCAGTAAGTCTTCTAGACTCTTGTCTAAGCTTTCTATCTGCAAAACAGAGGCTACTTAAAGTGCTTGAAAACACACACACGCATATTCACAAAACCCCGGCCAGTCTCACAAATAAGACCACCGAGTACAGACACCGGTCAGACTACAATCAGCCCCACAGGAATCCCACGGCTTTTCCCTCTCTCGGCTTCATTCGGCGCAAGGGACGGGACCGCCGGTACGTCCTGTCCTGCACAGCCGCAGCCCGGGAGCACGTCCGGCTCCAGAGGGCTGCGCTCCCACGGCACCGCTGCCCTGTGCCCGGGAGCTGTGCCGGAGCCCCCGGCCCGGCCCCTCGCCCACCTGCTCGCTGAACAGGCTGCGGTCGGCGAGCAGGTACGCGGAGTAGGCGGCGGCGGTGGCGCTGAGCGACGCCTCCGAGGCGTCCTCGTCCTCCGCCTCCCCGAGGCCGGAGGCCCTGCTTTGGCTCTGGGACACGTTCCCGCTGTCCGCGCCGGGGCAAGCATCCGGCAGCTCGGCTCCAGCCTGCTCGCACGCACCGGCGGCCGCCGCCATCCCACGGCCCGCTCCGCCGGGATGCACCGCCCCTCACATGACCGGGCGGGACGGCGCAGCCGCGCTCCCGGCAGGCGGGGCGGGGGCGGCCTGGTGCCCGCGGCCCGGCACTGGGAGCGAGCGGGGCGGGAGCGGCGGAGGGCAGGCATCGCTGGTGCACGGGTGGGGAATGGCGCCTGGCTGGAGGAAACTCAGGCTCCGCCGCCTCCGAGCCGCCCCTGCCGCGCGCTGGGACGGGAATGCGGGAGAGTTTGTGGAGGATGTGGCCTTTAGCGAGGGCCGGCGTGTGCCGCTGCTTCCTCAGCCACACACCCTCCATGCCCGGTCGGAAATTTAATCCCACACTCGAAGGGGCCCAGCGTGTGAAACCCGAGAGGCTCAGCCGCGTTTCCACGCAGATTCCTCCCGTCACGGCCTGAGCTGGGAAGGGAGCTCACTGTGAGTGGACACAGTACAACATAGCTTCTTCACTTATGGCTATGGGGCACTCAAAATAGAAGCTGGGTTGTGTGTGTGTGTGTTTGTTTGTTTAGCCCATGAAGATGCTGCACAAAATGCTTGCAAGCCTTAAAAGTTATTTCACAAGGTATTGGATCCAAGGCTGACACATCAAGAGCTGGCTGTTCTCAGTTTGTAATTTGTACATGTGTGTGAAACAACTTATGGTTCCTCCCTCTTGTGATGAATGGGGTGGCAAAGTTTGGATAGATTGTACTAGAACGCTTTCTATGGACAATGACAGCCAGCAGGCTCCGGGCGAAGGGGTGCAGAGCGGCCCTCAGAGGTATCCCGGCCTTTTTCCAGGGAGCCAGAATTACCCCTCAAAGCCCGGAGGTCTGCAGCAGGCCATGCTATGAGGAGGGTAGGAAGCTACTCGGTTCCCGTGGAAATCAAAATAACAGGAACCTTTAATAAAAGCAGCACTGAGAAGAAACACTGCACTAAAATGGTTGCGTAGTTGAAGAGCCACTCAAACCGGATACTTTGTTTTCACAGGGAGGGGAGATACTTCCACATGAAATGCTTGAGGCACGGGGAAGAAATACAGAGTAGAAGTAAGACAGAGAACATTTTATTGCAGACAAGGTCACATTTTCATCAGTTAACTAAGGTAAAATGAGTAACTTCAGCCAGACAAATCCACTTATTCATAAAAGTAGTCTTACTGAAGGTGTAACAAATTTTTCTGGATAAGATGGTCTGATTGACTGAAGCATATCCAGCTATTCATTTATTTTACTGCACCAATAAATCTATCCAGATTTATTTTTTCTTAATGAAAACCTTTGGTAAAATACAAACACAGTTTTAAGACGAACAGGATCAATGTTCTATTCTTACTGTGCTGGGAAAAGTCAGTACAGCTCTATAGCTGCTTTGATACCTAGAAAAGTTTTAATTAGAGTAATTGAAAGACTTTTAAAATAAACTCTTAAAGCAAATCTAAAAGAAATAAACTAAGTTTGATGTCCCAAAGATATTTAACCATGAGCAGAAGACTGGTTGTTCCACAGGTGTTCTAAATTAGCAACAATTAATTAGTCCACACATCCTTTTTCCAGCCATTACAGATTCCAAAACGGAATGTAATTTTTCCAAACCAAGACTCCTGGATTTTCATATTCATAAAATATTTAAGAAATGTCTATTCCACCATATAAAAAAAGCTTTAATGTACTACAAAGTTAAAAACAAAGAGCAAATGACACAAGCTAAAAGTAGAAAAATACATTTTAAAACATTTATATTTTGTTCCTTACACTGATCAAGATATAACAAAATATTTTAGATTAGACCACTTTGATAAAACTCATGGTGTTTCCAGAAGCAGACAGGTACTGACTCAACAGTCACTGGTCACTCACTAGCCACCTGGCCACCCAGCAAAGGTGTCTGACCTTCACAAATATCCAGTATATTTTAATTTTCTAGAAGTCCTGTGTAGACATTAAGCTTTATTACTGGAGGAGTCCAAAAATAACCGAACAATTCTAAGTTAGGCTTGAGAGTCAGTCAGCACCCCTCCCCTCCGTAGGGCAATCTCTTGTCAAGGAAAGACCTGGTGGATTCGGGTTGCCCCAAAGGTACAGCAAGGACCTGTGTCAGCTCTGAGGCTTGCATGCCTAAAAACTCACACGAACCACGATTTTGAAAAAATAGAGATGACGTGGGGCGGGAAAAAAAACCAACAACAAAAAAGGAGGTATTATCTAATAAATACGGTGAGAGAATACAAGGCGGCAGCGGCGCTGCCCCCGCTGCGGTGCCCCCGCCGGCCGGCAGGTGGCGCCCATGGCCCGGCAGCCGCGGCCGCGGCCCGCGGGAAACACGCGGGTTTACATGGATATGGATTTCTATCGTTTCCTTTGGAAAATGTGTCTGCAGCGTCTCTCGAACGCTGTTACCACCGGAATAGGAAACGGCTGCTTTTACAGAGCTCGTCTGGATTAGACATAACGCTGAGAAGACGGTGTAAACAAGTCGGTGGAACGGCTATATGTAACAGAAGAAGACGGGATGGCTATAATGAAGCACTCTCTCCTTAGCTGGTATTAGAAGAAAACCAGGTTCCACTTCAAATAGACATGTCTGTTACTATTAAAATCTAATTCATATACATGCATGTATAAATACATCTACCCATGCTTTCAAACCCCAGTATATAACACTGCCATGGGTAGCCTGTAAGACTGCTTAGGTTTAAACCAACTAAAACAAATTTGTGTTCTCACTTCAGGGCTGGGACATAAACCAGGTTTTGCAGTCTGGCTTTCTCCTGACAAATTTTGCAGTGCATGACAGTTTTATGTCTAACTCCAGATGCCATGTTTCCTAGAAAGCAACAATTTTCTGCACCCATGAGGTCTGTGAGAATATCAGCTCCCTGTTTTGTGCATGTTTTGCACGAGTCAGTTGTCCCAATTGGCACTTAAGACTGTAAGGAGAATTGCAGAAATTGCTACTAAAGTGTAATGACTGTTCCGTCCTCCTCGATACCTCCTCTGGGGATAACCAGACTGTGTCGAGGATCAGTTTTTAAGGAACTGAGTAATTTATGGATGCTGCCATTGCTTTCTCGGCCAGAGTTGTTGTTGAGCACCAGGTCCCTTTGAAGTCTGTGGCTAAGGCTGCTGCCATTGATTCGAGAGAGGCTACTGGAAGTAAGGCTGTGCAGTTTAGGAATGTGTTGTGGCTCCAGACCACCCTCGATGACAATGTCAGCCTCTTCATCACTCTCCATTTCATCAGGGTGGAAGTTCTGCAGCACGTGGGATGTAGGCAAGCTATGGTGACTTGCAGTGCTGTCTGTAGACTGGCCAGAGCTACCAGACATCCTGCTGCTCCGAATAATATTGTTCCTCTGGTTTGCTGGCTTGACCGTGATAATGAGATTATGGCTGTTGGCAATCATCATGTCTGTGACTTGGTCAAGAGTCTTTCCTGCTACTTCAATGCCATTAACTTCCAGGACTTCGTCATTCACAGCCAGCAAGCCTGTGCTCTCTGCCAAGCCACCAGGAACCATACGGGAGATGAAGATACCGGGTACTTTTTCCAGTCCGTGAGGAGTCACCCGTACGCTGGTGCCGTCGCGAATGTAAAACCCCAGGGGTTTCTCGCACCCGTGTCGATACAGCCTCACTCTCCTGTGTGTTTCGGGGAGAATGTCCACATCGATTATGGAAGACACCGGTCTAAAATCATGAGGCATACTAATGTTGATGTGGGGACGCCGGCGGAGGTTGTCGTTGCGCAGTGTCACCAGAGCCTTCTTCTTCCTCGACAGCGTATTGGTCCCGAAATTGCTGTAGTCCACTTCATCTGAAAGAGAAACAGTGCTAATGTATCAAACAGAATAATTCAATCTGCAGGGCATTTTCCTCCTCCAGTTGGTTCAGTGAAAGCCATTACTAATAGTGATATGGAAATAATAATAACAAGAAAAAAAATACTGATATGGGAAAAAATAGAATTAATTCTTCCATGAAACAGATATGAATTAACTGTTTACAATGACTCCCCATACTTCTTCCATGTTTTGGAGAAAAGAGACTTCTGATTCTCAGCTCTTGTCAGCTGGGCAGAAGGCAATTTCTTGCTGCAAGCCCGATACCCCATCTTGGACATAAGACTGTATTTTCAGAGCTGGATTGTAATTTTACACATACCTCTCAGGTGGGCAAGGAGCATATACACATTCCTAATCTAAAAGTCTGAATTGGGGAGTATTTTAATGCCCAATACACTGCCTTAACCTGAGATCCAAACATGAAGGCAAGAGTGCAAGAGAGACATTTTTCAGCCTAGGCTTTTCTAGTAAGGGAGTTTTGTTAATAAGCATCTCTTGGTACATCACTTTTCTCTCTGGAGTATTTTACTTCAGTTCAGCTGAACTTGACAGCAATAAAAAGTGCTAAAAGTGCCAGATAACAAAAGGAAGCAAGCAGCTGTGTAAGCAAGCAGAGTGGCAGAAAGAGAAGCAGGTAGAGGCAAACAGCTCTGCTTAGTCTGTATGCTAAGGATCACTGAATGGAGATGGATTCACATACACACTCCTGCCTTTAAGAGCAAGATTCACAGGGAAATTCCTTTCTGGAGTCTGCAGTTTAAGGAATTGTTTAAATATTTCAGTCTCCGTAGCAGTTATCTCAAGGGCACGTGAAAAGTGATCACCTTTAATTCACTCAAGTAAAGAAAGTTATTCCACATAAGAAGTTCATGTTGTGCTTTGCATAAAAAATACCTAGGTCATGAAGTTGTTATTGTACCAATTGTGTCACTGCATCTCACAATAAAAATACTGCGCATATATTTAACATGAACCATGCACTAGCTGGAAAGTTATTTCACCAGGAGTTTAAGCATACTTTTCAGATAAACTAACAGACATTCAGTTTATTCTCCTGTTGAAGCCAAGCAGTACCATACAAAATACAAATACAGAACTGGCACTAAGAAAATTGCTTCTCTGACAAATTAACCTTGCATAGCTATGTTTCAGAGAATAAGACAATACCTCTACCTGATAAAGTTTGGAGGGGGGGAAAGGGTGTTAGTAAAAACAAGCTTACAACTGCATTTTTATGTCTTGCAAGGTTTCATTTTCAAGCCTACTTTCAAGATGTATTATTGACAGACTTCAATTAAATGACATTAAGTTACACTAATTAAAGGACACTAAAAAAAGTGGTCGGTAGCAACCTGATCTAACTGAGCCTCCTCGGAGCAGAGTGTTAGATTAGCTGGGCTCCAGAGGTGGTCCCCTCCAGTCTAAGTTATACAGTGATCCTACATAGTCCTTTGGGCTGGAAAAAATAATTTAAAGACTTCAGAAAGATTATTTCTGCATTCTCCTATAACTTATTTACACTGGCTATAGTAACCCTGAGGAGATCACAAGGCACCTGGAAGGTCATGTTGAAGAAAAAGCTTCTGTGAAGATATTCCCTGGACAAATCCGTTGTGTTTAACCTCACATTCACCTCTTCTCTCTCCTCCCCGGATCTTCAGAGCTGTATCAGCTGCACAGGCCCTATTGTGTTATTTAGACTGGTGAGGCACAGGATTGGAAGTCCTTAAAATCACCCAAACACAAGAAGCTCCTAACCGGTTTCTGGAAGGGTATTCATAGCCAAAACAGTGACTATGGAGAGATGGCACGTCCTCAAGTCCACCTGGTGAAAAGTCAGTGCAGTGACTACTCTTTCGAGTACAGCAGCCAAAGCCAGGTATTATTCCTCTTCTTCCATCAACAGAATCACCATCTACATTCAGCTACTTCTGATGGATGACTCCAAAGGTTCACAACAAATATTTTTCCTTCTAAAGCATGAGTGTACAAGAGATACCTCTCATCACCACAGTCTCCAACACTGTGCCCAGCTCACCCCTCCCAGTTCACTGATAAATTTCTGTGCCAGTCCTATGAAAACAACTTGGGGCTTCAGATCTAGAGTCCAAATTCTTCCTTACTTGAAATACAGTTCTGTGGATTAGTAGTGCTGTGCCTTAAGGTCCAAGAGAACCTTTATCAAATTTTTAGTTTAAGATGTCAATTAAAATTACACATGGGTTTATGCATTTAAGACTGTCTCCAGGAGTACTGGCAAAAAAGCTTATAACAAAACCTGCATTCCTTAAAGACTCAGAAAATTAGGCAGGTCAGTACAGTTCATTGCACTGTGAGTAAAATGAAACACATGCCCTGGTTAGCCATCTATCCCCTGGAAGCACACAGGTAGTAGCTTCTATCTCCCTCTCTCTCTCTCTCTGTTATTAACCCTTAATTACTTTAGGGCAAACTTGCAAAAGCTTTACCAAAGAATTAATCTGTGAATATTAGTTGACAAAACCGTTTTCTTTCCCTTAGATTAACAACCTAGAGAGTTAATTTTCACAAGATGCAAGTTTGTGATGATAAAGTAGCAAAGTCACAGAAGTATGCTGGCCCTCCTAACACACATAAGTAATTTCTGAAGCACTTGCCTTGAGCTGAACCACCAGCAGGGCACTGGCACAAAAGAAGTGGTTGTTTTGTGCCTGTGACCTCCTCACCTGTGCTCAGCCCACTAACTAGTCTCCCCAGATGATTGTCAGCATTCTTAACCTCTAAACAGCTTCAAAACAACCACTTCCTTTAATAACAAAAAGCCCATCTCACCACAAAAATGCTAACTTTTTCCTCCAAACACAAACCAGGCATGAGCAGGGATTACATTACAAGTGATGCAGGTTACCTTCAGCGTGGGACCACTGACTGTTCTAGGATTTAGTATTACAGGGCTGGACCACGTTGAAAAATGAAGTCCATGTCCTGCTGATGACTGGAGTTCTTGTTTTTAAAACAGTGCCAAGCAGCAGTTCCCAACTCTGACTATAAATGGGATTCTATATGAGGAAGATGAAATCTAATTGTCTAATCTAACAGGTAAGAACTGTTAAAAGCTATTACAGGTTGGAGAAATGAGAGCTAATTTGAAGAGTTTTTAAGAAAAAATACCAGCTTTCTTTTATAGAGAATATTTGAAGTTCAGAATACATGCTTTTTGACAATACAGGGATTATTACATTGCTCGAATTTAAGATAACCTGCTCTCTAGTGGTTACATTCGCTTGAGACATCACCTTAAAATAAAAAAAATTAGTAAAACAGAACAAACAAAAAATCCTCTAGAACAAAACACCTACACCCTCAGTGTTATTTAGAACCACTACTCTTGCTACAGGAATAAAGCAAAGTATGTCAACTGAAGTTTAACATCAGCTGTTGCTGTGGCAGCAGAAAGTCATCAATCACTACCACAATGAAAATAAAATTTCCTTCTTCACAAGGGAACTGGGAGAACTTAGCCAACATGATTCACTTTTATCAACTACAGGGTGGTCACACAATGGGGCACTACTCCTTTCCAGTACTAAACTGCTCAGGTGGCATGTGTCAGGCTGAAATGAAACTGTATCAGTGCATAATTTATGATGACACACTTCTAATGAAGGTCAGCAGCTTGTTAGGTTTTGAGTTTCTCACCATACAGGATTTCAAGCAGGAATGCCACTTCAGCGAAAGAAATGGACTGTGCTTGCTGCCAGGTCTCAGGCAAGACCAGAATGTACCATATGGAACCAGACAAAGCTCATTTTTCATTTGTTGCAATATCAAATTCCCCTTTTGCTCTGCAAAAAGGGTACACAGAACCCTGCATGTACACTAGCATGAGAAGTGTCATCAAATGGCACATCTGAACAATGCCTAAAGCACTGAATCTTACAGGGTGTCATCTTTTCTTATGTCTCAAAGGAGGCCAGAGTTAAATGTTACTTACATACAGGTGAGAAAGGGAGAATTAGTCTTTTAAGTCTTGAATATGTCCCTCATTTCTCGGAATACGCCAGATTATATGGATCATTTTAATCTACAAGATGCAGTGCTTTCAGGTAAGGTGTACTACAAACTGGATGGATAATCCTGGATAACCACTAAACTTTAAAAGATTTGGACTGAATTTTACTTGTGCCCATAATTTGCTTCTGATTGAAAATACTGTTCCTGTAAAAAGAGACGAGGAACATAATTTACCACAGTTGGAGAAGTACTCCTTTTCAATTCTCTCATTCTTGAATCTGCAACCCAAAGCTACACAGAAAATACCTCAAACTCCTCTGTAGGCACTAAATAGCCACTCTTTTCCCCAAAAGCTTCAACTTTCAGTACACTTGAAGAGACATTTTCTCTATTAATGAGTTACACAAAATCTAAAGTATTTTGGCTGAGTTTTTTCCATTACTATGTGTTTGGTCAGTGGGGTATTTTTGGTTTTTGGGGTTTTTTTAATAGCATTGTCACTACCTACTTACCCATAGTGATCTTTCTGTTAGAGAAATACATGTACAGATCTCTTCATGGAGAGATGGAGACTGTGCTCACTTTCTTGACAACAGTAATGGTAGTGGTTAAAAACACACCTGTAAAATCTATAACTTTGAGGTGCTCTTCTAACACTTCTGTAGTCAGCCTGTGGCTTTCCAGAACACCTTATACCTTTCTAGTGGGCATCACGAATCCTATTGTTAAGTCACACAGGACATAACAGCAGAGTAAACTAAAGGACTATTTATAAGGCTAAGAAAACTGCTTAGAGCATTTGGTTGTTGCCAAGAGAGTATTGTATTTCTGTAATTTACATGAAACAAGAAATTATAGACCTTCTGAAAAAGTCACCAGGAGCACCACTCCCACTGCTTGGACAGCTGCTTTTCATAGGAACTGCCTGCCAGATAAAATACCAAAGCTTAGCCAGATAAGATTGTATAAACAAGCTGAATTCCACAGAGAAGCAGACTGCCAGGCTCCTATAAGAACAGTTCATTTCAGACTCTACATTTTCAGTGTACATGCACTCGTGGCTTATTATTTCCTCTGGGAACTGTGGAACACTAGTTGACAGCTCTGGAAAGTACTTCAAAGACAAAATTACTTCCACTAGGGAGAGCGGCACTTCAGGCAGCTTGGGAAAGAGGCCAATGAGTCATTAATAGTGAAGGGTAACCCCTCCATCCAACAGATCTGTATTACTGAGCATTCAAATTAGCAGCAGTCCTAAAGCCACTTCAAGGGAATGTGTCATGTTTAACCCTTCTACTTTTCTGTGTCCCGGCTACAAAACACTGTCCATGTTTGACAGAAACTGCAATCACTTCCTGTTTTCTCAAGAAGATCAACACCAGAAGCATTTGTAAAAGCAATCAGACAGCAAATAAGCTGGCAGTCTCTCATTTATGACCTGTAAGGCTGACTGCATACAAAGGGATTTAAGAGGAAACAGATATGAAATGAACTATGGCTTAGGGGGAGGACCAGTGCCAACACTGCTCATCAAGGAGTATTTAATGGTGGGGAAAAGAAGGTTATCTGAATGCTAACATTGCATTGTATGTGTTGCAGGAATATTAAAAGAAAGAAATCCAGCCATACTGCTGCCAGCAACCTCTGGGTGAACCAAACCAAAAAAAACCCACTGTAGGTAAAGTAGTTGTAGCTGCTATTCTGTCAAAAATTAAGTAATGTATCCCACACATGCACAGATCCACACACAGATACTCACTCCCCTCTCTTCCCTCATATCACCGTATCAGAAGAAACTGGACATGATCTCATCAACATTAAGAAGACCACCTAAATGTTATAGTTTATCATTAACATTCAACAGGACTTTTGAAGGAGGAACTATGCCTAATAAACTGCATTTTTTGCAAAAGGCAACCTTCTTTCTCCAGTAATTCAGTCAGTACTAGAGAGATAAATTTGCCTTCCTATTTAGGAACTGTTCATTGGTAGGTTAGGATTAAAATCTAACACAGATGTATAAAACAAATGTGTCTCTGCTTCCAACATGTTTATAAACTTGTAACACCCTACGTCCTTTCAAGAAGGTAAATGTTATTTTGTTCTTTGGTTTAGCATGTTACAGCAGTCAAAACTAGAATTGCATTAATCTCAGTCTCTTTACAGTGTCAGACGTACAAAAAACATTTTTAAGCTGGTTGCCTTGAGGATGGAGACAATCAATTCCTTGGGACTGCAGCCTGTGCTACTGGTGTGGCCTCCTGCACTTCTCACTGCTTGTCATCAGAGGCCACTGTTCCCTTGCTGAATCTCTTCCTTTCCCAGCAGAAGGCCCTCGTTTTTGACTCCCAGCCCTGCTCCAGTGGAGGAGAAGAATGACCTGCAAATTCACCCCATGAAAGAAGTGAGGCCTTTGGAAGAGATGGGTGCTACCAAATGTAAGTAAGCACCCAGGCATGTACCTCCCAAAGTTATCCTTGTCCTCAGAAATATCAAAACCCAGCTCTTCAAACTGTCCCATAAGCCAACTATAAGACTCCAAATTTTACAGTGGAAGTGCTGATAGTGATTACTAGGATTGTCAGGGTTTTCTTCCTCTAAGTTTGATATGTGACTTCTATCCCAAAACATGCCAGAAACAACAGCCTTTCTCCTCTTGCTGCTTTCCACAAACCACATTATGCCAAGATTACGTTACTGCAGCACTAGAAAATTGTGGGGTTTGAGCTTTAGCTTCATTGCTGGCTTTTTTTAAAGTCTTAGTTAATCTTTCCCACTTCCTGCAGGAGGTCAGTTGGAAGTTGGGAGGAGTAATGTTTCTGCTGCACTTCTCAGATATCCATCATTATTATGTTCATCCCAGGTCACAGGTGCTGCCTGGGAGGTTTGGATGGTGAGATGGCTTCCCAGGACAGTCAGCAGTGAGGACACCCAGCAGCAGTACTTGATCGGTGATGCATGCAGAGAGCAACAGCATCACCTGTAAGCAGCGCTCCTGCTGGCCTGGCAAAAGAAGCCTATCACCGTGTATCCAACAACTCCCAGCAACCATCAACAACTGCCTTCACTCAGCTGATGGTATCAAAATGGGAGGGCTATCAATCCTATTCAAAGATTTTGGGGGGACAAAAAAAATCACCCTCAAAACCACCCTCTCCAACCGATAATTTCATACAATCTATTCAGCAAATCATCATTATAAACTTTAAATCTTAAAGATATTAAAAAATCAACCTTTAATTATTGTATTTCAACTACTCCATTTTTCACCTGCAAACACGGTCCTATTCATTCAGATCAGGCAATTGAGGGGAGCACCATTTGCTCCCCCAAACAGGCACTAAAGGAACTTTTTCCAACAGAAAATGTGTATGTGTTATGCAAAACAAATGAGAGACAAAACTGCAATAACTCTTATTAGCTAGTGCAGATACAATAAAAATCTCATTAATGACACAAAAAAGAGGTAAATTTTATCAAGTGAATATTGAATGTAACAGTTTCTCAACTGGTAGTAGAAAATATTACTTCTTGCACAAGCCTAAAGTGTGGAAGGCATGAAATAGTTACAGATTGAGCCAAAGAACAAATTCAGGAGAATATAATTCTACTTTTCATAGCTGCAATATTTGGAAAAAACACAAGTAATAAAAAATTCACCTCAAGATCACATGAATTCAGAAAACGAATTTTGTACCTCTGACAAGAAACAAAATTTTTTGTCTCATACTAGTCTCAGGAGAAGCTTCAAACATAGCTTGGAAAGGCAGCACAACACCAGGCAGCACAAAATAATGGTCGTGTATTTGCATGATGAGACTATTTACACAGCCATAGGTGAAAGGAAATTATTTTTAAGGGCTGCAATACTGAACCTGATCAGAACCATCATCCTGCAGACGAAAATATTAAAACACAGCCTTTTCCTCTTTTCAGAGGTAACTTGATCAGCATCAAAGATCGTTTCAACAGCCAACAGAGCTGAGCCACACCAGGAAGGCAGGACCACTACTACCTAGCTAACACAGCTTGTGGCTCACCCGAGGGAACCCGAATCCAGTGTGGTAGCTCACACTCCTTTCTGCTACTGTCTGCCACTTATGCACACCTTCTCTGCCAGGTGCTCTCCTCCTCTCCAGCTAGGGTGATCCTCCCTCCACAGCTAAAAGCAAAACTGATAGCAATCAAGATCCTTTTATTACCCCGTGCTCAGCTAACTGCTGCTAATCATGTTTGTGTAACATGCAAGCAGTTTCTCTTCTTGGAAGGAAAAGATATCCCAGAACTGGGAGCACTTATTCAAAGGTGGCAATAGAGACATTCAATTGCTGCAAACATACTACAAAGACTGTTTTCTGTTCTGAAATAATTCTTTCTCATGCATTCTTTTGCTGAGTAACACCGTATTCATCCCAAGCTAGTTTGGACAGGCAAGCTAGGAAGTGCCTTTTCGCTTATACTTTTAAATTCCCAGTAAAAATAATTTTTTAAAAAATCACCGAACTGTGGAGAAGTTCCTATTCAATGAAAATATACGTCTCAAAGAAATAAATGGCAGTCTCTTCCACACTCTTTATCCTGGAGTTTCTGAAGTTGCTACCAGATTTTCACAGAGAAAGATGTGGGTTTATGCAGTTGAAAATTTTTGTAAGTTTGGGTTTTCTCTCTTCAAAAAAAAAGGACACAATAATGTTTTTATAGCTTCACTGTTATGGTGTGATAATACCACATACATCCTGCAAAGGCGGGGGGAGGGAGAGAAAAACATTTGCAGTGCTTCACAAAGCACTTTTCTGGTTCCTGCCCCCAGCCCGGTGGATTGTAAATGAAGTCCAGATTCTGCCTCTTATCATGGAATTAAAAAGGCTTCAAAACAAGCGTGGCATAAGAAATTAATTACAACACTTGTCTTTCATGTCACGACCTCTGGGAGTCTCCCAAACTTTGCTGGCCGGAGTCAGGTTAGTCACAAGATAAATACCGGTGGTGGCCAGCCCCGACAGCTGCACCTCTCATCAGCCGCTGCCCCGGATGCCCCGGGCCCTAGGGCGCTGGCAGGCTCCTGCCTCCACCTGTGGCCTCCCGGATGCACCGGGATGCCCCCTGGCTGGTGGGACTGTGGGAATCCCAGACAGCTTATCTCCCGTGTTCTGGTGGGGCAGGAACGGGCGGCACTGCCCCTGCAGAGACACGTTTTCCAGCCCCCTGTTCCCCAGGCTGGAGCAGGCCGGGGCAGGCAGGAGCGAGCCCGCGGGCAGGAGAAGGAGCGGCACCGAGCCCTGGCAGAAGCAGGTCTGAGCCAGTCGTCATCCATGCCAAGGGGTCCGGCCAGCGCAACCTGCGCGTCCCACACGGAGATGACGGCACTGAACGAGCATCAGCAAGTGAAGCAAAATTGTGGGCTCCTCAGGTGGTGGGGGACAAGGGAGGAGCAACTTCAAAGTGCTGCTGGTGCAAAGCAGAAAAGTTGCAAACACCTACTTATACAAATATATTTAATTTTCGGTTTTCTAATGCAGAGAAGAAGCAAGGTCAAGAGCCCAGTGTATTACAATTCCAACTGCATCTGTAACACTTCCCCAAGTTTGCCTGTACTCTTCCCCCTTCAGAGGACAACAGCTGCTCACCTCACAAATGGAAATCATCTTCTTCCCGGTTATAAACAAAGCAAAAGCCAGGAAGCCCTCTTTCCTGAGGACAGGTCGCAAAGCAGTAAAAGCTGCCTGCAGAGTGCAAAGTCAGAATTTTCCTGAATGATCATGAGGACAGAAGCAAAGGAGACTTTTCTCTAGAACTCAGTCGCTGCTGCAGAGGCCCAGCCATGTGCCAGGCGCTGCAGAGCCCATCTGCTCTCCAGAGAGAGGCTGGGAAGAACTCCCCACTTGGGAAACAAAATGCCAATCCCATCCCCAGTGCACAGCTGCCCGCAGCTGAACACTGCTACTGGTGTACCCTGAGCCTCTGCCCACGAGCTAAGGAAGGGATGAAAATAAGTCAGTCCAAGGAGGGCTGCCTGTCTTTGCCCCATTACAGCCTCCCTACAGAGCCAAGGACATGCTGGCCATCTTGGTGGAGGGAGAGGTTGCATTTCCCCGCCCCCCCCCCGCAGCACGCGAGTAGATCTTTAAAGAAAAAACCTTTATCTCACAGGTTCTCAGTGTGATATTTATTGTAATCCTTGTGGTCCTCACACTTGGACACATATATGGCACATTACTATGTAGCTCCCATAGCCCCTGCTGCAATGGTGGCCCTTACCTGGGCTACAGCAGCACGTCACCTCCTCGTTCCGTTTGCTGCCTTAATGCCATGAAGCAAGAGGGCTACAGCAATATCCCCACCCCTCTTCCTCAAAACAGAAACGAAGCCTAACATACAAGAACCATGGCTTCCACTGCTTAAAACAAAATCAACTTGTTACTTTTAATGTTAGATTAGCAACAACCTTTCCTGGCCACCATCAGAAAGCAAGAGCCCCTTAACTCCCATCCCCAATTCTGTCAGTAAAAACTGCATGTTTTACTTAGAAGCAGCTTAAAGGATCATGGGCAAGGATTCAGACAGAAGGATCAGCTGTGCAGAGTTACTGGCTAAATGATTTTAAACATTTTCATAATGCTGTATTCCTTTCTCCATCACTGGCTACAGCTCCATACCCAATTATGTACACAAAGTAATTAAAGGCTGCAGCTTGGGCAAACTTTGCATCTGAGGAGACTCCTCAAGATCTGCTGACACTCACAGCGTCTGCATACTTGAGGGGCTTATCCCACAGATGACGACTAACTGGATTGTGAAGTTTCTTTTTTCCTAGAACATTAAGCACTGATCTGCAACACTGAAAAAACAAACAGGACAAAAAAAAAAAAGCCAAGTACACCACCTATGTTTACACTGCTTAAAACCTGGCTTCTTTCTTCCAAATCTTGAGATGCTCCATCATTATGTGAGTGTAATAAGCTCATGGCTGGTGCACTTTTTCCTTTAAAAAAGTGCTTCTTCCTGTGAGCACATGACACAAACAAGGGAGTGGCAGACAGGAAGCGATTATTCAGAAATTAAAGAATTAGATCAGGTTCCACGATATCAGAACAAAACATGACACACGGCAAGTGAAGCTGACATTTACTGGCTCAAATGTAAGAAAACTTTCCTTTATTTACTAAATATAATTCAGGCCTCATGCAAGCATTTTGCCTCCTTAGTAAGTATCAGTGTTGGCAGCTATGAGCATCAACACGTCTCCTGGGAGCACCAGTTACTCCGTGTATTTCACTAGCAAATGTCAGTTACATCTAACACAGAAATACAGACCTACAGCTTCTACCCAAACAAGTTTTTTTGAATGAAAGCATAAGTCTGCCAGTAGCAGCAGCAAGTGATGGCACTTCTGCTCATGGTTTGACTGTGACAGCTGCTCCAGAGATGCTAAATACAGACAGTGCGCAAGTTCAGCCCTCATCTCTGTTGCTAACAATCTCCAGCCACAAAGAACGGAGGTTCCCAATGCCACGGGTACACCCAGTATTCATGCCACTGGGAATTCCCTTAATGATCTCAGTTTTCCTGTTACACAAGAGATAACAACACTGAGTCATCACCACGTTTGTTAAGTGTTAGGGGCAGGGGCAGACATCTACCTGACAGAACGTACAGCCTTCACAGCTTGATCCCTGCTGTAAGTGCACAAACTATGTTAGGACATGAATTTTACTGTAGATGGAAAATTAAGTTGTGGCCAGACTACTGCTGTGCAACTCCTTACTGTGGAATTGCTCCTCCTGATTTACTACCATTTCAAGTTCCAGAAAAGACACCTTAAAGAAAAGCATCCCACACAAGAGAGCTAATTACATAAAAGTCCTTTTCATCTGTGAATCCTGAAGTGCTAAAAATAAAAGTTTACTGTTCATGGGAGACTAAGGTCCCATTAAAATGGTTAAATTAAAAACCTGGAGAATACATCAGAGGTTACGCAAAGCCCAGCAGCTTTAAAGGAAAGAGGAGGGATTTGCAGGGTTCAAAGGCAGGAAAGAACAGATGAGGTATGCTAGGACTTATTTTCATTACACTGCATAGTTTGTTTCCAAGAATGCTTTCAACAGAAGCATGCTCTCCATACAAAAGGCAAGTGCTTGTTAAGCTGACAAGCTGTGTCCCAGCCCAGAGACAGTGAAGTGCTACCAGTAACCTTGGCTCACCACTTCTGGTGTCTGCTTCTGAGACCTTTCTCCACCTTCAGTCCCTCGGGGGCTCTACTGTGAGCAGCCAGATCACATCTTCACCTCCCGTATGAAACAAGAATGAACTAAAAACACCTTCTGCTTTCTTTAGACAAAAGCCCAGTGTCCCTTTTCTGTCTTTCCTCACCTCACTTAAATTGCTAGACAGCATCAGGAATTAGCAAGATCTTTAATAATAAGATCAGGCAGTATTACTAAATCCATACTAAATTCCCACAACAGGAGCCAAATGGTGACCAAGACAAGAATTTTTATTCAATGATGTGTTCTATCTTCAGAAGAAAAACGTTCCAAGGACATGAAAAGCGAAGAAAAATAGCTATATAAAACAAAACAATGGCTCAGAGGTTGATGTGATTAAAATGCCTTCTTGCTAAGATGCTCTTGAGGGGAATACAAACACTCAGCACTAAATTGTGCCATATTTTAATGTGTGCTCATTAACACACTAGCTAATAGAACATCTTATTTACAGTCTACCAGCTTGACAAAGTTTTGCAGCTGCAGTGTAGAGAACATTAAGAACCAACAACTCACTCTCAGTGTTAAGGAAGTTTTCTTTGTGCTTATGTTAAGTGTTATAGACATGTTTAAAGTTGGCCAAGAACCAAAATGCAGAACCTTTTTGTTCTGTACAAGCATCAGTGCTGGGCATCTCCTGCAGAAACCGGGAAGATCCCAGAGCTTCCTCCCATGCTAAAGGACAGATAGAAAGCATCAAAGAGACAGGTTAAACAAGTTCCAAAGTTAACGACACCTGTCCTTAGCTTAGCAGCTAACACCACATTAATTCAGGGAGCTACAGTGAGGAAAAAAATAAAACAGGCAAGTAGAATTTTATTTTTTTTTCTGGGCTTCTTTTCCTTACCCGGGCAGATTGTGTTTTTCTGCTCAGCTCCAGTTTTTCCTTCTGCATGGATGCAATTTAACAACCACATCACTATGCTAAAACTCTACACAAGACAGCTCATCTTGCCATTGTCTGTATCAGCTCATTTCACGCAAGTCAGGACCATGGCAAATCAAATGATATGTTGGTTGAAAGGAATCCACTTGAACTCTTAGTCTCCACTTTTTAATACACAGATACAGTACCGAAAGTTTAAGAAAGAAAACTGGGAAAAGGGCTGTGGCTATGAAGTACCTACTTGTCTGCAGAAAAAAAATCTGGAAAATCCTGATATTAAGACTACCTGAAGTATAGCAAAAGAGTGGCAAGGCATTCAAGACCAGCTGGGCATCACAGAGATCAAAAAGCCAGTCAATAGAAGGGAGAATCTCATTTGTAACACATCTTTCTCCTGGGAAAGCACCACTGTCCTGTTTGGTTTTATGCCTCTCATGCCAGATCAGTCAAAAGCCAATGTAAAGTTAACATGCCAGATTTCACATTGCCCAAACAGCTGGGAAAAGCGTTTTAGCTGAGCTCTGCTCTTTTGCTCGCTTCAGATTGTTGTGTTAATTAAAAAGTCTCGTTCTTGTGTTACACAGCCCACAGGAAGTGAGGAGGAGATTCCTAACTTCATAATCACGTTAGCCAATAGCTCCCAGCGCTCTCCCCGCTGCTCTGCAGAGCACCAGCGCTGTGCTCTCGGGCTGGCAGCCTGTGGGAGGAGGCTGCGGAGGAGACTCCTCACGTTATGCAGCGTCAGCCTGAGCTCCTTCACAATGGGAGCTTTCTGCCAAAGAGCAACAAAATATCCTCCCTAAAACTACAAGCCTGTCCGAGCGAATTTCCCAAACAGAAAGCCAGCCTCACAAAAATCCACTCGGTAAGCAAAAGGTAGTTGCTAGCCGGGGAGTTACTGGATATGGATGTGTCCCCTTTGGGCTCACCTCTAGCCTAACAAGTAAAAAATATTTCTATTGTCACCTCTAAGCTTAGACTTCAGAATTTCCATCTTGGAAGTACTACAAGGAGTGAGTCACTCTATATACCTTGGCAGTGACTTGCAGGCCAACAGGGAATATCCAGAAGGAAATAATGTCACCAGTTGGTGAGGCAGCAGCTATGTTTACCAGCCTAAACAAGCTCGTGTCTCAGTACTTTTAGTTAAGTGTGGCCAACAGCAAATCTCCAATTCACAGGTCATAACACTTCCAGTTCAGAAGCCATTTACAATTTATTATGTCTGAAAATCAGAGATCTTCAGAAATTATCCCAATCCCTGAAGAAGAATACTAGATATTACAATCACACCAAGTGGTGAATTCTTTTGAATACCATATTGTCTGTCCTTGCCTGATCTCTGCAAGGCCTTTAGCAGAGCAGGAGGTTTGGATGCTGGAAATGCAGAAGGTCAGAGCAGCTGCCACCTTGTCCTATCTCGGGGAAGCAGGAGGAAGCCTTCACAAACAGGAGCCAGGCGTAGCGGCAGAGGGCACCCACAGGACAGCAACCACAGCAGTTCAGCACAGACAGAAACAAGGCAGGGAGATGTCAACCTGATTGATTTTGACAGCCTAAAGGAATGTTGCAGCATTTCAGCACCTACAGTTGACCATCATCAAGAATTTGCAAGGTGTGACCAAGCTAGATAGGAAAAAACAAACAAAGCCCCCACCCCAAGCCATTTTGTACTTGTCAAAGTGAGTTTTGAAGGACACATCAATAAACAAGGCACTGAATAATTAAGAGGACTGCTTATGTGTCAAATGAGATGGTTAATACTGTGCAAGGTGGCACTTATTTATTAGCTAAGGCTTAGAATAAACAGAGGAATTAAGGGCTCTCAACACATTCGTTTAGTCCATAAGCACTAGCAATTTACGCCGTGCTACCTGATGAGCAGTGCTAAAGACACACACTCTGCACATGACATACTCACATTTTGAGCTAAAAGTTTGGTTTTGAAAGGGGCTAATGGAGATGCATCGACTGCACCTTTGAAGCAGACAGTGAGGGAGCAGCACAGAGCCGAGTTTATGGCATGGTAGAGTTAGGATGAATGTCACACCAAAGGCTGGCTGGGAAGCTGTGAGAATACCACTAAGCAGCCACTTGAGAGAAAGTGTATTAATGAAGCAAGACCCTTAAGCTGGTTTTTGTCTACTTCCAAAAGATCTATTACCCTCAGAGGATTTATTCTTTCCAAAGCATGCCAACTGCATTCATTACCAGAAATACTTTATAAAAATCTGGACACTTTATGATCAAGAATCACACGCAACAATTGCATGTTTTCAAAATGGTCTGCAAAAAATGAGGATGCAAACCCCTTCCACTACATTGATTCAGACATCAGGAGACATATCTTGTCACCTTTGCCCCTTCCTAAGAATTTTGAAAACTGTCTGACAATAGACTACATACACATCCTTTCAAGACTTTTTATTTGTATTATTGCAAGTCTCTAGGATGCTTTCCTTAAGGCCACAAATGGAAGAAAGTAACCATGATTACAAACTCTTCCCTATTCCTCTCTGGAATTTATAGATGCCTTAAGTAGAGACTTAAAGTAAGGCACAACAGTTTGACCAAAATGCTTAAATCCCCAGGTTTTATATCCTTCACTGTGTATACTCTATGCCCTATCAGCTACCAATGGTTAACAGGCAGAAACAAAGGTGTCATAGGCTTTTAACACTGCCACCCCAAACCCACAAAATAAAGCCTTGCAAGAGCCTCATTTTCTTTTAATAAAATACTAAGTTTCCGCTGCCCGCTTGTGAGGTCGCTTCAAACATCCTTATTTTCTAAGCCAACAGAAACTGTGTCTTAGCAAACTCAAGGAAGGCAGCCTTACAAGACCCATGTTAATTTCTTCTTATAAGGAAACAGTTTTCTGAAATTCACTTTCAGATTTCCATTTTTGAGGTATCAGCACATGGGGCAGCAGCACACTCGAAGTGTCCCTAACTGGCATTTGCAGTCATTGCACAGTCAATTAATTGCTCAAGCAGATATTAATTGTCAGCACACACTTATCACCAACCATAATTATTTGCAGACTCTTCAAGAGAAAGCCTGTCTTTCTATAATAGTGTTCTCACTACACACATTTCAAGAAATCACTCACATTACAACGGAGGTAAACAAATTAAAGTGACCATCTTGATAAAGCATTTACAATTGGAGTAACTTGTAAAGTTTGAGAACTTGGTTGAGGCAGAATGTTTGCACAGCAAGTTCTCTTTAGATGACTAAGCTGTCACTGAAACTGGCTGAAACTCTGAACCACAATTCCTGTCACAGGGGGCTTTGCCAGCTCTGCTGCCTACTGCCAGTTTTCATCAGCTCAGCAGCAGCCAGCACTACCACCTGACAAAACTGCTTCCAAATTCCCCTTCGGTACCAAGCCTTGCAGTCTAGGGGCACGGTAAGCCACCCAAGCACGGCAAGAAAATCCAGACTTTTTCCACTGTGGAGCTTGACTCAGAATGAGGGAGAAGTTCTTTTGTTTCTAGGAATTTACACAAGATCAATACTGATAAATTTCTCTCTATTGCTCTAGGAGGGAAAGCCACATGAAAAAAAAAAGAGACTACTGTATCAGACTTCTTCCCTCCTCCAACATTTTTATTTCCCCCCTTCACATGTCTAATGAAGCATGAAAGCTGTTGCTCTGTCCCCTCTGCTGTCTCTCTCTGCCAGCAATACAGCCGAGAGATTCTAGCTTTAATACTTACAGACTGTATTATAACCTGTCAGCACCTCTAATATAAAAAAAAATATGCCAGATCACATCCTTCAAACAATTTTCATCAGAAGTCATGCTGTCAGCGGGATGCAGAAAGTGGAGGAATTCCTTTTACTGTTAAGACTTGAGAATTTACTGGAGGAAGGACTTCCAATTACAAGCTAATACCTGAAACACCACAGCAATTTGTGTGTCATTAGCACAGATGCTTATCTAGAAGACCAACCTAATGTTTGTGGATGAAGAATCATTGCAGAAGGGTGACCAGCGACTAACGTGAGAGGAATGGGACGTGCAGAAAAACATTGCTCAATGCCTGTTAGGGTAGGAAGCGATACCAGAGGAGAGACGTGGCCCTGTCCTCTCAGAGGACAACCGTGCAAAAGAAGGTGTACTCTGTGTCATGCTATTGCACTCTCAAATGTCATTGTCAGGGCTCAGACTGCTACACGGATTCTGACACTGAGCTGCCAGGCATGCACAGACTTCAGCTTCCAAAAGCTATGATCTGTCATTTCATTTTAGGACAGGCTTGACTTTGTGAAGTTTTATGTTTTAGACGCTGTATTACTTTTACAGGTCCCTTAAAAGTTAAGCCATGAGCTGTTAGCTGGAGTTGGCTCGTAAAAGGTACCTTAGATTTGAAACTCAAACCTGACCACAAAACGCAGGCAAAGAGTCACTAGTATCCAAATGTGAGAGTCAAATAAAGCTGGCAAAGCTGGGACTGCCACTGCAAGGAGAACATACCTAACATCCTGCAGCATGCACAAGTGGATGCCACCTGCTCCAGCCAGAGCTGAGCACAGCTCTGTCCTACTTTTACTCAGTTAATGGGGAGAGGGGAAGTAGACGCACTGTGGGTCTTCTCATGAAAGCTCCCAACCCAAATAAAAGCCAGATTCCTGCCCAGTGCTGGGAAAGAACACACCTGCCCAGGATATCACCACATCTCTCCTGAGCAAGGGCAGTAAGGCCCCCAGAACACAAGCTGGCTCATTACTGAGCTGTTCGCAGACAGATCTCATTTCTGCCTATTCACGGGTGGCTGATTCGCACCAATAGTGCAGCTCTGCCAAACCCACCCAACAGGCCCAGTCTGAAACCTCCAATGCTGCCAGCTTCCCATGGACAAACCTGATCTTTGCTAACTAAACTCCACCCTCAGCTCTTTCATCCTGACAAGAGACTAGGTTGTCCAGGATGCTCCTGGCCGATAAGCAAACTCCTTTTGATTACTGCTGGTTATACTAATACAGGCAACGCTCTAGCAGCTGGCTCTACACAACAGAAAGCTTGAGGAGACAAAAACCCAATCACCACACCAATAAAAAGCAGGGCCGTTGACAGATGAACCACTTGGAGAAGCAAATAATTTGTCAGGCATTGGCCTGGTTCACTCTGCTCATGCAGCAACTCCGTCTAATTTCTCCTGACGGACTTCTTGCAGGGCAGGGACTGGATCCACATTTTTGGTACACTGTGTCTTCAAATTCTAAACACAATACGGAGATCATTGAAGCTTGTGGAAGAGAAAATGCAAGCAGAGAAAGCACTGGTTTGTAAACAATCTACAAAATTTTCCTGTAAAAATAATGCAATGTCTTTCATATATATATATATATATATATGAAAATTATGTTCATACACACATATGAACAAGCATTTCACAATTTTCAATCACACATTTTCATTTGCTTTGACCCACTGCTGTCTGGAAGACAGCCACAATACAGTGAGCATTCCACAGCTTCCAAGTTTAGACAGAACAGGCCTGAAGACAATCTGGATTCAACACAAAAAGCAATTTTGCCTCAATTGAACTTTATTGCCAATTCCACTTGTGAAGAGGCAACCTAAGAGAAAGGAAGGCTCACGTCAGCGTTACATTCCATTTCAGTCACAGAGACTTTCAGTGTGAAAGTTTTTCTCTGTTTACACCATGGAAAATAAAGAAGCAATATGGAAAACACATTTGAGAGGCAGTAGGAAAGAAGTATCGATACTGTTAAGTTCTGAAGAAGGATTATGAACTGATGCGAGTAACGAGGACCACATCCAGCCTGTTGGTAGTTTTGCAGAAAGGACAGATTCAATCCATGTGCAATTCCAGGATGCCTTCATGGTTCAAGGCTACAAGTTTAGGTCTCAGACTGAGAAATTTAAATACCCACTGTACTCAAGCTTGAACTTGGGTTGCCTTCTTGCCTACCCTTCCATCTGGCTTTTGTGGCTAAAGCAGTTGGTCCCTGCCTCTATCTTCCCAGGCTGTCGTAAGCCGTGCCATGGTATGACCGCAGCCTGATCTCAGGATTGCTACAGCAAGTCAAACCCACTGCTGTTTCTCCACTTTCCCAGAACAGCAGGTTTTGTGGCCAGGTAAGAGCGTTTCTGAGCTGACAGCCTCCAATCCATCAGGAGGAAGTCACTGCTAGTTCCTGCAGGTAACCAACTATGGCTTTTAGTCTCTCCCCATGGGAAACTAGAAGTTTAGGATTCATCAGGTTAATGAAGTAGCAGTAATGCTGCCAGCAGTTTCACAGACCAGTATTAACAGGATGATTTTTACTTTAAACTTCTCTTGACTGTGAGATGTCTAATGCATTAACTGATTCTTCTGAGTCCTCCTAGCTAAACAATGAGATGTTTCCAGGCCAAGTCCATTCACCCAGCTCTCCCCTGGAATTTTTACCATAATTAAAAAGTTTTCACTTCATTGTCCTCTTGCATCCTTCCTAAGAAGTTCCCAGGATGACAAAAAAAAAAAATCACACACATTTTCTTGGAGTACAGAATTATTTAATGCAGTTTATGTGGAAGTTTGTAGTAGAAGACTACCAATTCAGGATCAGTAAGTTATATCACACATGGAAAACATTGGTCCTTAGAGATCAATGTTTCCCCTGTTGTCTTAGCTCAAAAGCCTAGGCCTTGCCTGCTCCAAGTTTGATTTGCTGACTTTGCTTTGGAAAGGATTCTTTCCAAGTCAAGACAGACCTGTTAAATAAAGTCAAACACATATGATAGTTCTGTATCAGCTATTTCTGGATGCCTTTACAGCAGTAATCAGCAATCTTATGCATGTTATCACCTGACTATACAGACACCACCTCTGAAGCAGCTACTGAGGAAAGCAGGCAGGAAGTAAAGTCACGACTTCTGCTTTGGAGATAAGGGAAACACTTGAAGGACTATTAACAAAAACCATAAAGATAGCAAGCTAGTAACTGGCTGTTCATCTGTCCTGGCTTCAGAATAAATCCTTGAAATTTGTCTACCAATCCTCGTGCAGCCCCAGGATCAAAAGGACAGTGAAGAACCTCTGCCCTCATCAAGCTCCTTCTGGAACAAAGATGTACATGCACACATGTGCTGGAGCACAGATGATGATAAGCTCTGCAGAGCTAGGCCATGTGGCCAACATCAGAGGGGTGATCAACTGTGTGAATACATCTGCACAGAAAAGGCCTTTAAAGTCAGATTGCTGACTGCAGGATGTGCTGCTCCTACTGTTCCCAGCCAACACCTTGCTCCAAAAGGATGACTGCTGTCTGTATGGCTGCTCATTGCCTTGCAGTGCGATAGTGAAGCTGACCTGTGGACTTACCACGCATGAACGCAACCCCAAGTTCCTAAACACAGGGCTATAACTCAGATTCTGTTCTAAATGTCAGACATCCTTCCAGTCCAGTCTGCAGAGAACTGGCAGCAAATTACTACAATATGAGCAGAGGAACCCAGAGAAGGGACAATGCCACGGCTCACTTTGACAGTCTGGTTAAATTCTGAAGGAACATCTAAAGAAAGGAAAGGTTTTCATCTGATGTTGAGTGAGACTTGAAGTAAGAGCAGATAAAAACCAGGATTGTTTGTCCTAGGAGGTTTTGACAAGATCTTAAAGCACTACTTAGGGTCTGGTCAGCATCACTAACAAAGGCCAGCAGAGCTATGGTGATATGCCAGCAGATGGAAAGTGCTACTGTAGCAGGAGCAAAAAGCATCTGACCATCTGCTGAGCTCACAGTAACAGTGGCTACTTAAGTGAAGAAATTAACTCCCAGAAAAACAAAAGCAAGGACAGCCTGTTCTTCAGACAGTCAACTTTATAGATATCCACTCTAAGAATCTGGATTTTACAGCACAGGCATACGAGGCAGTAGCCCAGTGTACACACAGAGAGCCAAAGGCTGTCATGGACACTCAGTTACAGAGATATTTAGAGGAGCACAATGGAGGAAGAGAAATAATAAAAGTGAACAGGAACAGAGGAGAGAGGAAGAAGAGGGGGTGTGGAGGGGGTTAGTGCTGAGTTAATGACTACATTACAAGGAGCACGTATCATGGAAAAGAAGCACTGAGAGCATTTACAAGAGTCAAAGTCTGCATAGTCTTAGAAGGCTGGCCACAGGGAAAGAAGATAAGAAAACTAGAGGGTAAGGCATCAGCTCATGAAGTAGAAAGAGCACTGTGGCTAGCATTGATAAAAAATGAGATTCATTGTTTGGGAGAGGATGGAACCAAAACGAGTGCTAAAGACTGAAAGGACTTCTGTTAATAGACCTACATACACTTCCTCAAGCACCTCACTTCACTCTGAGATATGCTCTTCTTAATGCAGATTCCAGGAGGTACATGAATAAAAAGTTTTCAATTCACCCCACCTAGATACAAAGTGCTGATTTATTTGTATCCTCTTTTCTTTCCACTGAAGACGGTATACAGGCAGAAAACCCTATTCAAACTCACATCAAAATCTTTCATTTTCATCTCTAGAAAAAGAAAGCTGTAGCTTTTATTGTCAAATGAAACATTAAGAACTCTACATTGTAAGGCCTCCATGTGCTGGGACTAGATTTACAGGGCTGCATCATCAGCTGTCATGTATCACCACCACCCCACTGAAGTCAGTGGAGCTGCAGCCGGATCTGCTTCATGAACTTCACTGTTTAAACATCAGCCTGATGTGCTGTCAAGTTGCAGAAAAAAAATATTATCTATCTTTCAGAGACTTACATATTTTCTACCAAGACAGTGAATCCTGACTTCTGTTGATCGTCAAGTCCTCAAGATGTGGGCCTAGTCTTCTGGAGGCCATCAAAGCCAGTGCCTGCCTCAACTGTTCAGAACTTGGCACCAACATTTGCAGCCTAACAGTGTTGAGATGTCCTCTGAAGATTTACTCCTGGCAACATGCAGATAGGTGGATTGCATTGTCCAAAGTCTATATAGATGCTCAATGAATAGTGCTTTATAAGCTCTTTAGCCTACAGGGATAGATCTATCGCACCATGTCTTGGTGACTTCTCTATGAAGGCTGAGGTTAACTTGCAAGTGGGCAGGAGCCACACCATTCCACTTCAGTGCTGCAGAAAGACAGCAACATTGCTTAAAACTAGGAAAAGATATGGCATTTCCAACATCATGCAAAATAATAGCAACACATCATGCAAAATAAATTTTGACCCTACCCTAAAGTCATTTCATGCCTATTCCCCATGCTTCTCCTCTCAGCCACTGAAGCAATCGAGTTGTACAGCTCCACTCCTACAGCAGAGCACAAAAACAGAACTCAGGGCAGAGGAGACAGGAGGTTGAGCCAGCTGCTGCACTGCACTTAGCAAAGAATTCTTGTTCCCCGAACTGATGAGGCCACAGAGAAAAATCTCTCATTGCTATGACTGTTCTCTCGAGTAATGAATGCTAGGTGTTGGGAGGAGGGATAAGGGGGGTGGATGGAGGTGGTGGTAAAAGATGATCTCACACAGCTATCAAGAAAAACAGGAGAGAGGGAGAGGAAAGAAAGCACACCCGACAGACATGTTAAGAGATGTCTGAACAAGAACAGGGCTGGCCCAAAACCACACCAGTCTCTTGGGAGTTGTGGAAGTAAAAGCAGTTCTGCAACTAAAGGCTTATCAATCACTTGTGTGCATATGCTTTAGTGAACTCCTGAGGAATAAAAGATGGGAATTGAAGGATGACTCCAACAGGCTCTTGACAGGAAGAAAAAAGCAGATATGGGAAGAAGGGAGAGCATAAGAAGCAGCACAAACACTATGTTTGGGAAAAGCCAAGACATACAAAATACCCCTTTGCCATATGCCTGGAACAACTCTTATCTCACCTCCTTTGAATAACCAGTGTCACATTGCTGACTTCCTTCATATTCTCACTTACATCAGACTCTCCCAAAACATCATTTCTTTTTCAGGAGTGGTGACTGCTATGCTGCAACCTATGAAACAAACAACTGCTGAAGGAAGGATGCAGTGAGCTTTCAATCAACTTACTAGTCATGCAACTCTGTCAAAAGCGAATAATAATTCACAGAATCATTCTGTGGAACAGGATGATGAGAATTAGATACTGAACTATCACCATTAGTTTACAAAGCATGCTTCTCCACAACTTTAGCAATCCAGAAGAGGTGGTCAGCTTGCTTCCTAGGAAAAAAAAAAAGCAAGCTGGATAACACCAGGTTACAGACTTAATCCCACAAAACATGACACCGCCTTGCGAAAACACATTCCAGCCTAAGCTTGTTTAGGTAATTAAAACAAAAGATCTTCCACCCTACCTTTGCTATAAGATATTCCAGTACAACTGTACCCAACACCTAGCCTGAAAACATGCCCATTCAAGTTTGGATACTGGATTCAACCCACTTAAAAATTCTTCTGCATAACTTGAAAAACTGAGCATATACTTCCTTAACAGCTGGATGATTAGCATTAATCAGCCATTTCACTCCTCTCTCACTGTTGCCATAGCCAAAGGCTGAAAGGATTCACTATAAAAGCCACCCAATTTATAAAGCTTTGTCACATGATAAATATGGTCATGACTTAAGATTATCACTAAGCCTTTCCTGAGTCAGCACCACCAGACAGACCCATCTCCTGCAGTGACTGTACAGTGCAGCCACATTACTCCCGGAGTACACACTCAAACTCTTCATTCTGGCAAAATTGCTCCATCCTCACCAGAGCAGGTTTTAACATGGATTTTAAGTCCAACATGATGCAGCTATAGCTGTATGCCAGTATTCAGTACTGCTGGATCACTATGTTGATTTGGTGTTTGTCATAGTTCAGTCCTGCTTGAATATATAGCTCTCTAACAACTCTCCAGACTAGCACAGGACACTCAATAGCAGCACAAGCCTCCCTCATAATACAGCTCCTCCTCAACCCAGAAACAATAGCCCTAGAAGGACAGAGTAACGTATTTGTAAGTTTTCAGATTTGGAGGAATTTCGCAGAGCACAAGTCCAATCCCTCACAACCACACTCAATTTCATAGAGTGATCTCCAGAAGCCAATTAAATCCTTTTTTTAATTTTGTGTCATGGGAAGGCTCTCTGAAATCACATGCTCTGTTGATTAGATACCATTTGAGCTGCAGCACAGGTGTATTTCTATCAGTTCACGAGCATTTATTCTCATGCCAAAACAAGCCTTCAGCTTCTTCATCTCCTTTCCCTTCCCCACTCTCATCCATCAGTGCTTCATATACCAACACCTGTAAAATTCCTCCTTACATGATTCTCTGGCCAGAAGCAGTGATCTTTGGATTGGTATAGCCAGGTCTTTGCCATCTAATGAGATCCCAGTTTCTATCTTCCTAGCTTTGAATTACCTGAAGGCATCTGTCTGCAAGGGCCTGGACTGGAAGCACAAGCATTTAAGAGCTGCTGCTCCATTATTTCACCTATGACAAAGTCAGGAGTTTACAAGAACAGAATAGGAATAGGCATGTTAGTTTTGACAAGTTGGGGCTTGAAAATAGGAGCATTAGGGCACACCAAGTAAAAAAAAATAGCACAATTCTCAGAGTTTTATGAGAAACTTATTGAGAAAACATTCATGGTTTTTGCCTATATTTAAACTTCACCCTTCACTTTCACCAGAGTTAACAGAAGATAATTAAGCCCTTTGTTTATTGCATTTGCTTATGTTGCCCTTTGGGGGTGGGGGTGTGTAATCCAGACTTTGGCAGCTGTTTCTCTCCTCTCTGTTTGGCTCCCCTGACATTCTGTATCACACTAGACCTGATCATGAAAGACTCCAACAAATTGCTTGAGCATTTTTAAGTATGTCAAATCAGCATTACCACTCCTCACCCAATCTGCCCTCCCACACCCCATGTAAGGCTGCTCACTGTATAAGCACCACCTGCCAAAAGAGCAGACATCACACAACTGACATGTTTTCATAAGGTAGTGAGACACCTCCATCCACCCATTTCCTGTGGATTCCCAGCAAGGATGGTGTGCTGAGATTCCAGGCATGAAAGAAAAAACCAAACAAAAACAAAACAACCAAGTCCCAGTTTCACATCAGCAAAACGCAATGCTGCTTCTGCAGCAAATAGTGTGGAGAAGACATTTCCCGGTATCTGCCGTTCGCCTCCTCCAGATACAACAGTTCAAGTCTTTCTAGTCAGCAAAAGTCCCTTTCTTCACAGGAGCAAGGGGATAAGAACAGCTGTGCCATACAGCTGTGGTGCTGTGAGACTGCTATGACAGTCAGCTTGAATCTTGCCAGCACAGACATATTTGTGAAGAAATTCAAGCAGCTTTAGCAACACACTGCACGGCCACCTACGCATCTTGTGAAGTCACAGTTTGGCTCCGTGTGCTGAGGAGACCTATGGAATGCTGTCAAGCAGAAACAGTCGCCAAAACCAGCAAACCAAAGTGGCATCAGCATTGGAGGGAAACCAGTGGTTAACACCTGCTGCTCTAAGTCAGACCTGCAAGCAAGCAAGGTTCCAGAGAACAGTTTTTCAAAGCCCTATACAAGATTTAACCAACTCTTGTGGCAAGGATAGAAAACCATGCATCTTGGATGTTTCAAGCACAAAAACGTTCATTTCTTCTCCTCAATCAGACAGCAAAGGCATTTTCAGTGAAGCCAGAAATAGGATAAAACCAAGAAATGAATTCTCCCTTCATACATAGCAGGACAGGGGAAAAGTGCATTTCTCATTCAGCAGAGGCAGCTGCTGAAGGAAGGCAGAGGATGGAAGGAGCAGTATTGCCAAAATCAGCAAGACAAACGTCAGACCAGCTTCAGCATCTCATCCCCTGCCTGCTGGCAAAGCAGATGCCCTTCTGCCAAGGCACAGGGGAAGGTCAGCCATCGTAGAAGTAATTGAAACAGAGATGAACACTGGGGGATAGATTTCCTCGAAGAGTCTCATTAGCAGATCAACTAGAGCCTGATCTCCTCCCTCTTTACTATAAAAACATCAAAACATATTCTTTATTAAACTCCACTTGCAAGTGATTTCAGAGAGACTAAGAGAAGGGCACATTTAATAACAAAACATGACTGGAAGGGCTAGACCTGATTTAAAAAGTCAATAAAGTGTGTGTTTTCATTTAAGAAACAAAACTTAACTGTGGTTTTAATAAAAATCCAACCCTTATTTGTTTTGGAGGAGGAGAAGGGATATCAGTGTGCTGCTCCTCTTGCCTCCTCAATTTTGAATCTGTTTCACCGCTCATGGCAACAACAAACAAAACTCAGCTCATCCCTACGAGAGGTCTGCTCCTAAATCAAGTGGAAAACCCAGGCATGTGCTGGGTGGGTAGAGGAAAACCACTTAGAGATTCTTGCATTGCTTCAAAGATTAATCTAACATTTTAATTTTAGACCAGAAGCAGCACAGCAAGATAGGGATTTTGTTTTTAAAGGGCAATTAGAGCCTTCCTCGTCTGTTTGTTCTTTCTTTAGAAGAAATATCTCTATTGTCTTGACATTTTGGAAAGGAAAAGCCCCACTGTGATTGTTTCACAGCAGTTATGAAATGCAGCAGCCACACAATATGCAGCCCTAGGTTTGTGTTTTTGGTTCTCATTTAGGTGCCCAGTCGGGGTGGTGCAGGCATGAAATCATTTGCCTGACAGCTCAGCTACTGGTCACTTATCTAAGGAGAAAATCACTGATGACTGCAAACCAAGATAAACACCCAATGTGCACAGTGGAAGAACTCTGAAAAACAATATGCTCTTTCAAAGAGAGCCCACATATTATTGGCCCATTGCTTTTCTACCTTAGCCACTACCTCTAGCAGACCCATATCTTACTGATCAGCCTATTCAAACTCAGATATAAAAATATTTGGTTTACAGAGCACACACAGACTTAAGAACAAGTTACCCTGGAAGGCACCCTGCCAACTTTATAGTCTAATAACATCAGGACAAACAACCATCTACTGAAATGGCATCTGAAGAGCCATCTTAAAAGTCCTTTAATCTCTTATCTCGAGAAGACTGGCCAGTTTGAAATGAATTGCAGTCATGTTGCCTGCTAGCTAAGGTCAAGAGTTCTGCAACGCTGTGCTATATGATTTTATCAGGCATGAGAAATGCAGAACGCCTCACATGCACCAGCAGCCACCCCACAACATTTGGCATGAGTGAATTTTCTCACTGCAAGCAGTTCCCTGGGGACATCACAGATTCTTCAAAATTTTGCCGTTTATGAGGTGGTTGCTTTTCACCCTACAAGACTGCAACTTTGTTTTGGAGCCTGGAGGAGGAAATTTTGGGAACCCTTAGTCAAGACACAGCAGGACAGAAGCCCACTGCATAAAGGCTAGGTCCTTATTTATCCCATACAGCAGTCATCAAAAACAAAACCAAGAATTTACAGGGTCTTCGCCTCAGTTTAGGGCTGGAGGAGGTGGGGGGAAGTGTCTGGTATTTGATTCCAGATTTCCCACAGTGATTAATGCATTTTAAAAAAGTTCCCCAGTAAGACACAAGAGCTGTAGTGATCCAATCGATTTCACGCCATGACACTGACAGTGAGACGCCTTCCTGCCAACAGCTGGCTCTTACTAATCCTCCCATTCAACCTGCTGGAACACGATTCTGCACCCAAGGCCACATGTAAAAGCTTCTGGCTCAGGAGGAGAAAAAGAGATGCTGTTGAACAGGAGGAGTTCCACACCTCCCTTTTTTCTATACCCATCAATGAACACAAACAATGTTTGATGCCAGATCACACAGGCCCTGAGATGGAGGCTGCAGCCAGGAAATGCTTCTCTAGAAAAGGGGGCAGAAGCATACGCTATAAATTAGGTACAGGCCGGTGCAGATGGCCACAAGGTTGTAATGTAATGCAAACTTAATTACAGATTGAATTAATTCTGAGTCCAGAGGTTTATACTACATCATTGAAGTTCTCTTCTACTTACTAAACAGAAGAGACCAAGCAGTCAAGAGTCTGCTGTGAACTCCTTTCATCTTACAATTGCCAACTTATATAGGAAGATCAAGGAGGTGAACAGCAGCTTCCAACATACATGAATTCCAGCACAGACCATTTTAAGAAGTTAATAGAAACAGGGCTGGACAGTAAAAAGCCTAAACCTAAGCAGGTTCAAGGCACTCCAGCCCTTTCCTGCTATAACATGCCATGTTTAAATGGAATCAAGTTTTTATGCCTTGATCCAGGGAGGATTTCCTTTTCTAGGACAGAGTAGCATACCATTTCCTTCCCTCATATACAAGCAGCAAAACTAGGTCTTCTGAACTTCATTTGATCCAGCAATGAAGCTGGCATTGAATGCTGATCAAACAACAAGGGAGAAATTATTAAAAAAAAAAAAATTAACATAATAGTTCACTCAGAGACAGCCTTTGCACTAAGACTCAGGAAATGGATGGCAGAAGTTTTATTATAACTAGAGGGGGAACATTTTTCTTTAATAATCTCCACAACTGAAGTTACTCAGGAGTGTCTCCAGCAGACCTAGTCTGAGACACATTGCATAGTCAAAAGATGAAGTCATCGTCAGGGCAAAAACCAGTCTAGCCACCAAAGACAGAGGCTTTTCTCACAGTCAGCTACTTACAGCAAGCATCTGGTGCACCTGAACAGGGCACAGCGTGGCCAAAAGTCACAGCAATCAGCAAGGTCCCCAAGAACAGGCAAGACGCAAAGCACAAGCTACAAATTCAGTAACGGAGAGCCCTGTGAAGGGCCAAGTCGCTAAGCTGTGGAACTGCTCCGTGTTACTGATGAGGGTTTAAGAACACTGACATGTATCTGCCTTGGAGCTTCCAAACAAGACAACTGGAGAGCCTTTAATGCATCTCTCTCTCCTGTGTCAGGAGCGCATCCCAACCGTCCAGTCGCAGGGCAATTAATGGCGGCCAATGGTTAGAATTGCTTCCTGAGCTGGCCAAATTTAAACATACAGCATAATGAGCTTATGCAAGGTGTGTGCCATTTAGGACACAGCATCCTTCATTCAGATCTGGTTTTATTTATTTATTTACTATTTATGTCAGTCAATAATGTTCCCTCCTCTGCCGTCTTAGGCAATTTCAAATGTTGAGCGGGAAAGGGAGAGGGAAAGAAGGAAGAGGAAGCAAAATCATAAAATCATAGAATGGCCTGGGTTGGAAGGGACCTTTAAAGATCATGCAGTTCTAACCCCCATGCCATGGGCAGGGACACTTCCCACTAGACCAGGTTGCTCAGAGCTCCATCCAACTTGGCCCAAAATACTTCCAGGGACTGAGCATCCCCAAATTCTCTGGGCAATCTGTTCCAGTGTTTCCCATGAGGAAAGATGGTGCATCCTTTCTAGTGGGACCAACCTTTCTCATGTTACCTTCTGTAACCCTGTTCTGGGGAAAAGCATGGCTTTGCTTCCCCCACTTTATGTTTGATTTTTGTCTTATTCACTCTCCTAACCATCATTTCAATCTGGGCAAAATATCCTAAGCCTGCAACATCATATGCATATGGTGAAAGGCACACAAGCATCTCTAAATATCTCTGTAGGAGCACATGGCAGCCACGGAGAAACTCCTACCACATACTACCTGTTTGGTATGCAGGGACTGAGAAAGCCTCAAGAGACCATTTGGTGCAATTCTCTACAGCAAGACAAAAATCATTTCTTTCCCAGGAAGGGAAAATAGCAAGATGATGAGAAAAGGGCTTCTGACAATTTTCAATGACAGCATGAAAGGCAGCTATAAAAAAAAAAACCAAACAAAACAATAAAACAACAAAAAAAAACAAACACAAAAAACCCCACCCACCCAAAAATGTGAATCCACTGAAAGGGAGCACAAAAGTGTGCCATGCATTTCCACTGGAACAAGGGGATCTGCAGCCACAGCAAGCCAACATTCACCATTTCCAGCTTCCCCTCTGGGCAGCCTGAGCTGGCTCTGCAGTTCGAAATAGCTTGGGCCACTTGAAGCAACCTACAGAACAATGATATAGAAGGTCCCAACAGCCTGATTATTAAAGGGTTACGAGGCTTTTATTTCAGACCAGGTCTCCTGCCACTGATCAAACACCCAGCACATCAGGCGAGCCAGGTGGGCTTTGAGGATGCAGCCTCTGGTTTTGTTCTAGGTAGAAGGAATCCAGCTTACATCTCCTGATGCCGCTCAGCAATGCTGGCCAGCACACAGGACAAGACGGGGGAAATCAAGAGGTTCACTTCAGAAGTGCCTTCCTCATCCAAATCAAAATATAAAAGGCAGGCATACCAAACTTCCAATGCCTTAACCCCATACCAGTATCATACACTCCCTCTCCCCCGCTCAGTTCATCTGCTCACTTTGGGAAACAAGAGAAGGAAAAAAGTTTCCTAAGCCTCTTTGCCTTCTTGATGCATATCTCTGGATCCTTCTTTCATAAGATGAAGGGTTAATAGTAAAAAAGGGCACAGCATATTAAATAGAGGCTCCCCCTGTGCCAAATTGCTTCTCAGCTGCCAGTGTGCTGATTTTATTGATGAATGCAATCTTTGCAGCAAGTTTTTATGTCACGTTCCCTAGTCTGCCATTGACAACGCTGGATGAAATCACTGACCTAAAGAACAGCTTTTACAACTGTTTTTGAAGAGCTCCCCCACCGCTTGCAGCACTGCTTACAAAGTGGCTCAAGGCTGGGAGCGGTGAGGGAGGAAGAGGACACTGCACTGACAAGTCCATTGCATGGGCCAGGTGCTGGGCTGCTGCTGGAGCAGGGAGGGACAGGAAACAGCAGCCAGGACAAGGACCCTGGTCCAGCTGAAAGCACTTACTGGTGGCATTGGAGGGGTATCAGCAGCCACTCTGGGAACTTGAAAGCTCCTCAGCTGAGGAACCTTTCCCAGAAAATGGGCATTACCACCAGTTGCACCAGGCTTATGGGCAACGGCATGCCAGGCCATGGGCCAAGAAAAGATGGATGCTTTGCTTGGCTGCAGAGTCTGAAAGCACAACTTAGTCCTATGTAATAATCTCGCTTTTAAAATGAGACTGTCACTTGTGGGAAGCTTTTGCAGAGAATGCAAATTACACACAAACACACACATACACACACCCTTACATGCCTTGAAGAGCTTCAAGCAATACTCAAAACACTCCCAAGACTTCCAGCTGCTGTCTCAGCTTAATTGCTTAATACAGGACCATACACTTTTCCCTCTTCCCACATGCATGTCTTCCCCAGGTTTCCAGAGATCCACCGTTGCCCACATGAAGACAGGGGTTACACCAGGGCAGCTGAGGGAATAAAGCTGCATGATCTACACAGCACAGCTGCAGCAACTTCTCACAGCACAAAAGCGTGCTTGAGATAGGGAAGAGGAAAGCACAAGGGAACAGTGTGCTTTTCTCCAGCTAGGAGATACCAAGTGGGAGTGTTTTTGTTTATTTCAAGGGGAAAAAAACCAATAAATTCTTATTAGTATGCATACTGTAATTCAAGGTCTTGCTTCTGTGCCATAGTGATCTGCAAGGCACTGCCAGGCCCAGAACTGCTGTGTGGTGGAAAACTGTGTATAAGTGTTAAAACTGCATCAAGTAAGTTTTCCTCCTCTTCCAAAGGAGTTTTACAACAACACACTGGCATGTAATTCCTCCCTCCACCGCCGCAGTCACCGATGCTCTCGAGGCTGACAGCACTTGTCTGCATCACTGTCCCCAGCTGGTTCAGAAAACAACAACCAGGGTAACTCAGTGCAGGCAAAGGGGGATTCAAATCAAGCTAGGAAACAGTATGAGTAGCAAAGCCAGACCCTTGTGCTTTCAGGAGGATCTGCTTCTCTTCCCTCAAACAGCAGCCTCCTTCAGTCCCACTCCTCACTGAGGCCACCTTTTCTTCTAGTCCCCACTGCTGTGAGTCACCATCAAAGGACTGAGGTTAGCTCTGGAAACCACCGATTTTCTTCCTCTACTGTGTGGTGATAGAGACCATACAAACTTTTCAGGAAAAATCTGCCCCTGAGGGCAAGCATTTGTTCACTGTCACTCAGTGACCCTTTTGGCTGCACAGGTGCTGACTTTAATGCTGGTAAAGAACTGATCATACCATATATGCTACAAAAATTGAAGTGCAGTAGAGAAAATATCTGTTTACAGTGTAGTGAATAACTGGTGCGAGCCACACATTGTAAATTCCCCTCCTCCACTTCCTCACCCAGAAAGAGCACACAGAGCAGCGATGATAAAAAAAATATACATAGTTCTGTTAACTCACCCACAAAGGACCAAGGCCAAGGGCATTGCTCTCCTGTCCACAGAGGATGGCTGCTCTCCCAGCCCGCTGCAGACACCAGGCACAGGAGTATGAGCTTGGCACCACACTAACCCAGCTATGTGGCTTCTGGAGCAAAACCAGGTCATGTTCAGCCAAGAAAGCAGAGCAGCCAAGATGCAGCTGCCTGTACCACTATGCCCTTAGATACTTGTACTGCTTGTGTTTTCAGGTCAAATTCTTTTTTCCTTGGTAACTATGAAAAATAAGACAAGTTTCAGAAGTGTCTCAGAGGTTGACCACAGACTCTAGAATGCAAGGGCTTTGCAAATAAAAACACCCTGCACTTTCAGAACTAAATAAAGCAGCTGAAGTTTACCTAGCTAAGAGCATGTTAATCATAACATACTTTCTTGGAAGTCACGGTTTCATTCTTTGAAACTATGAGCAGCAGCGTGTGCTGCAGTGCTGCCTCCCCAGCCTGCACAGACGATATAGTCTGCTACTTTAATTTTCTCCTCCTTGACTTTTTCCTTGGAAGTCTCCACCCCCTACACCACATTCCCATCTAGCCACCCCCAAGCACGTGGACTAAATTAAGCCAAAAAATCAAAGCCAGCTGATTATTTATTAAACAAACAGGACACATTTTGTCTTTGGTAGAATGGAGCACTCCTGGTTAGCTGAAGACTTTAAACTTCATGTTGTGGGGGGTGCAGAGGAAAGGAAGGAAGCAGTGTTTCACTTTAGAAGAGCACACTGAGAACTCATTATTTGACTTAAAAGCTATCTGCCTACAAAATGAAACTGTACACATACATAAGACTTAAGCTGTAAGCAAGCAGCAATAGCAACAATCATATTTCAGTGATAGTAGCCAGCTTTGATCACGATTTAGGATAACCCTCCCCTTCAAATCATTTTCAATTCTCTCAACTCCTGTCAAGCCCGTCTCCCATGTCTGCCAATTAAAGGAAGAAGCAGAAATTGAAATTAATGGGGGTGCAGGGAGCAAGCTAGTGTGCTTTGTTTGTGTGTCAAAAACTTTACCAGGATGCAGAGAGGTCCCTGACAAACAGGGGCCAGCAACACGTGCAAAAGAAAAAAAAAGCCAGTTATGCATGGAAAGGCATTCCTAAATTTTTCCAGACAAATTCTGAATACTTCGTTTCCTGTGAGAAAATAAGCGTTTGACTAGAGATGTCCTAATCAGGAAACAGACACGTCAGGTATTTCTAGAATGCTAATGAATGTGCAGCACAGTGCAGGGATTATCTGCTGCCTGCCTCAGCTGACACCAGGGACTCCCAGTATCTGAACTCCCTCCTGTTTTTATTCAAGCCACAGTTTGCAGAAAGATCTTTTGCATGAAAAGAAAAATAATGTGAAGTCAGTTCCCAAACGGATACAGAGAGCTACATGCAGAAGACAGAGCTTAGACGCCACTTGCATCAGGGATTGTTTTCTTCTTCTGGTTAGGGAAAAAAGAGAAAACATATCCAAGACAAGAATGTGCAATAAAATCAGATTAAGAAATGTTAGTCACTCCTGGCTTCCCCTCAAAACAGAAGTCAAAAAGTTTCCTCCATTTATTCACAAGATGTCTAAACAGTGAATCTTGCTGAAAGAACAGGAAAAGAAAGAAAAACAAAAAGAGAAAAGTGAAAGGAAAGAAAGAATGTTGCTCTTCTCAACCTACTAATAAGCTCCGGAAGTATTCTTCCTTCATCCATCCAAAGCAATCCCTGCAGCATCAGCAGGCACCGTGGTCAGTGCTGGGTCCCAGCCAGCCAAGAGTGCAAATACAGTATTAAATGCATTCATACTTTCCCACTGAGATAAAGCCTGAATAGCCTAACAACTGCTCCATCCTCTGTGCTCCCTCTTCCCAGCTAAGCTCCTGATATTGCTCCTAAATACAGATGTCCCTGACTGTTTCCATCTATGTTTACACAAGGAACAGGCTGAGGGTCACAGGGTGGAACAGCTGAGAAGAGAGCAGGCACATTGCTGCAAACGTGTCCACTCTCCATCAGATTTGGCTCTGGTACTCAATGGCTTTGCTGTTGCTGTTCAGCATCCATTTACACAAACACCAGTGTGGTTCTTGGAGAAAGGAGGATTGTAATTGAAACCACCAAAAATAACCATTGGCATACAACACTTGTTATTTAGCACAGACCCCCTTCAGCAGTTTTCATGGTCATGATTCAGCAGACACAGTGGCAGCACTCCAAAATAAGGTCTCTTTCTCCTTTTTCTGCAAAAGAACCATGGAGCTGCACAAGCAGCCTAGGAGAGGACCTCATGCCCCAAGCTTAACCAATTTACCACCACACTGCATTCCAGCCACAAGAGAAAGCACAGACTAAATGCAGTTGCAGGCAGAGAATTGTGCTAAGCCTTCACAAAGCCTCTCCCATGGAGCCCTGTTTCCCCATGAGCAAAATGGACCTGGGCTATTCCCAGAAGCTGATGTGTCAAATAACTTCATTATGAAATGCTTGCTTAAGACCAGAGCTGTTATTTAAGGAGCCAGTATCTCAGCTGCCTCTCAGAGATAATACAGGTACACAAGACAACACACCCACAGCACAGCTCCTCTCTCTACCTGCAGAAGTGATGCGCTCTGAAGCAGCTTTTGACTGCTTTAGCACAGGAGCTGTTTACCCACCTTCTGCTGAGATAATAAAACTGGACATGTAACACCTCCCAGCAGTTGCAGAAGGTAGTCAGCGTACAAAATAAAAAAAAAAAAAAAACCACTGTTACGTTTAGTTGGTTGGTTTTTTTAGAAAAATAATGAAAATTCCTCATTTCAAAGAGGACCTGGCAGAAAAAGTTACTGAATGGATGTATGAAGTGATGTTTTTCTCCAATTTTTGCCACATGAAAAAGTACAGGGAGTAACATATGCCCAAGACTTCTTGTAAATATATTTCAATACAAAAAAAGATTGTACCATACAGCTTCAAAACAGTTGAAATAAAACTCCCTTCCTGTAAATCTGTACTTAAACTAGAGGCATAACATACTGTATTTAGCATTTCCAGAGGAATGCACACAGAGATAACCATGAGGAAGATGATTGTGGTTGTAGATTTCCCTTTAAACTCCATATTTTGCTTTGAAAACAGACAAACAACACGCCTGAAGAGAAGGAGCTGTTTAACAGCTCCCAATTTACACATCTGCTGGGCAAGAGACTTCCCACAGACAAGAAATTTTGTCTTGCATTGGTCACATTAGATCCTCTGAGCTGTCAGACACAACCATCTTCATATATGAGGAGTCAGAATCTTCTAACCCAATCTGGAGGAACAATTCTTCTCCTTGGAGTCTTTATAGGGCTTTAATTGAACCTGGCCCATCAGCTTTGAACCTCACCATCCTCCAAAGGTCCTGGGCTGCTGCCTATTCGGATTGTTAATGGTCATTGCCCCCTTGGGAGGGCTGGGAATCAGAGTAGAAATAAAGAGCAGCAGAGTGAAGCAGTGGTATCATGCTGGTGTTTGGAGAGACAGAGAGAAAATGACAGGAAACAACTTTTTTAACAATTGTGGAATTGTTCATTTGACAGTTTTTTTTAATCCAAGTAAACCACTTAGAAAGGTATACATGTGTTCTGAGCAGGTTACTCATCATAAGCATTTTAAAACTATTAGCTGGCAATTATTTCCCAGCTGACATGGATTCCTAGTTGAAGGTGCACTACACAACAGACCTAAACTCCTTATTTTCCCCATCATTGAAAACAACTAAGAGGCACGAGACCTAAGTATCTTAAAAACACCTGATGATTGTTGTCCTCAATAAAATCTTATCAAACCAGTGCAAAAGCTGTTCACCCAGCTCCTGCAGGGATGGTAAAGAGCTATACAACTTGCACATCACAAGAGGAAAAAAAAGAAGCGCACCCACCTCCAGCTGTTGGGAAAGCAGGACTCTGCAAGTTGCAAAAGCTCATATGCTTTATCACGGAAATGATTACATTATTCAGGAGTGGCTGGTGGCAGTCACTGTGCCACCACCCTGGCAGACACACCACCTGTGTGAACTGGCAGCTTGGCAATCATCCCTTGCCCGCCCCCGGTTTCCAAAAGAAGCACCACTCTGAAGAGTGAAAAGCAAAGCTCTCTACAGAAGCTCTACATTGCAAGCAACTTCAGGGGCTGTGTTTCAGGAGCTCTACTCTTCCACACCTTACAAAAGAACTTTATTTTACTGACATTTAAGCTGCCAAAGATCGAGTTGAGATTGATATAAAAACAACAAGTGTAGACAAATATTACAATCACTCTGTTCCTTCCAAATGCCAATATTTTCAGTGCCATTGACACTGACAAAATGCTTCAACTGTATACTGGACTTTACTATCCAAATTCAACATCCAGCCTCCTTGTGATGTCCTCCCTGATAGGGTTTCTCCAAAGCCATTCTAGCTAGATTGTGGGATATCAGCTACCTAAGCCTCTCAGATTGCTGTTCAGAACAGCTACTGTTTCTGCACTTGTATTTCCAAGCCAGTTGACTGAAAGTGCTAAGTGCTATAGAGTTAAGATGATTATTTGTTCTAAAATTATTCATGTTTTAACTACATTAAGAAAAAGTCTTTAGGCAAAAGATCTAGGAAGCAAGGTTTTGCAGATAAAATATGTGAATTTAGAATTGAAGTCTATCTTTTTAAAACCAGTGAGGTTTCGCCTTTTTTTTTTTCCCCCTCAAGTTTTCTTCCCCCCATCTTTGCCATAGATATTTCCTGTGCATTCTCTCTTCCCCCACACTTTGGATTTTACTAGAACTTTGTGTTTGTGGGAGGTAGCTTCTGGAGGAAACCTCAGAGATATGAAGACAGCAATCTCAGAACCATCAGATTTCCTGCAAGCTAATGAAGCAGCCAAGTGCACAGCTGGCAGTTAGGTGCCATGTGAGCCCAAAGAGACCCAGACTGCACCTGAGCAGGGACAAGACTCCCCCTTTGATCCTGAACTCTGCCCTGATGCTCTGCACCAAAGTGCAGCAACCTCTGGATCAGCTCACAGAGCCCATCCACGTGTGCTGTAGCCAAACACCGTGTTCAACAGGACAGGGTTCACTGCATGCAATAACAAGCATTTATTTTAGACTGCATGAAAGCTAGTAACATAAGCAAATCTTATGTTTGCCTTGAAATAGTACAAACACTAGGAGCCAGGGAACAATGTCTCAGCAAGACAGCTGGAACCAAATGTGAGTAATCACAGGAGAGTTTGGGTTGGAAGGTAGCTTTAAAGGTCATCTAGTCCAACAGCCCTGCAATGAGCAGGGACAGAGACCCCATAACTGCACGGCAGAGCTGACACAGCCCTATCATGCAGGAGGGAAGCAAGGCCATGCCAGAGCCTTTGTGTACCTTACAGACAAGGGACTGTAGCAAGCCACCTTTTCAGATCTTTGGATCTCAGCACAACCCCTGAAATACCTCCAGCAGCATTCCCTCCAGAGTGATCCCTCCTGAGCAGGGATGCAACCTCTGCTTGTTACTTCCATGTGCAAGCAGCTGTCCAGCAATTTATGTTACTGACACTGACGTGCCTGGTAGTGCCAGGAAGTCTCTAAGCCAGGGAGACCTGGTTTGCTGAAATTGTTCAGTTCACACCAGTAGGAATGGAAAGGTACCATTCAGCAAGATGCTGGCAAGCAGCCTGGCTAACCTAGGTTACACTAGCAGGTTCTCTCACAGCTGCTGCTGATGCACACATATAAGCATCTTCATCACACTGATCTCTTCCAGCTCTCTTAGGACATCTACATGGAACTTAAGTGGTGAAACAGAGGCAATAACATTTCTGAAGACAGATGGTGCTCGGAACTCCAATTTTCCGAGATAAGCACACACCCACAAACCAGACCAACAAGACTCAGGAGGGTGCTACCCACACACTGTATGACACCCATCATGGTAGAAAGGCTCCTGGACCACACTCTGCAGCTCCAGTACTTCCTCACGATGCAATACAACTCTGGGATCTCAGGACGCAACTGGTGAGAGGACGGGTGTGGGAATTGCTGCCAGTTACCAGCTGACCTTGGACCAAATGAGGTACAGTGCTAAAAAAATCCACCCAGGGAATTTATTATTCCAGGCATCCAGAGGCAGGATAAACTAGCTGCAGGGATGCTCTGCACATGGTCTGGTGATCAACACTGGTGAAGTCCACTGTAAGACAGGGCTTGGCACACACCTCCAACAATATCCTTTCTCTCGCTGAGCACCACTGTGCACTGGCCAGAGCTGATGCAGATGACACGTTCCCTTGCTGAGGGGTCATCCGAGCAAAGGAAGACGAGTTTGTTGTGGCAAGCTGTTTCCTGTGATCTGCACCCCGTGAACTGGCTCCTGTGGCCAGCTGCTTCTGGGAATGTTTCAGAGACAGGAGATGGGTTCTGAGGTACTGCCAAGCCACTCTGCCCACAGCAGAGCACGTTAAATCGCAACAGATATCCAGTCTGCAGCTTCTCCCAGAGCTCCCCCTCTCCTCTGCTCTCCAGCTCTTCTAGACGGCATGGCGTGCCTGTGAGATGAGCTTCAAAACCTCCCTGCACCCCAGAGTGCCCAGCAGCGCCTGTACGGCAGAGAGCAGCGTACAGCAGAGAACAACCTCTAACACAGACCCTCTCCTACACCCACAGGCACCACACTCCCTTGTTACTCAGCATGTCCCCTGCCAAGCAGCTGGAACCTGCCTGCTACGGTACAGTAGCCAAGCACGTCTAGGAAGGAGAAGTTAAATCTCACTTCAAGCAAAACACAGTACAGGGAACTCATGTTCTTCTGGGGGACAGGCTGGGACGCTCAGGACAGCCTGCAGACAGCTATTCAATTCCCCTCTTTCAGGGCAAGAAATGTTAACTCTACACACAGGTGACAAAAGCTGCCAGGTAGTGCTGTCACATTGCCTTTGAAGGCAGCCAAAAAAACAGGGAAGGGAAAACTCCACACAACTATCAACAGCACCTTTGCATCCACAAGCAAAAGGCAAGCGACCTGAACAGAAGACTAAGTTAAATAAAAAAGTTTCCTGTTTTTCAGAGTCACAGGCCATTACAAGCACAGATGAGGTCAGAAAGGCACCAGCCACACAACTACTGAAATCAACTAAAAAAAAGTAATCTAATGTGCCTCTGGGCTTGGTCTATTTACACAAGAAGCGTTAGCCAGATCTAGTGAAAATCATGAACAGTATTAGCATTTTCAGTCACCCATGCAGACGTTAAGCTCACTAGCAGATCTTCGTCAGCACATCTGTTTGCCCTCAATTATTTTCTGCCCAGGGCAAACATTTGGGGTACTTTTAGGTACAAGCTGATAAATGGAGACATCGTGGTTAGCCATACAGAAAAGTAACTCCCTCATTAAAGAACCTCATGGATGAAGAAGCAGCTTTTGAACCGTAGCACTGTATGACCCAAGTTCAGTTTAACACTGGAAACTAGAACCTCACGTTTTGTAAGCAGTAGAGATAAATCCTCTACCAGGATTTGATGCACAAACGTTGACTCCCTACATGCTACCCTCTCCTCTCTAACATGCAGGGATTTTAAAATGCAAAGAGCACATTGCACCAGTGTTCAGTGCACTTTTAAGCGACTGAAGAATAATGCAGACACAAACACTGCTCCTGCTATTGACAGTCTTTATCTCAGCTAACAATCATTCTGAAACAAAATCTTTAACATTTCTTATTGCATACGGTACTCCAAACGTCTTATATTCCCCCCCCCCCACAAAGGATAAGGCATGTTAGAACCATGCTGCTTCAAGGAATACAAGCTTAGGAAACTCCATTTTTAATTTTTATTAGCCACCCTAGGAGTTATTTATGGGCTCTATTATAAAGCATTCATTTATTCACTCAGAGTCAGAAAGAATTTCTCCCAAACTGCAAGAAACTTCATGGTTTTCTGAATAACACAATGTGTTTTGTTAATTCAACGGGTTTTCCTCCTCTTTAGTCACATCAGCTGCATTTCAAACTAGACCTTAGTAAGCACACAAAAGCAAAAATGTAGAGATTACATTTTTTTGTACACAAAATCACTGCATCTACTACTAAAACTACCAAATCACTTGGTAGAATGAAAACAAAGCCATAATACCAGGCTAATAAGGTGAACAAACGGGTTGTCACCAGTGTCCATACTGAGGCCATAACTAACAGACCTCCTCTTAGGACACCTTCATGGCATCCAGGGATAAGGGAAACTGCTTTAGCCCTTTTCAAATGCCAGCTGATAGCTCGGCTTTAAAGGAAGCAGTTGTGTTCACCTACAGCAGCTGAAGAGGCAGAAAGGCTGGCTCAGAGCTCGCCACTACCAGCAGCTGGGTAGCCTTGCAGTGCCCTTGCAGATGGAGCTTTTCCCCAACTCCACTGAATTCCAGCTGATTCCCAAAGACACCTGACAGTACAGGATCTCTTATTTATATATCAATTCCAACTAAATAATAATTTTTCTTCAAAACTTTACACCTCCATTTTTTTTTAAATTCACACGTAATCTATTATTTCTAATGCAAAGGGATAATCAGAGAAGAAAACTAATTGGTCCAAGACTCCCAGCAAAAGGCCAATTCTCCTCACTAAGTGTTACTTCCATACCTCTTCTGTCACTGCTTTCCAAGTCTTTTTCTAGTGCTGGGAGTAAAGCAACACCAGCACCTGTGTGCTTTCACCTAACACATTCTCCTGCCCAGGGAGCAACAGCGTTGCACAGCAATTAAAAAGCTGAGGCAAGGAGTAGAAAGCCGACAGCTGAGAGGAAGAAAAAGCAAAACTTGGGAGAAAAAGCAGAAGAGAAAAACTACAAGAAAATTGGGGGTGGCAGGGGAGATAAGCGGTGCAGAACTTATTCATGTGGAGCTTTTAGAGGTTACTTAATATCAGCATATGGCAGGGGCCTGAAGAGCAAGAACAACAGTGAAGTTTTCTAGGTTAATAGTTTCCTTAATATTCCCACAGGATTCTTTACTACTCTAAACATAGCACAGAGGAAAAAATAAGATCCAAGGAGAGCATCATCATCAGGGGCAGGTTCAAGAAAGGGTTCCTTCAACCTCCCCAAACTCCTTTCTCTCTTGGAGCTGAAAAATACCCAGAGTTCTTATGCACTATTAATACTGACCCATTTAAATCTGAAACACTCAATCCCAACAACACAGGCAGACTGAAGACAAAAGAGGTTTCATTCACTTAAAAAAACAGTTTGAGTGGAGTTATATTTGTTGAACTATATTTGGAGTTAACTTTCCAATGCCTACTGCAAACACCTAGCAGAAATAGCCTTCACTGCATGCTTGTTTCAGTGCAAGAGTCTACCAATTAAGTTGTCCTCAGACCTTTAATGTACTTCAGGGTTTAGTACTCCAAAACTTCAGCAGAAAACCTATTCCTGAAGGCCTGAACCTTGAGTTCATGTTTGCATTTGCACTGTGCTACCTACCTTCTTGTGCTATGTGAAAGCTACTTCGAGCATGTGAGGTCTTGTCAGGTAAAATCTAGTTTCAAAGAAGAGACTGCCCACTCTTCATTGTTATCTGCACATTAGACTTGTTTCCATCACTCACAGAAGGGAAATGACAACTAGGCCCAACAGGAAAAAACCTGAGCCATGAGCAGGAAACAGAACCTCTTGTTTTGACTACTAAGGTAAGAAAAGGTAAATAGTGGAAAATTCCCTTCATACAAGGACCATGACAGAGGTGGATCATTTGACAAGTCTTCCTCACCAAGCCACGTGTCAGAGTAGCTTCACTATCTTAAAGAAAAAGCATCAAACCAAGGAAGGAAACAAGAAATAGCATCACTCAAGCCAATCTGTGAGTATACCTAATTGGGAAGTTCTTGTGTTTTGGTTTTTTTAAGTATTTTTAGGGCAGCAATACACAACTATAAGACAACAAACAGAAGTTTGGAGGGACAGAAGAGTGTTTATTTGCTCATTCTTACGTGGGTTAGGAATTGAAGCTAGGCATGGAGTTGAGGAGAGGCTCCTATTAAAGGCTGCACGAGTTCCCACTGTAAACAAGTCTCTTTAGCCTAAATTCAGCACAGTGTGTGGTGCTGGGATGACCTTGATGCAATTTTTAAAACTGTGAAAGTCTATTTTTAGTCTTAATATGGTTGGTTATGTGTAGTTATTATTAAGTTATTAAGCTTTGAAACTGAAAACAAATCCCATGTAGCTTTAACACGGAAGTGCAATAAATGTTTGCTGGTTTTGCCAGGCTTCTGTTCTGTGCTTACAGTACACTGCAACTACAAATATTTATGCAGTGCATATTTCTGCAACAGTTCCCACTATCAGCTATCGACCAACCCCACAAAGCCTAGCTGTAGGCTATGCTATTTCCATCCCTCTTTTACTGAAATTCTTTCTTAGCAGCTGTTCTGGTTGCGATTAAAAGTAATTGGTGATGAAAATCAAATATCCTTATACTCTAGAAATGGAGTTTTCGAGGAGAAGGAAAGAAGCAGCCTCACACTGGCTCTGCTCAGCCACCAGGTATCACTAACCATGCAAGCAACAAAATCCAAGCCTTTTTTTGTTTATGTCTCACAAGCCAGATTAAAAACTTCATGTTTTTAAAGTTGCTTAACAAACCAGTCTCATCATTTGCACTTAAAGGTGGAACAGAGAACTTACAGTAATTTGTTGCCAGACTTCACTGCAACAAACAGCTGCATTTTACTTATCTTCAAATATCAAAGGACTTGAGTAGGACAAAGATTACTTGGCTTGACAAGCTTTCAAAGACCCCTCCGGCTCAAAACCAGAAATGTTCCTGAAGAAAGTCATGAAAGGATTTAATATAAGCCTAGCAGCAATTCCTATATACTAGCACGAGATTTACCACCATCCTCTAATCTTTTCAAAACTAAGACAAGATGCTTTGCCTCCTTTCCAAATCCAGTGGAATTGCACACTCCCAAAGGCTAGAAGCAGACAAGTTCTTCCTCCCAGGAAGCAGAGGCATCACGGCAGTGTTCAGGTGCTTTAAATCAGCCTGTCCCATGCTAGCTCCTCACTGAAGCAGCTTGTTTTCTGCCAAAGAGCTGGCTCAGGGAGCTCAGCCACTGGGTCACATTAGTGCCAGGGCAGAGGAGACAGGGAAGCAGCCTTGGGACAGCCTGACCAACAGCAGGACCACACCCTCCAGTGCACCCATGAGCTACACCAAGTGTCTGCAGAGTTTCTTCTTCATCCTCCCACCCTCCTTTGGAGCAGATAAACTGAAGACCTCAAATTACCTTCACTGCACTTTAATACAATCTATTTTATTCCCTCAGACTCCTAGAAGAGTATTGTGAAAATCTGCTCAGCTCAACAAAAAGGAAGACTAGAAGAAGTTCAGTATTTTCCCTTAACATGTGCTGCAACCTGCTGTATTATTTAATATATCAAATATCTTTAACAAGAGCAGTAAAATCACATTGTTCTTGTTTAGAAATACAACATTTTGAGAATACAAAGTCAATGTCTGTGCTGCAAATGAACAGGACCGTTACTGAAGAACCAAAAAGAAGGTGTGAAAGAATTGAACTCAAACTTTTGTAACTGTACCCACTCTAGAAGGCTGAGCGGAGAGTTAAAAGTTTTAGGTAGCTGGAAATAGCTGCTGCCTCAAAGCCCGTTTTTGTGTTTAACACATGTGGTTAGACAGCCAACAACCATTCCTGGGGATTATCTGCTCAGAGTATGAAAGACAATAAAACAACCCACCACTGGTTTTTCAGGCAGACCTGGGCATGATTCCCATTAGCACATTTTTATTTTAAAACTGAGTGTGATTGCTCTGATTTTATAATAAAAGAAAGCTAAGCACAGATGTTAGTAATTAGAGCTGCACAAAACTTTGCCAGGTAAATAACAAATTGCAGAGTTATGAACTGCTTCTGAACATACACAAATACATTGCATGGCACAGCAGTTTAAATACATTAGTCACTGTATGCAGTTGGAGAAAAACAGCATCTTCCAAACTTTACATTAAAATAAGCCAAATCCAAAACCCAACCAGGTAAATGCACATTTTTCCCCTGTTGATTTTGGATCAAGCTTTAAGTGAGAACTGATGGCAGACAGCAGTTCTAACCACTCAAGGAGGAAAGCAATGCCTGGTGTTCAGTACTGCATTACTGTAACAGTAATGGACTACTAAAAAATATAACTACAAAAGAAAAGACACACCAAGTTTCTGAAGGTGGTACTTGATGGCTTTTTATACACTATCAGTTTTCCAGACTGCAAAATGCAAGACAACACAGATACCAGAAGTCATCAGCCTTCTCTAACTTCCATCCATGTCAATTAACAGCTGCAGTTAATTTGTGGTATTTCCTAATTTATGATGTAAGGCCCTGCTCCATTTTGCTGTGGAGTGTGGTTTAGTGTATTGGCTATTAGAATGCTCTTCAGCTTGTTCAGATGTTTTTTTTCCTTCATTTTCCTGCAAGAAGTGTAATACGTGACAAAGTTAACCTGAAATACAAATTTGTCACCTGACACTTCAGTGCTTCAGTCCTCCTTGCAGCACACTTATAATGAAACCATTTAAACCTTTAGAAAGCTTTCAAATTAACTTTACTGATGGAAAGATTGTGAATTTGATCTAGATTTTGCTTTAGGATTGGCAAAGTGCCCCCATGTTCATTAATTTATTGTTATTTTTATAGAATCAGAACATACCTCCTGTTGTGGATGAAAGAGAAAGGATTCTCAGGCGAGTTCATTTGACCTCAGTCTGGCATCGGGATGAGACCAGACAGGCTGTGCACCACCTCTCCCACTTCCTTTGCAACTCGAGCTACTGCAGATTTTCTGTTACTGCCCATGCAAACACCATAAACCTTGCCCACCGTGGTAGGAAGTGAAGGTCTGCTCATCAGCAGCCTTCATCAGTTCTCAGTATCAGAATCAATATCCTGGATGTACAGTGGTGTGCTCAGTTAACCACTCTGTTCACTCTGCTTGCTATACCTGGTCCTAGACACACCACTTGGAAAAAAAGAAACCTTAGGGAAACAGCACTGCACGGAGTACTTACAGGGTGATCAGCTTGTTCATTTTGCCACACTTCCTTGAGTTCCTGAACTTTCTAGGTTGAACACACCCCAGTAGGTAACACAAGCAAAAGAGGAGAAATTCTCAAATCTCTTTTACTTTGTAGACTGCCACTTACATCCTTATATCCCCCCCTGCAAAGTTCAAGAAGTCATTTGAGGCAGGTTTACAATGAAGAATTCATTATTTATTCCATTCTATTTAAGATGCTCCAATATACATCAGTTTGAACACATACTGTGCCTCTGTGAGGCAGAAATTAAAGCAAGATTTGATAATAATTTTACTTCATTTAATCATACAAGAAATAATGCAATGCATTCACAGTATGTAATACTAACTCCTTTCAGGTTGTTTGGTTTATGCTTCTGCTTGAATTCATAGCTTACACTTAAATATTTCTGCAGTATACAAGAGATTGTTTCAAGTGCTGTAGTTTAAGTCAGACGCAGACCAGCCTTAAAAAACATGATCAGCATCATCAGATAAGCTCTTCCTTGATGCAGGTCTTGGCTAAAACGCAAAAGTTATGATGGAGCAAGTCAAACACATCCTCAAGTTCCTGCATTGTTCTCAGGTCTTTGAGACACCTATCCCTTCCACAGCAGCAGGCACCCTCCACAGGGAGTTCTGTGTACGTCTGGTATCAGCTGCAGCTGAGTGAACAAATCCTCATGCTCAAAGCATCAGCTGATGTAAATCACTACTGTACTAACGAAGCCAAAAGAGCCACATCAGTTTACAACACAGGACGTGACCCATACTTGCAGCCTGGGAAAGCAAGTCAAAGGAAAACTGCTTTTTCTTTTTATAGCCTGGTTCTCTAATTAGGATTTTTGTCCACACTGTAATTTGGTAAAAGAGCACCGTATACTTTAAGCAGACAAATCACTATGAGTTACAAAAACTTGCTATAGCTCAATTTACTCAAACATAACCTGCAAATGTCCCAGATTCTTCAAGACTCAAAAACTATCAACAGCAACTGTTGCAAGCACACTGGGAACACCAATTGTAGTCCCTACTAAAATGGTTGGCTAATTAAGCACTAACATCCCTTGCATGGGACTACTGTGATCCTGAAAAATTTGAGGCTCAGGAGATTTGAACCAAAAAAAAAAAAAAAAAGGAAAGGAGGGGGAATAAAACAGCCATCCCATACCTGGACACCAACCTGGCATGAAGAGTGCAAGCAATGAGCACAATGTTTGCCTCTGGGGACAAGTGAGAGAAAGGCTTTTGAACTGAAAAAGCACAAAACTAAGCTCAGATGAAAAACACCTAGGCAAACAAAAACATCAAACTAGGAAATAGTTGCTTGATTGTTGTTCAAAGACTAAGTTATCTATTTTGCCATACTGAGAATGTTTTAAGTGTTTTAACATGACTGTGAAATTGACCTGACAAGAGAAAGGGTAACTCAGCTATAAACTGGGAAAACAGACAGGATGACTAATCATGCAGTTGATAAACAGTTTGCTTTGCTAGAAAAAGAGATCTGACCTTCAACTATTCAGTCCTTCTATGCCTGCATACTTCTGCCCTGTTCCCTGGAACTCTCCCTCCTCTACAACACTGCGAGAACAATCTCTGGCAGCCAGCTCCCAGGACTACTCCCACTGAAAAGCAGTGATCCCTGATCCAGCAGCCTAGAGAGCCCATGCTCTGCAGTCTCCTTTAAAGTCCCAGGAGAGCACTGCTCACATATTTTACTCATATCCCTGTCATGCTCATTTCCTGCCTCTGAAGTCAGAATTTAGGGTGCAGGCACACCACAGTCCCCTGAATGGCACAATGATTTCTTGGTGCTACTCACCTTGTTCTCTTGTGCAGGTCTCCAACAGAAGGACCAGCACTGCTCTATCCTCCAGCACAGCAAAGGAAAAAGAGATTAAGATTTCACCTCATTCTTGAAGGGAAAAATTTCTAAAGGCTTTGTCTAAGCAAAGGAGATGAGCGTAACTGTTAGGGACCATCCACAAGTATGAATCTCAAATGCTAACCTCAAAAAAACCTCATGAAAGTTAGCACTAAGCAAAGGAATGGGCCAGAATTTACTGTTCCCTTCAGCTTTATAGAGGGAGAAGGTGTGTTGGGAAAGATTTCAGGCTTTGCCACATGTGAGGAAGAACAGGCTTGTCTTCCTTCACTTGTCAGCATGATTCTTCTCACTGAGCAACAGGTAAAATAAAAGCTTTTTACAAAGGAAGTATTGCCCTTTTCCATTAAGGTTAAAAGTTAGAACCTTAATAACCAGCACACTTCTCCTAGAAGAAGAGGGAGAATTTGTTCTATATGTAAACAACAGTTCTCCCATGTGCCTACTTCTGTGATCAGCATTTCAGTGGCAAACCCCTCCCAGTGCAGGGTTAGGTCAGTGGTTTCAGCAGTCTGTCCAGAGCACGGACAACTGTGTTCTGAACAGGACCGACCCACAGACATGAACAAACTTAAACTGCAGTAGGCATGACAAGGTCGTGCAAGGGATTTCTCATGACTTGACCCACCATGAACACTCACAAGGCCTAACAGGCATTGCAAGACCTAATCGGATTTGTGATCCACATTTGCACTTTCTGCACAAGAAGGAGGAGCAAGTTTTCTCCCATAGACATTTCCACTCACCTAACAGACAACTAAACGAACTGCTCCAAACCCTCTTCTCAATTGGCTCCTTTAGCATCTAAAAATCACATCTAAAAGGTGGCAGACAACATGCTGTGAACAGATGGGAGCCACACAGCCCTGGATGTATTTGATGGCATCAAATCAAACCACACACTACACCAGCTCACACCAATGAGCAGGTTGGAGCCTCTTGCTAAATCCTTATCAGTACACAGCAAGAGTCCAGGCCAAAAAAAGCTACATGACTGCTCCAAGTCTCAAATCAAGCCTTGTTTCTGAATCTGTCACTGACGAGATTTTAATTCCAAAAGCCCTGTGCTATAAATCACTACATGGATGAAAAAAAAAACAAAACCTGTGGAGGAGGTGGTAACACAGTGTTAGGTTCCCCTGGGATTTAAGGAGCCCTATGAGAAGACAACTTGTTATAAAAGCCAGTCTGAAGTGACTGCCAAACATGGTCCTTAAGGAGAACAACACACAAGCCACTTAAACCTGGTGTCATCTTAACATTCAGGCAATTCTGCCCAAGGTTTGCTTGATGATTTAAAATGGGAAGAATCAGCATTTCTTAGTGTAAGGACAGAGGGGAAAAATCATCATTTTCCTGTTTGCCAGGTAAACATATTCAAACAAGATGTCATTTGTGACAACTTTTTTTTCCATTTAGAACCACACATCTGTGTGCATTCACACACAGGCATGAACAACTTGGGTATGACCCTGACTATCAAGATGGGTAGATGAGATTTCTAAATGCGAAGTAGTAGTACTAAGATCTCCCCTCTCCACCAAGTGGAATGATGCACTTGGCATGCTCAGGTGATGACACAGTACCAGCAGCACATGGTACATTCACCTCAGACAACAAAATGGCTCATGGTGATTCTCAGCTGGTGTCCTTCAAACATCTGACAGGCAGCAGTGCAGTCCCTCTACCTGCCATGAAGCCATGCCATTCCTGCCAGCTGCAATGAAGTGCCTGTGAGCAAGAGCAAGATGGCTCCTAGATGCCTCTTACATAACTTCAGCCTTTAAATGGGTGCCATAAATCCACTCCTCCCCTCGCCGCAGCACACTTTGAGGCCCTGAAATGAAACTGCGTCTTACCTTGTCTTTGGATGAAAACCCTGAGCAGTGGATGAGCACTTGAAACTGCCTTGAAGAAGTTGTCATCATTATTAATAGGGAGCAGGTCTCCATGCACATCAGCATATCCGATCATCACTTCCAGGTTGGCTATGTGATGGATGTGAAGAATTAGTTTGTAGAAGTCTTCAAACTTTCCTGGCTTGTAGCGATCCAGAGAGAACCTTCTGAACTCTGCCCCAAACTGCAAGAGAAAGCAAACAGAGCATCAGCAGATGTGTCAACATGGGCCAATGCTCCAGTTTGGCACCTGAACATGGTATACACAACCTCTCTTTTCATAGAATTTGAGAGCCACAGGATCAGTCAGGTTGGAAAAGACTTCTGAGATCAAGTCCAACTTCTACTATTCAAACCTACTCTGTGGTGAACACAGTCACATGTTGGTGCTACTACTGGCCTTTTAGGTCCTCCCATCAGAACATAACCATGGCTACCAAGACATCACAGGTACACTCAAGTGTTCCATCTTAAAAGAAATCACATTTTTAAAATATTAAGTTTTCATTAAAACCTCTAGAGGATAACTGCATTTGTAGGACTTAACTTTGAAGGTCCATCATTCATTATCATCATCTCAGGCATCCACAGAACCATTCTTCTCCAAAGCAGAATTATTCACTCTACTGCTTTCAAAAGAAGTTACTTAGCTATTCAAACAACCTTATAAAAATTCTTTTCACGTTTCCCATCAATACCACTGGGATCCCAACCACAAGACCTTTAAAGAAGTATGGCATGTGAGCACACAGCTTGTTATTAGAAAATAGGCTCACTCTACATGACCCCTGAATTTCCTGGCAATCCATGCAACAGAAGGAAAGTTAGTTTTCATGGCTTTAATTTTTCTGTCACTCCACTGGTTTTTATTTTTAAAGCTTTATGGACCATTAAGTGATTGTAAAAAAAAAATAGCAGGAGTAGGAGGGTGTGATCTGGAACAAGACGATAGAAAATGTTATAAATCCATGAAGCTGTTTTAAGTAAGTCAAAGTGACTGAGGAGAAGATTTTAATGGTCCTTATTTCTGATATTAGAAACAAAATACACTGTTAAGAACAGGAGGGAAAAATTTGATCCGCTGTTTAAGGAAATTAAAATAATGAAAACAGGCATCTAGTTAGACAAACAGCTTAAATCACCTTTCTGGTACATTTAATTAAATATTTCAGATTGTATAGTATGAGTAGACTACTGTTCATCAACCAAACGTCTAAAACTATCCTAACTCACTCTTGAACACATGGAACCACAGGTACAAATCCAAGAACAAGAAAGGCTGTAACTAGGACCTCACAGAAGTTCTTATTTGCCCAGTCAGCCAATACCAGGGCTAGAAACCAAATACACAAAACCAATAAGCATACCAAAAAAGAAGGGGGAAAATCTTCTCTAGACAAATTCTTCCTCAAAATGGAGGATTACTTGCTTAGAGGTTCTCAGCTGTTAAATCAACTATCCATGCAAGCCACTCTTTTGCTGAGACTAACAAAAGTATGAATCATCACCATAATCATCTTCAAGCAAAAAGGATAAAAAGAAGCCAACATAACCCTACTGGCTTTGGGCACAGGCATGTTCTCAAATTACTTCCGCAGTTATGAAAATCCCACTCTTGAGCATCAAAGCCTAGTTGTGATCATCTGAAAGCTTGTTTAGTCAAATTATGCTGCTTGTTTGCAATATTAACTGCTAGTTCCAGTTTGGATTTCAGAGGGCCCATCTAAATGCACAAAAGGCGAACAAACCGCAGCTGGTTCCAATGGAGGAAAAACAGTTCTCCTTTGTCCTCCACCCCCTGCTCCTCTCCAGAAAAATCCGAGTGGCAACTTACTTCTGTGGACACACTTCAAACCAAAAAGAAAAATCTTAAGTCTTTTTACTTAAAAAGTATCCTAAAGTTTTCTTTTTCTTAGATTCAAGCTAGAAAAAGCCACCTTCAAGTGTCAAATCTAACGCCTATCTACATGACAAAACTAAAGGGGCAGGAACAACGTCCTTGTAGGTTTTGCTTGGAGCTGCATCTACTGCTCTGCACACCTGAACAGGAACCTGGGATTCCTTGGGATTCCCTCAGCCAAAATGCCAGGGCACTCAGACGCCAATGCCAGTAACCATTTGTTTACTGGACAGCTTGTTCAGGACCATGAGCACACACAGTACTTTGGAGAAAGCAGCTGCTGTGCAGTCTTACCCCAGGCAGTACCAGACTCACCCTACATAGCCCCCTGGGACCCAAGGTCTGCTGAGGGAACCCACCCAACCTGCTCTGCCCACCACAGCCCAGGCAGAGCCCAGGTCCTGTGCAGGCACATTGCACCCAGCAGGAAAGTGACACAGAAAAGGACACAGGAGAGAACTAAGGATGGTTACTTGCACTTGGCTGATATGACCCGAAGCTCAGCTTAACTTGCCACATGAGAAGCCAGCTGGCAAAAGGGCCAAGCCTCCCAGCCTAGCCCCTACAGGCACACTGGAAACTACTGGATCAGTGGAGCCTGACGTGTGGGAATGCCACTGCACGCTTGGGGCACTGAGGTCTGACAGGAATGCTGCACAGTCAAATTGACTTGTTCACATGTTCAGCCTTAGGAAAGCCCAAGAGTCAATTTCATTTGCCTGGGAATAGCACAGTAGTAAACAAATGCAAAAGATTTCACTTGTGCTTTCTGCATGACCCAGCTTTTTAAGGCAAAGGAGCTAGAAGGTGATTCTGTAGAGGAGAAGGGAAGAGTCAAGAGATTTAAGCAGATAATGAGAATGACTCTCTTTTTGTTTAAAGGTTAGTATTACTGTAGTAATAGTTTAGCTGATTTATTCACCCTGTGCATATACACAGTCAGCAACCATTGTCAGCAGATCTTTTCAGAAGAGGGGAAAAAACTGCTTCAGCTCATGGATCATCCCTAACGAGGCTGATAGAGAGTATCACAGTAATAATGGCGTTTGCAGTACCACTCAGCTTTGAGACTGGGCACTCTGCATTGTATTCAGCCAGGATTTCAAGATAACACCCACCGTGTATCTTACAGAAACTACAAATTCTGATAGCCAAAACGCCTGATCTGCTTCTCTAAGTCACAGAGTTCATCTTATCATATCCCTTCACAGAAAGATACACAAGGACTGGTGTCTGCCAGCAAAGTCTCTGCCAGAACAATACTGTATTACGTTGTTTGATAAACTAACAGTTTTAACAAGCAGATTGGTTTTCCATAATGAAGTCAATTACTCAGGCCTATTTAACTAATGCAAATACTGCATCCAGTATTGCAGAAGTCAGAGGACAGGAGGAATGCAGGGAACTTAAAAAGAATTTAGTCTGACAGATCTTATTATGACTGAAAAAAACAACTTAGAAAGAACTGTACATTTTGTTTCACAAAAAAAACCCTCCATCCCAAGATCTTCAAAGTATTAGCCAATCACTGTATTTGTTGTCTGCAATTTGATGACAAAAAGCACACAAAATGCAACACATCAGGCAGGATCCCCGAACAAAAACAGATGCCCCAAAAAGGGTTCTGATAAAAACTTGTGTTAAAGAAGGAAGACACAGCTAGCTGATCAAAACTTACACAGGCTGATCAAGAGCAATCAACTGCTTTCTTTGACTTTTCTTTCTGGCTAAAGGACACAAGAGGTCAGAGAAGATGAGGGAGCAGGATTTTGAGGTTTGTTTACTTAGAGAGCTGTTATTTTGTGAAATGAAGGAGATATTTGCAAGCAAAAGAGAGCAACTTTTTTTTTTTCTTTAAATTTTAAGTTTCAAGATGTTTACAGGGCCAAAAATGAAGCCCTGTGTTTATGAGGTGCCATCCCTCTAGTTTATTGCTGGCTTTGAAATCAGGCTATTGTAATAAGAAGACATCAAAGAGCAACGTTTAGCAATAAACATGAATTACATTAGCCACCTACTTCTCTCATGAAGTAAAAAAAATCAAGAACAGAAAGAAAACTAAACACTTTCATCCTTGCATAGACTGTAATTTCTGCTTACATGTGAGATTTTCAAAACTGAGAAGACCTAATCAGGGATGCTTTATCAGTGAGAATGAGCAGAGGGCAAGAAAGAGGAGGAGGGAAGACAATGTAAATGGGTTTGTGTTTCCTGGCTTCACCTGGAACCTCAGAGCTCTGCTGTCACATTCATGTCTATTTCTCCATTCCCTTTTTCTCCCTCGGTTACATCTTCCCCAGCTCACACAGCATTCTCTGGCTCTGCTCCCAGTCTCAGAGTGGTTGTCACTAGTGGCAAGAAGCCACCAAGCAAGCAGATGTTCTCCGCAACAAGTTCTCTCTTCAATGGCTTGCTCCAGAGCAGCTCTGCTTCACTAAAAAGATCGAGCTGGTGGAAAGTGTGAGATTTCATGTTCTGCTCAGTCCCTTGCTCACACCTTGCTGTTCCTTCCAAGAGAAAGTCACAAGAGCAAGACAGCCTCTCTTCTATTTGGCCTTCATAGAAATCCCGTCAGGGACACAATTTCACTACCTTGTCCCCCAAACTTGTTTTCCTGATCGGCATCACGCCATACTTCTACCCTTCTTCCTTCTATTCCCTCCTCTTAACTCTCCCAGAAAAACACAGCCAGGCTTTAGTATCTTAAATGGTTAGAATAGTTTCTCTTACCAAAGAAAATCAGTGGTTCCCCTTCTTTTTCCTGCTTCTTTGACACAAAGTTTCACATCTCTGCTTTTCCTTTGAGGAACAACCTTTGTACTTCCTTCAACCCTCTCCAGGGGTCTGTAAAGCTCAGTTCAGGACAACACTTCTCTCTCTTCTGCCTCTACTTGGAAGACAAATTCTTCTCTCTCTGTTCCCATCACCCTCAGATCACCTTCTGCTCATGAGATGCACCTCGCATTCAGTTTCATGGAGATCTCTTCACAGATGCTTGGCAACTTAAAGCCAAGGTTACCCTTTCCCCTGCCTCACTTACCTTACGTCACGATTTTTGGGAACTAGACCACTACACTGCTTATCTTGTCTCGCTACTGCATGTCAGTCTGTGAAAATAGTTATCCACAAAAACAATTTTATCAGCCTGTTTGTTCGGAACCATCATCCCTTTCTTTGCCAGCCTTGCTCCAGTAGTGCCTGTCCTATCAGGTCACCCACGTAGCTGCTTTCTCCCTACCATCTCTGTCAGCGCTGCCTCCAAGCAGCACACTGCCAGCTTTCCTCACTGCCAGCCTTCCTCACTGCCTCACCTCCTGGTATTTAAACCCCCAGTGTTGCTCTCCTTCACGAAACAATTGTTTGCAGGAAAGCAAAGCCTTTAAAATAAATCTGGGATTTAAGTGCCAAGTCTACCTTTCCAAAAGCAAGTATCTTCTTTTCTTTATCCCAGTCCCCTGCATCTCTGGGAACAACCCAAAGTCTGTTTGCAAATGACATACAATGAGATGGTCCTGTATTTTTATGCAACACACACACTATCATACCACTGAGTTTAAGCACAAATACAGCACAGGATGCATACATTCATGGCATGTCACCATCAGCATGAGGGAGAAAAAGAAGATTTCGCACCTTGCCAAATCTTACCCAGAGGGACAAAGCAATCAGGTCTGGTCAACACTGTGATCAGCCCGTGAGCCCAGCTTCCTGCAGAAAGGCAGCCCTGCCCTACTGCTGGTCTCCAGCAAGGGCAAACCACTTTTGGAACATTTACTGAGAGGTATCTACACGGATACAAGAAACCTGTAACCAGCAAGGGCTCTGGCTGGTTGCAAACTTATTTAAGACCCTTTTAGCTGCCGCCAGAGGTTTCCCCACGAGCTCAGTGCCAGCAACAGCTGCAGAGAAGTAATCTGATGCAGATGCACGCACACCCCTGGCCAGACCTGAAGGGGGACCGGGAACAGCTGTGCAGGGCGGAAGCAGGAGGGATGGCACAAGGCTGGGTGGCCCAGGGGCTGGTGCACCACACCCTTCCCCAGACATTTCTGCTGGAAACAACTTCAGGCATTTCCAATGGGAACGGGAATACCCCTGTATGGGGAGATTTTGCCTTCACTTAGAGGGAGGCAATGTCTCCCAAGGTACATTTCATCTTTTTAACTCCTGGCCTGCCATTGTAAAGGTAATTAGAGGCAAGCAGCGAATGCTTGGAAAAGTTTTCTTGGTTCCTAAAAGCTCAGATCAAGCGCACACAAAGTCTCTCACAAAGGGAATGATAAGGGACTACAGAGGAAGGCGCTATTAACTGCACTTCTCAAGAACTCCGTGGAGGTGGCTGGTCCTGGAGCCTGTTAGACACAGCCTCCACAAGTATTTTAACCTCACACAGGAAACATTCCTTTCTGACTTGGCTGTAAACAACACTTAATTTTCTCAGGTGCTCTTTTAAGCTGAAAGGTCCATTGTTCAGCGTCCTTTAGGACTGTTTCAGTGTGGCGAGACCAAATTTGAAAAGACTAGTCACATAAGACAGACTGGCTGGACAAAGTTTTAAACAGATCGGAAATTCCCAAGTTACTAGGCTAAGAAGTATTACAAACAGGAGAGAAGCTGGAGGCAGGATCACGAATGGGAAAGCATGGGAATGCTGGAACACAAGATAGCAGCCTTCTGGTCAGTGCCAACCATCCACTTAGCACAGCCGGTACCCAAGCCCATACCAATATACTTGCTTCGGGAACACTGTTGGAGGAACTACCATCTTTCTGTGCCAAGACAGACCTGACACTACATCAAACCTGAGCACCAGAGCATTTCCTCCACCACATCACACTCTGTGACACCAGGTAGCTCAAAGCAACATTCCAGCCTTCCCTGTATCTCCTAGAGGCACTACTGCAGAGTAGTAGTAGTAGTGGCACTAGAGGGCCAGAGTACAGGTCAGAGAAGAGAGATGCTGGTGCTTATTGCAGCTGTCACCTGAACAGAATTGTTCACAGACACTTGTCTGTGCCACACTTTTCAGTTCAAAGGCTTGGCCTCTCATCTGTGAAGGGCAGCAAGCATGCACAGGACCCACTGTTGAGGCTCAGCTGAAAGCTGTGGTCACTTTCTCTCATGTCACCTAGCAGACAGACTTAAGGTTACAGGTATGACCACTTCAGAAAGCTATCCTACTATGAAAAGCAAAGATTTGTTTGTAATGAGAGAGGAACCAGCAGTTTAGCCGGTGCTATTTAGCACATCAGAATAAGCACAATACCTGCTGTGAGAAGCCCAGCAAACTGGGAGGGAAAGGAACAGAGGCAACACCTCTTAAGAGATTAACGTTTACAGTCTCTTTCTCTTGACATGTTTTGCAACAATCCAGACCATCTCAAGCTGCTATTATTGTGGCACACTGTCTTCATTTGAGAGGGGGAAGCACTGTGGTTTTCTGAGTCCGTGCCACATTTGGTTTGCATATAATCGAATATGTTTTCAAGCTCAAAAACAGAAGTTAAATCAGATGGTTACAGGGCTTTTTACTGCACTTATTTTTATGCCAGGTATGACAAGTATGACCTTAACTTGGAAGAATCTAAAGTACTGCTTAAAATCTTTAAGCAGACTTAAAGTCTGCTTTAACATTCTGTAGCATTTAAAAAGAGCGCTGCTTTTTGATCTATTTTGAAGTGTGCTACACATGGAAAACTTTACTTAAAACTTCAGAAGGCCTGTACAGCTTCAGGGTTAGAGTGAGATCAAAGTACACAAGACTGGAAAACACAATTTGTAGACCTCTCTCAGTTAACACCAGACAGTGCAGAACCAGACCTTTAAAATCTCTTCAGAGGGGGTATTAAAAGTAAGCTTGGTCTTACTGCTATTGCTGCAGTTTTAACACTGCCTGATGTTACACTTCATATGTTTCAAATACACAATGTATATACATACACTGCCATAGCTGAACAGTCATGTGGACACGCAACGCCAGCAACTTTGGCAGGGGAGAAGATGCAAAAGGTTTAAACCACTGATCTTTATGAGCAGCACAGGCACACTCCTAAGAAGGGGAAACACGTGAGCAGGACAAAGCACCCACAAGCAGTTTGAATGCTACATCCATGGCAGCTGGGCAGGCCTGCTAAAGCACTGACTGCTACGTGTGCTTCAGACCAAAACAGTCTTTCAGCTGCTAGTGACTTGGAAGAGCACAGCTGATCCCAAACACGCTTTTTATCTTTGAATACCATAACAGTATCATGTCGACTCAGGATGCATCAGAAAATGATTGAAAATTTATTAATGAGCCATTTGGGGCACATATCTAAACACCAACATTTAATGAGTCAAAACAGGATAGGAGAAGACAGTAAAAAAACATGGTTATAATTAACTGGTTCTATTTATCTTAATGGGTTTGTTTATAGTAGTAGGATGTTAGTCACATTATTGTTAATTTGTAAATCAGTTTGCAATGCAAGAAAACATGACACAATTAATAAGGCAGAAATGCGACAGTCAGCACGTGAGTCAGGTAGCTGTGCTTTTACAATCCTCAGCCACTATCAAAAGTTCCATTGTCCCAGAGGGTTCATCAACAACAAAGGGTTCTTTTGCAAAGCGCTTTTATCAGGGAACAATGAGTACATTTAGCCATCCTTGAAATCATGAAAATTAATTCTTACTAGTACATACAGTTCACGGGAATTAATATAGCAGTAACAGAAAAACAGTACTCTGCTGCTTTTAAGCCAGAAACATGGACCTGTCCGTTTTTAAGTGAAAAAAAAACCCCAACACACACTTTCACAAACAATTCAAAGTGCTATCACTTAAAGGCCCGAGGAAATCTTATTCCAAAATATCTACTATTCCAAAATATCTAAGAGATTGGAAAAGAAATTTACATTTGGGCTGATAGTTACCCTCCTGTTTGAAAAACTGTATAATATTCAAGGGAACAAAAAATAAAATCTCCTTTCACTCAGAGTAAGACAAAAGAAGATTGGCTACATGGAGTTATAATTCAAGAGAAGTTCCATCACTAATGTAGGAATTCCTATTTTAAAAGCATTTGTTCTTCTGTAGGCTTATATTCACGGGCAAGGAAGCCTGTAACTGCTCTGCAAAGCTAAAGACAGAAAATGAAAAATAGGTTAAGAACCCTGCCTGTGGCCACAAGATCCCAAACAAAACAAACACAAAAAGCCCCACACATTGCAGGCACTGGAGCTCCTGGCAAAAGGGAAAAAGGGGGAGAGAAAGGGTCATCTGGAAACCTTTTTCAGAGATTAGAGGCAGTTTCTTGAGAGGGGACAGATACTTCACTTGTCACCCAACAGAGGAAAGGAGCCAGTGAGTACTAGACACATGAGAATACACAGTTGTTCTAAGCCAGCAAGATAATGTGTTTTCAGATCCTGTCTAAAAGGGCTGAAACATTAATCCTGAGCTACAGAGACAACACCTAGATAAGACCTGAGCTTCTAATTTATTTTGTCGTGAAAGACGGGAGAGAAGGGCTAAGGTGTAATTACAATTCAATTAATATTTTCTTATGACATGTGCCAACTTCTAAGCAGGTTTCTCTTTACCCTTCCTTCCTCTTTTCTATCTAGCAATAAGCTTTCAAGTGTTTTGATTTTAAGGCCAGCTCTCTGAGGCTGAGGAAGGGAGAAAGCAGGGAGCCAGACAGAAGGGAACTTCTGAAAGCAGAAGAATGCAGCAATTTCCACCATTGCCATGTCTGAGAACAGAGGTGCGCACAGACAGCAGAGGGTTTTCCCCTTCAGTATTTGCTGCAGCACAGAGATCCATGAAGCTTTTGTAGCACCTTACAGTCACCCAGAGAAAAAGTGACCTGACATACACAAAAATGTACAACACAGTGCCACAAAGCTCATCCTTCTGCAATGACATAGCCAGAGAACATATCACTGCCAGTGTCCCCATCACGTAGTCACAGACATGGAAAATCCACAGACACAAGAATCGTGAGCTGAAGCATGTTTTGGGCCACGTTCCCAGCAGGGGTGGTGGGTCAGGCTAGGTTCAGCAGAGGTACAGGCTGGTTCAGATCCGCTGAAATCCGATCATCCACAAACCTCACGTGTCTACTGGACAAAAAAAAAGGAATACTGCCTGCAGGTTTTGGCCCTCTGGCACAAGAAGGATGTTGAAAATTGGAATGAGTTCAGCCATCAAGATGCTCCCTCCTCCTCCCCCCGCCCCCTTCCAACACACAGATACATACACACAAACACTTTGTTTTTAACAACCCTCTGGCACACATCAAGAACCTTATAACTTAAGGATACTTGGGGATTTCCAGAGAAGTGTCTTACCCAGTAAAATGCTTAGCGCTGACAAACTCTCCCAATAATCAAGGGCACAAACTGACTTTCAAGAACTTGTTTTTTGCAGAAAAGGAAAGAAATTCAGAAAATCCAGAAAAATCAGATTTCACAGGAGCCATTTCTGAATTGTGACTAATGCAAGACACCAGCAGGATGCCGGTTTATCCTTATGGAAGGAACCACCTGGTAATTACAGCAGAGGCAGGGATATCAAAACGCCAGCATCTGCAAACTATCTCCCTTCCAACTCCCCACAACCATTTTTTCCAGAGCTCCTTCTGATCAAACTCAATCTTCCGAGGAGAAAAGCTATTTCACACCATTGTGTAAAGCAGCACTCTCTCACACTCAGCTCCTCTGCTAAAAGGGATTCCACCTGCCCACGGACTGCCACTTGCCCAGCCTTTGAAAAGCCACCAAGAATCCCTTGATCCCCGGCCAGCAGCATGCCCCGGCGCAGAGGCTGAGCTGCACCCACCTCCGCTCACCTGGCAGCCTGCACTCTCAGGCGATAGCTGCAAAATCATGAGTTCTCAGACTCAACTTTCAAGTTCTCAGGCAAGCCCAGACAGGCCTCATACTTACAAAACACAAGCAACTAAGCGTTTAAAAGGTTGACTACACAGGGCTACCAAAAGTAGCATTATTAAATCTTTTTGTTTCCCCAGCCTCAGACATGCAAACAAAAAAATCTCAACACTCTGTATTTCTAGATGATCACAGCACAACAATACAGTGACCCAGAGGGACAAGGCTGCCAGCATCACAACCCACCCTAGAAAAGCACCGTGTTTTTGTAAGAGGTATAAGGTTTTTATACAGCACCTTGCCAGGTACCATTGGCCAGAGCTTTTCACTGGACCTCCTTCAGATCACTGAAAAGTAACTCTGTGAGAGGGAACCTATGAGCTTTGCAGGCAAAATAAAACAATCTTGCAATGTCAGCACCAATAGCCTGCTACATCAACAGCCCAGCTGTTATTGTGCCCAAGTCATGCTAACAGTAAAACTCAGCAGCATCAGGAAATTCAACAACACAGCTTCCACTGACACACGCTGCAGGTTCACAGATCATCGCTGGGTGTAGGCCCTCAACAGGGTATTTTGAACTTAGCCTCTATTTTAGTTTTCTTCCAATGCAGTAGAGTTCTCTATACGAACTTCTGGGCCATCAGCAGTGACAACCCTGAGCTACTGAAGGCCTTCAGTAAACCCGTCCCACCCATACGAGTTTATTTTTCTTCCCTCCAAAAATCCACAATCATTCCTAGGCTTACAATCTCCCTATACATGACTCTGTGTCTATAGAACCAGGCAGGATTCATTTACAGAATTCCTGCAGCTGTAAGGGAAGCGATGAGCTCTTTATTACAAGGTTGCTTTCTAATTGTTAATAGAACAAACTCAAGTTATGGCAATACTGAAGTAGAAGAGAGAGGATGAACTTAAAAATTCTCGTATGTGGTCAAGGCTTTAGTTCAACACTCACAGAATGTAAGGGGTATAATTCAGAAGACAGGATCTGGAGCGTTTGGGAGCCACAAGGAATGTTGTGGGTGGGTTACATCTTAGAACCAGTACAAGCCGAACCAAAACTTTCCAGCTGTGGAAGCAGAATGGAACTTTCTAGGCCAGTTGAGCCCTTTCAAGTGGCAACAGGAGGTTAGGAAATAAGGGGCTGAACCCACATTTCAGGTGCCATGTTTAGAAATGATTGGAGGCTCCCTTGAACACAAGGTACTTCTCCCACTGAAGCCATCTGTGCTCTGTGTCTTGCTCAAGGCCATTTGATCTGGATGCAAAATTTAACAGCAAAAATGGACAAAAATGAGCAAGAGAGTCCACAAGACCCTCCTTCAAGACAACACCTTCAACACCATCTCAGCAGGTCATCAGGGACTCCCGCAAAGGTTTAAGTTATCTGTACTGTTTTCAACTTACGCATTACCTACAACTTGCCTGTTATATGTGTATAACACACGGGCTTTTGGGAAGATTTCTCAGTTTAGCTTAAATGCTACTTATTTTTGCCCTCAGAGGCACAGGCAAGATTTTGGTGTGCTGCTTCAACCGAGAGCGACCCAAGCCTCTTGACGAGAGCTCAGCAAGACCAACGCCAGGCACAGCCACTCGACACCATCCTTTGCTGCGGCCAGCTCCGGCAGCCCTGCCAGTCTCGGCTCCTTCCCCAGCACCACCAGCGTGCACAAGCTGGTGCCGGTATCCCGGCACAGCCGCCGCGGGAGAGGGAAGCTTCCCGCAGGTCTCTCTCTGGCTCCTGCGGCTCGGACCTACGGCAGGACCGCACCGCCGCCAGCACCAGCGGGGGGGACGCGGCTCTTCTCCCTCCCCGTTCCTCCGCTCCTCTCAGAACGCGTCGGGGCACCCATCCCGCCTACCGGGAGCCGCTGGGAGCACCGGGGGGCTGAAACGTCCCGGGGTGGGGCGAGAGCGGCACCGCCGCCGCGCCTCCCGGTGCCCCCGGGCCGAGCCCCAGCCCGCCCGCCAGGCGAGGCCAGCGGCGCTTCCCGAGCCGCCCCACAAAGTCCCCGCCGGAGTCCCCGCGGCGAAACAAAAGATGGAGCAGGAGCGGCGGGCGCCGCGCCGGGGGCGGGCGGGGAAGGGTCGCGCCGCCGCCTCCGGCCGGGCAGGGGCGGCTCGCCGGGAGCTGCGCCCGGAGCGGTGATCCCGCCTCTCCGCCGGCCCGTCACCGCTCTGCGGGCTGAGCCTGGGACACGGCTCCGGCCACACCGGGCGGGGAGGGGAGACACGGGGGAACGGGGG
>WAAE01002372.1:145312-172974 GCA_013400495.1 Nicator chloris | reverse complement strand
CCCGGACACGCCCCGGACGCGCCCCCGCGCGGCCCGGACACGCCCCTCGGCAGCCGCGGGGCTCCGGCGATCCCGGCGGGGCTGCGGCGCAGCAGGGACTGGTGCGGGAAGCGGCGTCCCGGGCGGCCGGCGGGCCCCGCTGCTGCAGCCGCGCACGAAGCACGAAGCACGAAGCACGAAGCACACCCGCGGCACCGCCGGCCGGTGGCTCCCCGGGTGCTCCCAGCGCTCGGAGGTGCCCGTTGTGCGCCACAAAAGAGACCCGCACAAACTTTTCCAGACAGCGCTGATTGTTCTTGAAAGAGTGTTGGGATCTAAAAAGTGCTGCGAGTCATTAATTTGAGACCACAGATCACCAGGTTTGGGCGGAGAGTTTCCACCACGCCCTCCTTGAAATAATTCGGTGGACTGTCTCCCTCTGCTAGCAGCTCTTCCTAATTAGGTAGGTTATTAATTTGAGAATCTCGAAGGAACTTAAATTCTTTACGTCTTCTGCCAAGGATCTTTTTAATTTTAACAGACCTTTTCCCTTCAGTCAGCATCTTTTAGTCACTGAGAGCCTTTGAAAGTGGTATTTTTTTCCTACACAATCCTGCCCAAAACATCAAGTCGTGATGTACAGAAGCTCAGGACACAGCACAGACCCGTGCAACCAGTTCTCTGCTGCTCGACATCTCCTAGGATGGTCTGCCCATCTAAGCAAGGAGCACAAAGTCCTAACTGACATTACAAGCTACCCATCTCTTCTCCAGGCTTGCTGGGCAAGTGTCAATGGCAGTGATGGGAATACCCACGAATTTTGGGGCAAAAAACAAGAACTGAGTTGACTTTTCATGTGACTCCAAGTAGGAGGATCAAAGCACATGCCCCAAATACAAACCAGCTCCATCTTACTGGAAAATGGGCCTGAAATGAACATCTGCCACATGTTCTGGGCTTGCACTGTATTTGGAAGGCTTGCTATAAGTTAAACAGGAAAAATAAAGTCTAGAGAGCTGAGAAAGGAAATGTTTGTATGAACTTGATCTTTTCCTCTTTTCATCTTAGCATGAGCAATGCAGCAGCTTTGCTTTCCTGCTGTGATGGCCAAGGCCAAGCTGTGAAGATAGAGCATCCCGGGGGTGCTCAGAGGCTGAACAGCCCTGTTGGGATGTTTCAATGTAAAGATGGATCTTGAAATCCAGCAGCTGGACTTGTATGATTTAGTGCTTCAAAATCTGGAGCAACAAGGCCAGTTCACTGGCATGAATTTAATCAGTAGCTGAAGGACTGGTCTTCAGTCCAGTTTTTTGAAATTTTTTATTTCAATTTCTTTGGTCTGGTCTACTGGACTGGTTTTTTGGGTTTTTGTTTTTGTTTTGTTTTGTTTTGTTTTTTTTGAAGAAACAAAGTTCTCAATAGGCAGAAACCAGCAAGCAATCTTAGTCTTAATTTTAAATTTGGTACTTGTTGTATTTGTGATGCCCATTTGAGAAGTACATTGTAAACTTGCTTGTCTTTTATTTTATGCTTACTTCAGGGAGCACAAATGTTTCATTACCATCTCTTTTATATTAATAAACACTCTTCAAACTAATAATGCCTACCAAATTGTGTGTAACCAGAATGAGAATTCAATGACAATGAATTAAATATATATATATATATATTTGGGTGAGATAAAAGCTGGTAAGCCATACTGAACTAATAAAGAATGAAGTTATATGTTTCAAAGCATAAAACAGCAGAGCTGAAGGGATTTCCACTCTCCTTTCCCCAGCCATTACAGATCCTGTTCGTATTTCCACCACCACATGAATAGACAATCCTCTTTTTCTCATCTACCCAGTCTTTGAAGCTAACAGCTATATTGAGCACAAGAATTACTTTACTTGAGGAGTAAAGCTAATATTTTTTCTATTTCTTCTATAAGAATTTAGAAGTGGTAGAGTACTGCCTCTTCTTTTTTTTTTTTTTTAATTCACCTCTAAGAAAAGCTGCTTTTTGACTGTTCCATTCCTTCCCAATTTTTCAACCTTGCATTAAACCGTTATTATAGAAACAAGGTGAATGCACTAATATGAGGAAATATGCTTTTCATACCTCCAAAGAAGATACTGCTAGCAAAGATTCCTTTCAAATTACTTCAACAAAATCTGATTTCTGCTGCTTTTTCTCAATCTGAGTTAAATATCCATCCTTTTGTAGGCCAGTGTAGACACCTTTAGCCCACTCTGATCTGAGAAATGATCAGTTTCTGGATAGCTTATTAATTAGGCTAAAATAGGGGCTCACAGTATGAGAAACTGGCTGTATTCTTTTGTTACTAGAGAATAGAATATTACATAAGTATTTATAAATTATGTGTGATTTATCAATATTATTTCTTAATAGCACTTAATAATTTAATAAAAGTGAATGCTTCTCCATCAAGCTTCCCTAAAATCCAATCCAGTCCATTCTTGTAAATTCTCTAAGATACACTTTTCCCTATTTCCAAATTAGTTGCAGCTTTAGTCGTTTTCCTCCAGAGCAGAGCTGAGGCACGAGTGGGACAGCTTGCGAAAATTCCTTTTTCTCTTGCCTCCCCTTTGCACGGCCGTGCTGTGCTGTAGAGAGCAGTGGCTGCTGCTCCGTGCCCCAGCAGGACCCAAAGCACCGGGGGTGCTCCCAGGCCGCCCCAGCCCGGCTTGCACGAGGCGCTGCAGCCCCTGCCAGCTGTTTTCCTCCTCACACTCGGTCACAAAGATGGTTTGAATTTAACTGCTTTTGCTCAGCTACCTTTCAGGGTTTGTGTTTTGGTTTTTTTTTCTCATCGCTTGCCAAGGGCACAGCATTCCTTTGACAATTTCTATAAATCTTCGTCTGTTTTAGTAATCTGTGGTTACTTTAGCCTGTTCCTGACCTGCAGAGCTTTTAAATCACTGTTTCTTCCCGCATGCCCGTTCTCGGCCCTTTCTTGCAGCCGCGTTCCCAGATGCATGTGGAACGTGGGGGCACATTTGCTGTCACCCAGCCCCTTCCTGCATGCAGCACTTCACCAAATACTCTTATTTCATGCCCTAAACTGGGCAGGCAAGCCACAGTGTAGGGATCCTAACAGGCCATTTAAAAAACATTCCGATTTTCCTGTTTTCACTGCTTTTTTATTTACCTGACCAACAAAGGTGCTGCAACGTGTGCCAGACTCACATTCCTGCAATGCTGGTGCACAGCTTGCAAGGGGTTTCCCTCTGACTTGCTGTGTGCCTCATCAGTATTAACAAGTCATCTACATGCTCTGAGAGGAAAAAATACCCCAAGACATCCAAGGAGTTCTTTTTCTAACTCTACACCCTGCATTGAACTTGCAAGAGTTACAAACAGCACACCCGAAGGGCTTGGGGAAACTGCTGAAACGACGGACTGGTTTTGGTTTCTTTAAATGTAAACCAAAATGAAGCATAGCACAAAGAAGGGAAGAGGGAGGATGACAACTATTGTTTTGCTTGTAGCAAGCAGTGTTCCTGCCACAGTGAAGTTTCTACTTCATCAAACTCAGAGTGCAATGCCAGGGAACATCCATTGCCCTAATGCAGGAGCTACCTAGAGGGGAACAAGAAGAATAATGCCACCAGCCACAGCAGTAATGGATGCTCCAGGACCAGAGACCGGCTGCTCCAATGGTTTTCCATTGTTTCATCCCTTGTGGCAGTGAAATATCTTCTTTTCCTTTCCTTTTAAGAGCTTTTGCCTTCAGGCCTACAAGAGATGTATGTGCATTGAAGAGGAGAAAGAGCAGAGAGAGGGGAAGGTTGTTCTCAAGGCTTGGGGAACTTGATGCTTCTTTTCTTCCAAGGATGATGAAGCATTTGAGGAAACTTCTTGTGTGACTTTACTACAAAGCACTTGAAGAGGGGAGACCAGAGCAGTAGTTGAGGGAATGGCACCTGCTGAGCTGCATGCAGAGCTCAAAAGCAAGCATGAGGATGAGCTCTTGCATTGCAGCTCCCAGTATTTATCCAGAGAGATATGCCAGGGGGATTGGATGGAGGTCCCCAAGCTGTCTGCACACAGCACACTCTGGCTTCAGCAGGTCAAACCAACATGCTCTTGTGTCAGCTGAAAATGATCCCATTAGGGTTTACTGGTGAATATTATATAACCAGTGACACTTTGGCACATATCAGTGTGAAAATAATTCAGGAACCAAAGCTGCTGGGATACCACAATCGCAGCAGCCAAACTCTGAGCATCACAAGAGAGGGAGTAAGGTGGGTTAGGAGATCATTTGTCCTTTTTCCAAATTACACCTCAACTGAGATTAAAAGTAGCAGTGCTGTACAAGGATGGGAAAGATGAGTTTTGTTGCCAGAGATGAGTTTAGGATTGGAAGGAGGGAAGAGAGAGGATCATGCTCCTTATTCTGCATCCAAAGGATGCTTTGACTACATGACTCGTCAGAATTCGACATTTCCCATGAAATACAAAAATATTCAATTTTTATTTGTTCTGTACATGAATCTGCTGAATTTGATGATCTTTACCTCCCTTTCAATTGCTTTGATTCTTGGTTTTCTGTTCTTTACCAAGGAGAAAAACAGGAAAAGCCATAACATTTCCCAGATGTCATTCATTGCAGCAGAGAAATGGATATCACCCCCTCCCAGTGTCCAGAAGTAGGTCCTTCTACTTCCACGTAGGTTAAAAACTTTTTTTACAATGTACTGCTCTGCAGATAGCAGCTACTCATGATGTTAGAATGATTACTGCAAATACTTTTAAAATATTTTTGATATAAAGGCAGTACTGCTGATCAGAGGCCCAGGGTGTGCAAGGGTCTGCCTGGTCCTTTTCTACCTTTGTTGCTGGTCCTACTTCTACAGGAAACTGAAGCATAATTGGAAGCTGGCAAGTGCAGCACACATCTTCTAATTAGTCCAACACTATCAAATAATTTATGCACATGGCATCATCTTTGTCTTCCCAAGCACTTTTTCTGTGTGAAATTATGAATATTGAAACACACCGTGACACTGGAGTAATTTTTCTGCAGTAGTTACCAAATTTTCTAATGGAGTTAAGCTGACCAGATCTGGAAAGAAAATTAGTGCTGTTAATTTTCAAAGTTACTATCTTTTGGAGAAAACTGCTGTCATGAAGATATAATCATGCCTTTGAAGTGCTTATCTAACTTGCTCAGTGACCAGAGAATTCTGCCTGTGGAACCTTTCTGCCATTCTTCTCAATCACAAACTGCCTTTAATCTCTTTTGGGTAGCAATTTAACTCATCTGAATGCCATCTACCATCTTTGTTTCCTGGCAGCTGAAGTGTAGGGTCTGGTAACAGGGTAAGAGAGTATGCATTTTGCCCAGACTGGCTCACTCCCTCACCAAGAGCACAGAGAGGTTTTTAGCTTTGCATGGAATGTAATTAATTGCAAGGAGCAACCAGAATGTTCGTGAGAATATAATTTATTGAGAACTTCCACTGGGGAAGTGACTAAATGTCACCTTAAATAAACAACCCCAATATTCCTGGATTGCAGCTTTAGGCAATTTGTAAGGCACTATGTCTAGCTAGTAAGTTAAGCCCTCTCAGGAGTGGTGGTTTGTGGTCTCACCTGCTAATAAAGGAAATATTAAGAAACTGTCCTAGCCATGCGAGTCATACAACAAACAAATCTTGTCTGTTTGCTTACTGACCTGAATTCCTAAAAAATGTAACATGCTGCAGCTGAAAGCTTCTTAGTAAAAAAACAGATTAAAAATTGTCAGATGACTTTTTAAGTCTGCTCTCTGCAAAATTTCTTTGGCAGATCTGCTAGACCAGCAGCAGTGTTAAGATAAAGATAGATTCAAAGATGTCATTCCTGATTAAAAATAATAACAAAAAAAGGTTAGAGGGAAAGGTCACATATTCACATAGCAAGCTCCATCTGATGTTTACTGCACATAGCTGTACCAGGCTGAAATCACCTGATCCTGTCAGAACTACTGAAGCAAACTCCCGTATGGAAAGGCACTGTGAAGCTCTAATTGGCTGGGACTGGACATAATCTCTTCTTCACCCACCTGATTTGCAAAGAGATTTGCCAAGAAGCGGCTTACTATATTGGAGATGTCCTTCAGCATGCCTTTGTGCCCTGCAAACGCTGAAATTTAAATCATTTGTGTGCAATCAATCCTTTCCAGAGCTTTCAGTGGAGGCAAACAGCCTCATGTGAGGCTTGAAGAAGTCCTTCAGAGCAGCTGTTTAGAAATGCATGAAGCATGAGGCATATTATATTCTCTTCCCACAGGCTGAGGGCCAGATGTTCAGTGGGTGTAAAGCAACAGAGCCTCAGTGTGTCTTTTTGGGGGAGCCACAATGATTTATACCAGTCTAGAATCTGGCCCTTTGTGTTTCAGACAGTTTACTTCCCCGACCTCTGCTGCTGAAGAGCCTGGTTTTGTGAGGTGAGGAGGGATGGGAAGTGGTCAGGGTTACTGGCTGAAGGTACTGAAAAGAGAAATGTCTCAGAAGGTTCCTGACACCACTTCTCCAGGCCAGATTGCTGAAGTGAGCGCAGGTTTTTGGTTGTGATGCATTTACATATTTTCCTTCCTGCGTTTCTGCTGCTAGCAATTGTACGTAGGTTCCTGATATCTGTTCATTCCCAAAGCAAGTTCACTTTTCCATCCTCTTGAGATCAGGAAATGAGTATATTTCTAAGTAGGGGTGATGATGTTCCTGTATTTTTGTTTCCTTCATAACTTGCGCTTTCCTGAAATATGAATGAGAATTTCTCATGGGAGTGTAGATTTCAGAATCAGATCTTTTGGTCATTTGGACAGTGTCATGGGAGGAAAAAACTGTTTCCCAGAACCAAACAATTTTATTGCATTCCAGAAATCATGTGCAAAACAGGGATCCCATCTGTTCAACAGCATTCCCACTAAGTACAGTTCTGCCTGTAGCTCACCAGAATAAGCAGCTCAACAAAGGAGCCTCAGCTTTCAATGATAATGTTTTCTTCAAAATACAAGACAGCAATAGAAAGGGCTTCATAATAATTTGCACATTTGCCAAGATGTATTTTCTTAAATACTGTTTTGACTGCTAAGGGCACTGCAGAGTAGTAGAGCACTAGAGCACTCACTCATAAATTAACCTTTCTCTGTGACCAGTTTTGACAATTCTTCCAAATCCACAATAAATGAATAAAAAATTTTTAAAACCACATTAATCTCAGAACTGATGTATTAAAACTGGGCTAAAATAGACTTCTTTGGTTTTTTTCCCCTTGACAGCTTGAAGAGTTTTGAATAAAGGGTGCCTGATTGCAGCACTCTAGGTTTAGGCTAGTTTACTAGAACAATTCTGCAATAAAAAGATTATGAAATAAAAGAGAGAGGATTAAATTTATGAGAATCCACTAACTGGGAACTGGTGCCTGGGATTTTTATCATCACAATGAACATCAGCAAGTTTTGGTTAGCAAGTGCAATGAAGAGCTTACAGAAACCCCAGGTCAGAATTTTATAGTTGCTTAATTCTGCATATCTCCATTTCTAAGTGTCTGCTTTGAGTTACTTCAAAGTCCTCTCACCAGTTGCTCCATCTGACTGAGATTTCCTTGACAGCTCTGCTTGTGCTTTTCCTTAGAGAATCTGATCTGAAAAAATGAAATGCAATTTCAGTGCTTGCCCATAGAAAGGGATCGTTGTTGGTCTGGCCAGTCAGCCTCGCTGGAGCACACGCTTTGCCTGTGGGTAGAGAGTGATGCCCACCAAACCCAGTTTGCCCCAAACTCTCTTGTTTCCAGGCTAGAGCGGCCTAGAAATACTTGTATTCCGTTCATGGATAGTAGCAAGAGGGCTGGAAGGGAGATGTCTTTCAAGACAGGGTCTGCAGTTGTTTTTCCTTTCCTGTAAAGGTTCAGAGGGAGGGCAGGATATCTATCAAGCCTTATTCCACCCTTTTTGTCCAAAGTCCACCTGAACACGTCTGGTGCACCAGCATGGTTCTGCAGCAGAGCCACCTCTTTCCTGTAGTCTCTTGTACACACAGCTCTGGGATGCATCACCAGAGGGTGTCAGCATCCTGATCTCCCAGGATGTTTCTCACAAGACGTAGGTATTACAGCTGCTACCCATTGCACAGGTGTTTGTGCTGCTGGGTTTTACCACAATGCAGGCAGTTTAGGGTGAGTGGATTGTAGGGTGCAATGGAGATATGTCTGGCTTTCCCTCCTTGGATTCAGCTGTAGGTGCAGGTGTCATGAGGGCCATAAGCTGGGAGTGACAGAGAGGTACAACCCATGGACAATTAAGAGTCATCCCTTGCCTGCCTAATGATTCATATGGGTATGGGTGTCTTCATGAGTGCATCCATGGTGAGCTCCCAGGTTTTTGAAAGGAGGGAGGGACTTCCAGGGCAGTGATGTACGGAGAATAACAAACATTGAAATTCTTCATGATTTTCATCTTTGTAAGAAAACTTTGTTAGGATTTTGCAGGGGCACTGGATGTAGTCTGTTAGTTTCATCAACAACAGGTCAAAACTTGTTGGTGATCTGTCAGGTGGGAGTGTACCTAGTGGCTAAAGTGGAGAGACCAGCAGAGGGTTTGGGGTTTAGGACTGAGTAGCAGGTGTAAGCTAGTCCATCATCTTCTTCATTTGTTAATCAGAATGAAGAGAAATAGCTGTAACTCTGCATCACAGGCTTAGCATGAAGCTTAATTAACTTGTGTTTATGACACCCTGCCAAAAAGGTGTTAAGATAATTAGAAACGTAACTCTTACGTCTGTTCAGGACTACTCCACTGGGGTCACAACCCTGAGTAAGATTTCTTGCAGGTGTCACAATGCAGATGGTGGTGACTGGTAAGTGAGAGTACAGTAAAGAGGAGCACGAGCAGCTCTCCTCCCTCTGAGGACAGCTACACTCACACCGTTGCTGCTGCCCACACGCCCTCATGTTGGCTGAGGTCCCTTCAAGGCATCCAGCCCCACGCCATGGTCCTGCTCAGCTCCATGTCCAGGGGGAAAGGGAGACTATGCTGAAAAATGGCGGTTTATGATAATCATGCAGCCTCTGCAAAGCAGATTCATCTGTTCCATGCCTTCTACCCTCACTGCAGGCAACTGCAAGAGAGAGGCACTTGCTATTGGAAAGCATGCTTTACTGACACTGTTAGGGAGCAGAGTGACATCACTTAAAGTTTTTGGAACAATGGTCTTTTTCCCACAACTGCCTTGGCTATTGTTCCCTTTGCACTGGCGCCATACAGCTGGCTAGGATCTGACATTATTCCCCTGAGTGCAAGGAGAAAGCAGGCCCTGGAGAGTGGGTGTTTGGGAGGAGTCAGCATAATGTTGATGGGCCCCAGCTGATTTTCAGGGGGAAGTGATGATATTTGGTTCTACCCTGCTCCATGCTTCAAACTTGAAATTTGTTAGAAATTGTTTGTGATGCATGTCTGTCTGTGGACCAGAGATCCAGTCTGTTGGTACCTGTGATGCCTGATATAGTGGCATACATGCACAGGAGGGAGATGAAGGTACCTGCCCTAGGTAAGGGCTGGGAACTCAATGGTCGGGATCCAGGTGGGAGAACAGAGATAAAACAGGGTCCTGTAAATAACAACTGCCCTCATTCCTTTCCTTCCTCTCCAGAGCAAGTCAGTCCTTTGCATCAAGGTGAATCTTGGTTCTCCTGCTCTTAGCCTATTGCTTCTTTAAAGTTCCCCTGCTCCTTTGCCTCACTGCATTCCTTCTCCTTTCCTGGATGCTTTTTCTTCTGTTGCAGCCTGGAGCTGTTTCTCACCAAGCTTGGGGTCCTTGCTGCTCACAGGACTGATGGGGCTTTTACCCCATTAGGGTGCCCTGGCCTAGCATGACATGTAGGAGCTGTGAGTGGCTAACCAGGAAAGGTTTTCTGCAAATTTATCCACTCAGATCTCTGCAAGTTGTTCAAACTAGGACTCCTCACATGTTTGGAAGAAATTAGGTGCATGTCAGTGGCAATGCCATCCGTCTCCTTTTCAGTGTACTCAGCCAAACACTCTGTAAAAATGTTATCTGCATGCATACAATCTTTCTCTCAGGTCCTGCTACTGTTAGTAATCTCCCAATGAAAGATCACACAATTTATTTATTTTAAATATGGGTAAGAGGTATCTTCCCTAGCTTCTTCCTTGGCAATGGTAGAGCTGTTTTGCCTTGGAGAAACAATACAAAATAATCGCAAACAACCCCCTCCTAACCACAAAAATCCCAAACTGAAATCAACTCCCAACAAGACTTAACTAGCCTGAGGTAGGCACCCGGGGAAGATTTCAGCTTGCTCAGTTTTGGCAGTGCCGTAAGGAAGCAAAGGCAAGATCCCATGCCAGGAAATGCCAGGGAACCTGAACCTGAGTTGGGCTGCTCCTCTTGCCCGCTGAGCCGGCCCGGACACTTGGCACTCCATCCCAGGTGCCTGGGCTGTGTATGGCAGGTAGCCTCTCTTATGAATTCCTGCTGGCAAGCCTGCACCTGAAAAGCAGTGCAGTGACTTTTTTATTTAATGCAAAGCAGTTTGAAGCATGTGAAGTAGCAAGGAGTACGTGAGGCAGTTTGGGTAATCACTATGCAGAGACTTGGTACCTGGTTTCTGAAACAACAGTTTCCTGGAACACTGATTCAGTATTAGTGGCAAACACAAATGGACTCTTGGGTTTATTAAGAGGGGAAGGGCAAAGCTTCAACAGCGTCATTACGTAAACCCACAGTGAATATCTCTCTTCATTATCTGGTGTCTGGTCCCAGCCCCATCTCTCAAAGGTGCATAGCAGAATTTGAAAAGGTGCATAAAGGGCCAACAAAGCTGGCCACAGATGTGATACAGCTTCTCTAATACAGAAGATGAACTGAAGTTCTGCAGTCTGGGGAAAAAAGAGGACTGAGAGGAGAAACTAAGGACAGGTTATAAAATTATTAAGTGAATGAATCACAGAATGCTTTGGGTTGGAAGAAACCTCAAAGATCATCAAGTTCCAACCTCCTGCCATGGGCAGGGGTACCCTTCACTGGGTCAGGTTGTTCAGAGCTCCATCCAACCTGGTCTTGAACACTTCCAGGGATGGGACATCCACAACCTCTCTGGGCAACCTGTTCCGGTGCCTCACCACCCTCAGAGTAAAGAATTTTTTCCTAATATCTAATCTTAACCTACTCTCCGTTTGTGCTGTCATTACATGCCCTTGTAAATAGTCCCTCCTTCTTTCTTGTAGGCTCCCTTCAGGTTACTGGAAGGGCACAATTAGGTCCCTCCATAGCCTTCACTTTTCCAGTGAACAAAATAAATCTCTCAGCCTTTCCTCTGTCTCCAATCATCCTGGGAGCCCTGGACTCACTTCAAGAGGTTGATGTCCTTCCTGTACTGGGAACAGGAAGGTGAATAAGGAGTACTTATTGGCACTTGCTCATAAGACAAAAATCAGGAACCTTCAGATGGAGCTTTAAAACAAAGAAGAGAAAATATTTTTCCCCTATAGCACTTCATTAAACAGTGGGATGCCATAGGATGCTGTGAAGGCTAAAAAATTAAATTAGTCCTAAAGCACTTATACTTATGGAAGACACACTATCAGGGCTAATAAACAGAGAGCTGCAGGTATGTTCTTTAGGTCTAGAAACCTCTGTCTGCCAGCTGCTAGAAGCCGGAACAACACATCAGGAAGAGCGGTACTGTGTGCTAGTCCTAATCCTTAACATTTTTTTAAATTTATTCCTTTTGTATTCAATGCTAACATTTTTCTGAGGCTGGAGGCTGAGTGGCATTACACACGAGGTGGTTGTTTTACTTGGAGTGCAACAATTGTGAAAATGCACCATCTATCATTCCAGGCAACTGGGAGAACAACATGCCCAAGACAGGGTTCTCTGGGCTGGAGGTTCATTAACACCCCATCAGCAGAACTACATCAGGCATCAATTTGTACTGTTCATTTTCTACAAGTAGCTGCTTGGAGCATTAGTCCCTTCCAGCTAGGTTTGGTGGGTTGTGCTTCCTTAGGAAGGTTACAGTCTATAAAATAGCCATAAGCAAGACAAGTACAAAGTGCTTTGGCCGGCTGCTGGTCTTGTCTCTTCAGAAAAAGGATGAGATTGGAGCAATGTGCAGCATGTTTTAAGTTATGTTGTGTAGTTGCCTCAAAACCATTTCTTAGGGGAACAATAATTCTTGGGAGGAAGTGCCAGCTAAGAATTAATACTGATAAAACTTACATATTTCTTCCTGGGGATTCTCATAGGAAATGTCTAGTTTTGCTATTTAAAATATTTTTTTGAAAAATGCGCTACCAGTTAGGTGTTCTGGAAATAGATTAAGTAAAGTAGTGGGTGACAGGTATAAACATAAAAAAAGAATGGTGAACCCTCTAACACTGAGTTTGTCATGTGCAATTTGAGTACTCCTGAGAAGATAAGCAGTACCTTGGAACCTGTGAGTTTTTAAGCCAGCCACCAAATTACAGAAGCAGGTCTCCCAGTTTAAATCAACTTCAAAGTGAATGACTGAAGAGTGATCCTAGAAAAAAAATCTCCAAAGTTTTCCCTTTAATACACTGCCAAGAGTTCTCTCTACAACAGGAAGAGTTAGTTCACAGGGACAGGGAAGCCTGGATTGGCCCTCAAACATAGTAGAAGGAAATTTAAAAAGTGAAATTATGCTGCTAATGAGCCTAAGATGGTTGGCAAGTCATTATCTCCTGTCAGAAAGGCTGGAAAAGGGCGTAAGGAAGAAGAGCCTGTGTTGCCTGCAAGGCAATTTTGTCTGCTAATGAACCTGTATGAGTGAAAGAACATCAAAAACAGGCCAGGAGTCGTCCTTGTTTGTTTATTTCTTCCTGTAGGAATTTGTCTGAAGCTCCTTAGGATCCTGCTGTCTGATGCCTTCAGGTTTTATCCAGATCATCCCACCTCTGAATAAAGCACCTCAAACCTGTTGCTAATGGAAATAGGTGGCTTTAGATACCCCACGTTTTGCCTCCTCTGCTGTCCACCATCACTTTGTGTGAGGTTGCTGATGGTACTGAAGTGGCTGCCGTGGCTGGGCACTGTCTGACACAGCATGGAGCAGCTCCTTGCTTTTACCATGGCATTCCCCACCATTGTTCTTCTCCACATGGAAGCCTGGGAAATTTTGATTCTCCTCCTTATTTCCCCAGCTGGGGAAAACCCGGTGGCTTTGTGATACCAGTAAGACTTCCTCTTCCTAGAAAAGAAAGCTGTGGGAAATGTTTTCTTCTGACTTTTCAGTGTCAGGACATCAGACTGGACTGTATCCACATCCTCAGAATTCAGGTGAGTCTTTGATACCAGACCCCACATCATGATAAGATTCTCCTCCAGCCTTTAAGAACATACTGCCACAAACTTATCATCCCTTCTTCATCTGCATTTACACATCATCTTGTCATTTCCTGATACAAGATTTTCCTTCCTTCAGGCCACAGACCACTTACTGTCCAAATGCCTTGTGTTCATTTCACCAAATCCTAATAATTTCTGACTATTTTCCTCATTTCCCTGCCTATTTGGGCAACGTGATATAAACCATTCTCCATTCTGTTTCTAAGAGGAAGGCAAAGCTCTCCTACAGGTAAAGGACTGACTCATTCTGGAATTTTTATGCTAACCTACAGTAGGTCTACTGCAGAGTGACTGTCACTCCAGCTTCCTTAACCTTTAGAAGATGGAGAAGTGGAGAACAAGAAGGACGTTCAGGGCTCCCAGTGAGGATGAGGGAGGACTGGTAGACAGTGAAGCCTGACCCAGAATTATTCTATTATTATGTATATATATAACAGCATTCAAATTTTCACTGACCTTTGTCAGAGGTTTCACTGTTGATATCAACCTTGACAAGGCAGAGAAAGCACCATTACACCCAAGAGACCAAACAATCGATAATCAGTGTGTAGGGGAATAGCAGATTCAGCTTTGCTTCCTGATGGAAAAGCTCACAGAGAATAGTTATTTCCAGTGACAAAGAGGGAAAAATAGCTCATTGCTCAGAACCTATGGAAAAAATGAAGCTGACAAGAAAGGGAAGAAATTACAGAGATGAAATAGTCAGACAAACTTATTTCCCACATATGCAGGCATAGTATATTTTTTTCTTAAAAGAACCTGATATGAAAAATGTTATCATTGTTGGACTATGGGAAGGGAAACATTTTGCCTTCTCATTTTGGCTTGGTTTCAGTAGATAGAGCTAAAGCTGCCTTGTGCAGCACACAGAAGATGAATTGACCTTAAAACCTTTTAGTTGTAGCCCAACTCCTCACCATATGAAGGCACCAGTGAATGCAGGGAAGCAGAGCATCCACAGAGTTGTGAAATGGACTCTACTATGAAGTCAACTGAATTTTGGTTCTGAATTTCAGAAAAAGTTGTAGGCATTGCCTGGGGATTGCATAAGCTCAGTACATAATAAAACAGGCTCACATTTATTAAGGATGTTCAAATTAGAGTCCCAAGTGATAGGCTGATTGTTTGAAAGACACAACAAGGAGGTGAAGTTCAGGCAGTTTGTGGATGGCATTGAGTTTGTGCTGCCTGGCTGTGGACATTCAGTTCTGGGATGAAGGTGTACAAGGCTGGAACTTGGGGTGGGACCAAGTCAAGCTTTGCTGAGCAGCAGGAAGAGGAGTCACATGCAAACATTAATTTACTAGTACAAGCACCCAAGCAATAACAATGCCTGGGACCATTTCCTGGAGGCAGAACCTGCTTGTTCTGTTATTAAACAATTTTGTTCAAATTGTTGAACAATTGCAAAGTATTGTCAAATTGTTAGCATAGTCCCTGCCAAAGAGCATCTTCCAAAGATCTCCTGGCCCAGAAACTGTTCCCAGAAGGCAGTTTGAGGTAGGCACACTCTTTAGTGAGTAGCAGAGGTTAAAGGCATGGTACTGAGGCCCTAAGTGCCAGGGAGTGGAGCAGGGCACAATAAATTTACTTGTACAGACGTAGCTACAACTTGTACAAAGAAGGTAACTCCTAGATTTGAGTGCTCCTGAGCAACCTATTTAGGAACCAGCAATGATTTTAAAAGGTGTGTTTAGCAAGCCAAAACAAAGGCCTGTAACAATGCTCTGGGGTGGTACCAACCCATGAAGGGGCGCAGGCAGCCTTTGCTGCTGCCCTGTCCAAATCTCACACCAGTAAGAGAGCAGCTATCAGATGGGAGATGGCCAGCCATGGAAGCAGTCCTCGCTCCATGCCAGGGACTGTGGATACCAAGGTCTGGCCTTGTAGAGGAAAAGGGAGTGAAGTCACACATTGCAAACACTGTTTTTAATAAAGATTTATTTTTTCCTATTCAATTTAAACATCCACACAGACAATCCTTTAGGGCTGTAAACACTTGCTGCTGGTAGATTCATTTGGTCGTTGCTGTATTTGTCATGCTGGTACTCAAGAAACTGAAAGCGGAAAGGAGTAGAAACAAAGGGAAACAGCTGAAGTAAGTCAGTCATCCTCTGAAGTAAGTAAATCAAAAGCAAATAAATAGCACATATAATGTAATTGGTGATTATAAGACTACATAGGATTCCTTCAAAACACAGAATGAAATGAGCTACTCTCTTGATCTGCCTGTTGCTTATGTAGTTCTTGTTTAAGTGTCGTTGGAATAACGGTGTGCCAACAAATATAAACTGGGAACACAGCATTTTAATAAGCTCAAAGTGAAATAAAACAAGCCAGAGCAGATCTGTTGGCTCTTGTAGTTTTTTGTTTGCAAGATGGGGAGGTTGAAAGTGGGAGGCATGTAGGGAGGGTATTATTCTTTGCACATGTTTGTCTGGTGTTGATTAAGAGGGGTGATGTTAAAAACTTTCTGTGACATGTTACAGGCTATAATCTTCAAATTTAGCGCCTTGTATTGCTCTCAATCTAGTCACAGAATCCCCATTAAAGAGTGTAGAGAGCCCTGAGGAGTTTGTATAATAGGATTTAATAGCATCTAAGAAACAAAAATCTCCTCCTTAGTTGTGCCCAAACCATTTTTCTCACATTTTGCAGAAGGACCTTGGATACCAGTGTATTTGCCCTTCAGCTAATCTGTTCTTTAAGAATGCTCCTCTACATGTGGGTTTAAAATAGATCTAATTAACAGATCTAACAGCCTAGTCAGATATAACAGCCACTGCAGTGTGGAAAGGTTAATCCCAAGTGTGAAGAAAGCCAAGTGACACCCTGTCTCCCCCCCAGAATTTGCCATACACCCATCATTTTCCCTGCTACATTCTCCATTGTGTGTTAGTGGCTTGGTTAACAACACCGTCTCCCAACTCCCACTGCTCAGTTTTGCTTCTGCTCTGCACAGCTAAAATCCCTGTGAACTTCCAAGCTGAAGCTTCTGCTTCGAATCCCAAAACATCAAATCTTTTCCAACGTGTAGGCAAATGCCTGTGGCTGTTTCCCTTTCCGAACTTGACCGCCCTGTGCTGTCAGAGGGGCCTGGTGATGGAAAGAGGATGCTCATGGATGCTGCCAGAGAGCTTCTGTCTAAGCAGAAGCACAGCCAGACAAGGCTGGGCATGGCGGGATTCAGGGACAAGAGCTGTGCGCCCGGCATGGCACGGCACAGCACGGCACGGCGTCCCCCAAGACAATGCCACCCCAGCCCCTTGCTCCGCTGCTACCTCCCTCCTCCCCTCCAAGCAAGCTCCTGCCTGGTGCTTTAGAAAATTAATGCTAAGTAGAAAACGATGAAAGCATATTACCTGTAAATTACCTGACTAATCATATTCTCTCTCCTGAGACCTATTATGCTTCCAAGCTTGCAACTTAGTCATCCTTGCAGGCAAGGTCTTCTCTTTCCCAGTTTTGTTCATCAGGTTCATCCAGAACATTTGCAAATTTCTTTGTTTTGCTCCAAGCTAGCTGTTCACTCCTGCCAGGTGCTCAGCTCCCTGAGCACCCTCCAGGAAATTAATTAAGCACATGCTTGGCTTTAAGCATGTGAAGCTGATGGCAATTAGGAAAATGGCAGGTTCTACAGCACCCTCTTTTTGTTGGCAATTCCTTGGGTAAGTGGGATGAACTGTCTTCTAGAGAGGTTTGCCTCTCTCCATTGACTTTGGAGGAAATCCTGACAGCCTGTACACCAGTAAGAGCAGTTTGGATATACCAGCCAAGACATAGCATGTGTGTCCCTTGAGTAGGGTATTTTGTCTCACATGGAAGATAAGTCAAGCACTATTTTTAGCATCCTTTATTGATTCCTGTATAATTTCCTTTGCTCTTCCTGTGGAAGTTCCTTCCTTTCCAGTAACACCAGCATTTGAAGTAGCACATCAATCCTTATTATGTGTCAAACCTGACTTTTTTTCCCAAGCCTCGGCATGATGCGGAAACCCTTAAACCCAAAGTCTTCCTGTAATTTAAACACCCAGCTGCATGCGTATTTCAAATGAGATATGGTGACTACTGATGAAGTTACCCCCAGGCTCAGCAGATAGTACACCTTTCTGGATTATTTGTCAGAAGGTTGATATAGAGCCACAAAAGACTTTATCTTGCCAACGCCTCTATGAAACCTAAACTCTAAATAACTATGGCTCTGCTAACATCCCTTTCGTTGTTCTGATTTATTCCTCCTATCTGAAAATTACAGGAGAAAAGCAAAGTTATTCACAATTTCATTTTACTTGTTCTCAAGCAACCTGACTTGCAAAACCTCTTGGTGGAGTTGCTGCTTTTAAAACATTTCCATTACCAAAAAGAATTGATGTTTAATTCAAACCCCCCAAAAATGGAAGAATTCAGGCCACTAGATTTGAAAGTCAGATTAGGGGTGAAAGCTAAGCATCCAGTGCTGATACCTATTTGTCTTGATAAACAAACAGGCTGTGTGAGATGAAGAGTACACAAGTGTTTTCACCTCAGCAGCAATGCATACTACATCAGATCTTTTTAGGTTAAGATCTGCCTATGACTATCCATAAAGCACAGAGTGAAGCAAGTGCAGTTTGCTCATTAACTATTTTTATCTCATGTATGTACTATTGTATGCCAGCCTTTGTCTCAGGATGTATCAAATGCTATCAAATGCTCTTGTGCAGGATGACAGCAGACAGAAAGGGCCTTGAAAATTTTTTTCATCTTAAGGACAAATTGCTTCCACCAAAGAAGCAGTTCTCTTCCTCAGAGCCACATTTTCAAGAAGCACCCAGCCCGGTAAAAATGCCAAGGCATACTCAATGGGACCAAAAAAAACCCACTGATATTGTTTGTCTGCTTTTGCTAAGTATAAAATATTTGTCCCTGATCTGTTAGAGCTAACACACAGTTTCCACAACAGAAACTGTGAGCAAAGGCATTGAACACAACCATTTTGACCACAACTGCATTGAAGCTCAGGGACCAACCACCTCCTCAAGGGTCACAATCCACCAGGCACATGTGCACCAGGGGAAAACAGAGGAGTGAAGGAGGATTTAGCTATTTATGCTATACATGTATGGCAGGAAAGCCAGCTGCAGGGTGTGATGCTCTGAACCCATGGCTCTTCCATACTGGGTGAAATCATCCCATACACTGCTGTATTTAGGAAATGAAGGGGTTAACCAAAGCGGTGGCACCTGTGACACAGGCATGCTTCCCAACCAATGCTACTTTTTGACTGCCGTCTGGGCAAGGGCACCCATGCTGAGTTTCTCAGGAAAACGAGGAATTTCTCTTTTCTTCCCACTGCCCATGTTTGGGGACACAAGTGTGGAGCCAATGCACACCAAAGACAGGAGCCATTTTCCCCTCCTGAGGTTTCGTGATGACAGCAAAGTGTGGGAAAGCTTTTCATTAAAGCAGCTTTCTGTCCAGCTCACAGGTGAGCCCTGTGGGGGTGTGTAAACCCCAAAAGGCTTTGAAGGAGGCTGGAAATACTTAGTCAGTGAGGGCAAACTGATACACTCAATGTCACAGAAGAGTTTGCTGTCCTTTTACCTAGGTGGCTAGTTGGGATTTGGAATACCAAGACCACACGCCTAACAAACAATTCACAGGCTGCAATATTTTTATCATTTTATTCTAAACTCTGCATAGCTTTAAGTGCTTCATGATATTCCAGTAAAAACTAGACTCAACAATGGCCGAGCAGCTTGCACAAAAATTTAGCTGTCCACCTTGCTCTGCAGTTTTGAAATGCTTTAGATGGATGTTCTTGTGCAACACTAGCCCCGGCTTCCACGGTGTGCATTAGGACTGTAATAAATAAGTTGCCAGTTACGTGGGCCTGACATGGTATTTATGAAAAGATCATATTTACTCCTTTGAAACAGCCACCCTGCAGAAAGTCTGGCGCTTGCACAAAGGCATTTATTCGGTGCATCCCCTTTAAAGGTCAGGAAAGAAAACCGAGAAGATGGGTAATTGCAAAACTGGTTCTGAAAATGTGCTCTTATCTGCTGGACAAGAGGGGAATGTCAAGAAGGCAGGGAGGTGAGCTAAAGCAGGCTCAGGGAAGATGCAAATTCCAGGACTGTCACGTAGGCAGATGTTACGAAAGGAATTCCTCCTGCTTTTGCCATCTGAGGAGTGCTGTGCTGTCCTCAGCCAGCAGCAGAGGTATCCAAGGGAGGAAAGAGCCATATGCTATTTACCCCACTTACCAATTTTTTTTTTGCAAGAGTGGGAACAGAGAGGAAAAGAATTCTATTTAACAAGCATTTAACACGGCATTTGGACTTCCCAGTTTTGATCTGGACTGTCCTTTTAAATCCCAAATCCACCTTCCTATTCAGACATGAATTTTGATATCAGTGACCAACCCTCTTTTCTGTTGACTTCAGCAGATTTAAGTAGATTTTCTTACAAATGCTGCTGTTAATTTCAAATAGATATACGTCCTATCTGGTAAACAGCAATTCAAAAAACAACCTAGTCTTATTCTAGTCCTGCTGTCTTAGAACTTGTTCCCTGAGACTGACATTACCCTGTTTTGCCTTCTCTGGTACTTTATATCCACATTTTCACTCCTCCCAGGTTATGTCCATTAAACACTTGCTGCACTTTGTTACATGAGAGTGGAGATTGGTGTTTCACTATGTAATGTATGTAAGCACATGCCTTGACTTTGGCTTTCAGTCTCTGATGAGTAGAGGTATTGCACATCTGGAGCACAAGCCTTAATCCTTTTTCTTTGCCTGGGCTTACAGTGATATGTTGAAGGGCTCAGAGTGGTCCATCCTCAAGTGCAGTGTAAGCTTTTACACCAGGATTTCTGGGGCAACTTCAAATCAGGTACTCTAGTGCAGGAAGAAAGGACAGGCAGGACTGATCACCTTGCAAAGTGGAAAATCTTTTGCATGGGAGCAGATGTTCTTGTTGCAGGCAATTCTTGTTCCAGTAAGCACAAATTACCATTTCTGAGTTTCTGGCACTGGTAAAACTTTCTGAGTAGACAGAGAGCCCAGAATACAGGAGCAGAGAGGCACTGGGTGTCACCTGGTTTCATCAAGACTCAAATGGAAGATGTCCAAGGACTCCTGAAGCAGCAAAACTACTTCTCCATACAGACAAGATGATGTTCTTCTGAAATCACAAGATATGTTTCTCTATATACAAGATTTTATATAAGATAATTTCTCTATACACATCAGCTGTTTCTTCTGTTTTGTTCATCTAGAAATAACAAAAGGTGGTGTCAGAGCTTGTCTGGAGTTAAGTGACAAGTACCATGTGATGGAGGTCCACATTTCTTGACTGTAAAATGAGACAGGCTATGTGCCAGTGAGACCACAAAGCAAAGGAAAATAAAGAACCATTTGTGGTAGCAGCCTAAACCCCCCTCAGTTTCACATCTCCCTTTTATTTACAGTATTGATGTGTTGGAACTGCTGCATGAATCTGAACCAGTTACAGAATTAAACCCCAAAGTTCTTGGTTTTGGACCAAGGTGGCCGTGTCACAAGGAGCAACATGTATCCTACGCTATGGTCAGTGGGAGCAGTGCTGAGCCAGGGCAGGGGTGTCTGAAGCCAAGTCCTGGAGAGGAGAGCCATAGGCTTTGCCACTGGCATTGCCCCGACCCTGCTGTGACCTTGGGAAGCCTCTTTGTCCCCACCATCATTATTTCTTTTATCACCCTCATGAAGGTGTTAATTGCTTCATAGTTCCAAGAGCTGCTCTTTTAGTAAGCTCTTTTAGTGGCTTCCTTCACTCAGCCAGCAGGAAACACTGGGTTTAGCTGGTGTTTGTGCCAACGCAGTGGAAGAAGAGAGCCAGCCACAAATCTGGCAACAAAACATGGTGTGGGATGTGCAGCCACCTCCTGCCAAGTGAAGGAAATATTAACATTCTGCTCCCCATCCGAAGCCCACAAACACCAAGGTAAGAACAAAACGTGAATTTAAAGCTTTGCACAACAGCCACCAGGCCGTAATGAGATTTATTCTGCGGTCTCTGAGATATTTTGGACTGATAGGCTCAGCAGCTCACAGCATGTGGTTTATGCATGTCAGACTTAAGACATGCAAGAAGAATGCATTTATGGTGGGTAAAGGTGAGCCACTATGTCTCCAAACTGAGCTTCTAGTCTAATCTAGACTAGTCTTTTTTTCTGCCTTCCTGTGTCCTACCAAAAAGCACATAGGCATGATCAGATCTCCTTTTTGTCCTTGGAAAGGTTACAGTAGTTACTAAATTATTAACTTCCTTTCCTCTTTCTCTCCTGTTTTTAAACAAACCCACAGGAAAAACAATGGAATTAAGCATAAGGAAACCTAAATGCTGGGATGATTACTTCAAAAATGTTTTGCAAAACTGTTTATTTGTGGATGAAAAGCTCAGTACTCCTACTCATCCCTCTGCATCTGGCATAATAATGCAACCATCACTTTCAGCAACCATATGGATTTGAAAAGCAGAGGTCTGAGTGAACTACCTGTTCCATCTAACAAACTGTGAATAACTAATGGGAAATTGGGGCTGATGTATATGGAATCTGTTTTCCTACTGAACTCTGGATTTATGCATAAGCACACGTTGGTGCTTTACCAGGGCACAAACCTCATAATGCCATGACACCAGCAGTGGTATGTCCATGTTGTTTCAAGCCAAATGCACAGCTCTGAAGACACAGGTCTGAGCTCCACCAACAGAGCACTAGCAACTGCTCTGATAGATCCTCACATCCTCCAGGCACTCACTTTCTTTTATGAGTTACACTCAATTAAGACAAGAGGGAAGGAAGACATGCAGCTGGTGCTGCTCAGAGGAGTCTCCCCCACAGTAATTCCTGGAGCTCCTTGTGGAGCTATGTAATAAGGAAGACCTCTGGCACTCATCTGTGTACAGCTAACAACTATCATTTTATTCTTTTAGGTTTTTAACTTACACGAACTGGACGCCTACTGTCCTCTCTGCCCATCACTAAAGGTCTTCAAGGGTCCTGTCTGTATCCAGAAAGGGAGACTGGATCCTGAATTCACTTATGAAGGGCTTTGAAAATGCCTGTATTTGATGCTGTCAAGAAGTGGAATCTGTAGTAGGGATGCAAAGAAAGTAGCACGAGCCTGGAGGAGAGCTTTAGGAGATTAAAGAAAGATGAATATTTATATACATGTATGAGCTGAGCAAGAAGCTGTGCAGAAAAGTGGCATGATTTAGATGCTGCCAGTATCTGAGGATATGAAAAAAGAGTATCAGGTCAAAGTAGCAGTTCATGGATAAGCGGTAGATGTTTGAGAGGAGCATAATGGCCGTGGTGTCTGCAGCAAGCAAGAGAATCAATATCACACTTTGCTGAAAAACGCTTTTATTCAGAAACAATCAAATGAGAGTGCAGAGCAGCTGCCCTTCTAGATTAGCTTGCTGTTTATAGAAACTGCTCACACACCTTTAAAACTTTCTCCTTTCAGCCTTGCCATTCTCTTTAATGAGTATAATTGACTTGGTCACTATTTCTCAAGGCCACTAACCTCAAGATAACATCACTGGGAGGCATAACCAAGAACCACATGGGGGCTGACTGAGAAGGATATCTGGGCTTTGCATCACTTCTACTCTGAGGGAACATCTAGTGAACCACACCAACACATCAGTGAAAGTCAGCCTTACTCAAGAAGGTGGCAGCAGATTTAATTCAGAGGTTGTTTATGCCTGTGATGTGAGCAGCTTCAGTGTCACTGGCCAGAGGCCTCCTTCTTTGCTTATTCTTAGTGTCCACTGTAAAGTGCCCGCTAGTGGCTGTGACTAGGTTGCCTTTTCTACTGCATGCCCTTTGTAGTATTTTTCAGGAGATAGATTGTGAGCACTATCCCCATGAGAATTTGGGGACTTTTATGTTTGATTTTGCTCTGGGGACAACCTTTCTGGCCACTGATGAACAAACAGGTTTACACAGGTTTAATGCAAACTCTTGGCATGAAGCTACAGGATCATTCTGGGAAAGACTTGGCTTGACATGCAGTTGACAGGCAACCTCTGAGGAGACAGTATCAGATGTCCTCTTTGGCTTAAATGCCTAGAATACTTAAAAAACAAAGTTTCTTTCTCTTAAAAGGTGCTGAACAGACAATGTCCCTTCATTTGTCAAAAGACACTAAATAGAGGTCTATGGGTCTGCACCAAAGACTCCAACTTTGCAAGTGCCAGCGGACACTGTTGTTGTCTCACTGAGATAGTTTCTGGTGGCCATGACTTAAACTGGGACATGAACCTCTTTTCACTCCTCTCAATCTCTGATGTGTCTGATTCTATAGGCACTTGTAACAAAGAGCAGAATTTGCACCACTGCATGGTGAGGGGAACTTAAGCCCTGGCCACACGTGCTTGTTCATAATGAGTGTCCCTGTGTATGCTCTAAGGTCGAGATAAATTTCAGGGGATTTGAGTTGATCAGCCAACTGTCTCTCATTGGGGGATAATTCAGTCAACCTTGGGCTAAAGCATTCACGTGAGCAATTGCCACAAATTACACAGAGCAATGATTACTTTGTGTACCTTGGATCCTCTCTTCTCCTTCAGTGTGTCACTGAAATGCATGCCATGGACCAGGGCTGGATTCTGGCTCCACTGACACACTGGAGCAGCTCCAGTGTGAAAAGCAGTGAATCCAGCCTTATGAATAAGAATATTAGTCTTATCCCCTGCTAAGTACCCCTCTCTGCTGCTGAGGTTTGGTTACATACCGAGATGTCTCACAATTTGTCATGCTGTGCACTTTCAGGACAAGCTTTCTTTGCTCAGTCCCCTATTAGATCTATCTGAGGTTTTCACCTTGCAGTCTTTTATGGGCTGAAATGATGTTTCAATTAAAAAGGTGCTAAATAAAGCAAATGAATCTTATTTATCCCCAAATATGACTTTGATAGGAGTAAAAGAAAGTCCAGCTCTGCTCTTAGATAACCCTAGGCTGGCTCAGCTGCTGGGACTTTGGTAAGAGCTGTGTGAAGTAAGACATCAATTTATATTTTACTGAAAAAAACCCAACCAAACACCAAAGCAACATCAGGAGAGTTTTGTTCCATTTGTTTCTCCTTCCAATTGTCACTGTAAAGTGCTATTGAATCAGACACAATCAGTATTTGCTTACTAACAGGAAGAACTTTTGTGGCCAGGCAGGTTTATATTTAGAATGGGAGTGGTTTAAGATGAGGTATGGGAGTTGTCTCCAAACATTACCATTACTTCTTTAATGGAATATACAGCTTGCCTCCCTCTTTAAATAGCAGGACAGGCTTCTGTAACCAATTATTAAAGCTTGCAAGCCTTCCTCAGGCCCATAGATGGCATATTCCAACTATTTGTGTTCTATGAAACCAGCAGTGGGCCAGAGAGCAGAACAACCTAAAAGGCAACATTGAAACTGAAATGTTTCTTCACAGGCAAAAGAGAATAGCAGGGGTTTTTATCCCTGGAATTCAAAGGCAGAGAAGTGAGGAGCTCAAAGAAGACTCAGTGACTGCTCACGATGGATTCTCACCATTTAGTCTTTGTCTAACTATAGACAAGAAATGCAATGTGATGGCACAAATTGTTTCTGCTTTCCTGAAAACAAAAGCGACTGGAAAATGAGGCACTAAATGTAATGCAGATGGGAACTATGAAAAAAAGCACACCACCAATGAATTTGGGAACAGACACAGACTCTCTTCCGTGCCTGCTTTATAGTGATCTCGGCCCTGCAATGGTCCTTGTCACACTTGGGAAGCTGTTAAAAGCTGATCCAATGTTACACAAGTGAGTGGCCTTCCTAGATAAAAAAGGCAACACAAGGGAAAGACAAAGGACTCAAGTTTGTTCTCTGAGAGACATATCTGTTAAAAAGCCTGAAGAGGATAAAAGATGTGCAAAAAAAGTAGGATCTAGCTGACCTTTCGGGGCCTTTGGTTTTTAGCTTCCTATGCCAAAGTCACATCCAAGAGTTTGAGTAAAACTAAAATTATATCTTCCTCTCCTGTTTCAAATCCAGGCAAATTATGCATGTAGATTCTGTATAGAGGGTTAGGTAGCTGAGGACAAATAGTGAAATCATTTGGGAATTAGTTATGGATGAGTAAGTTGATTTGTGTGAAGGGAAGGAAAAGATGATCTCAAAGCGTTTTACAAGCAGACCTAATTATTAGCCCGCTGTGACCATCAGGGCTGCATTCTGGTACTGAGAGGCTCACATGTAAACATGGGATAAACCAACCCAGCCTTCAGCAGGGATAGCCTCAGGTAGAAGGGATAGGGTGGATGCCCAGAACATTTCTTTTTGCCCATATGCCCATCACAGAGGCCCAGTTCACTTCTAGCTCTGAAAAAATTGATCTCAGGGATGTTGTGTACTTCACTGTGCAGTAAGAATGAATAATGCTTCTTGTCATCACTGGTGGAGTAGTTTTCAATGTCTTCAGATACATCCCTGCAGCCACAAAAACATCTATGTCAGGACATGAAGTTCTTCTGTGGCCCGGCCAAGTGGCACAGAAAAGGTCTTATCCATGCTGCTCACGGCTGCCACCCCCAGGGCAGCCTAGTTCCACCTGCCCTGCAGATTACGTGGCCTGGTTCTATTGTGCCCAATGTGGCACTCCAAAAATACCTTTGTTTTTTATTCCAGTGCATCTGGAATGGAGGTATTGCAGCCAGAGTGGGAGTTTTAATAACAGGAAGCTGAAGTTTGCACATTGCATGCAGTAGGTTGTGGCACAGGGAGCAGCCTGAGCGTACAAACTGTTGTGGTGGTGAGTGGGATTAAAGCCTATGTAGTTCCAGTGCTGTTCTGTAGAATGCTAATCATTTAGTCCTTTAGAAGATGAGCTCCAGCCATTGTCCTAAAGGAAGTCAAACAACTTTTTAAAAAGGGAAGCCAAGAACCTCAGTATCTCCAGAGTGCAGTGCAGATGGCTAAAAGTTGCAGACCAGGCAACAAAATCATCTGGCATTTTAAATTTACTCTGACCATTATTGGTTCATAGGTTAGTCAGGCCAGAGTCAATCAGTCCATCCTTGTGAGGCAAATACTGCATAGATCTGCCTGTACATTTCTTGGAACATATGAGGAATATATCTGCTAGCAGAGAGCTCAGCAGCATCTTATTTTAGTAAATGTGTGTTTGTGTGCTATGCTGAGAAGTCAACCTTTATTGAGGTTTGTCACACTTTCTTTTGTGTGTCTGTGTGTATTTTGGCACATTTGCACCATTAACAAAAGAAAAACTCATGTCTTACAGAGCGAAGTTTGCTGTTGCAGTGTTAAAGGTACCTTTGTAATCCAAACTGCAATCCGTGTGCAGCAAAGCTCACCAAAACCTAATAAAATAAACAGTGGATGGAAAAAGTTTATATTGGAAATTATATGAATAACAGCATTAGAAAGGCAGGCCACATGCAAGAGTGCTGAGAATTCATCAGAATTTGTTCTGATGATCCTCAAATAACAAAGGCTTATTCTTCTTTGTTTTTGTAACACATACTATGGTGAATTTTCCAGTGTCCTTGATGTCTGCCAAGAATGGGGAAAAGCAAAAGAAAATTAAGGAAGGAGCGGGGAATGTACTGCAAATATGGGATGACAGAGGGCAGAAAAATGTGGAATGAACTTTGATGTGGAGCAGATGTACCCCTGCATTCCATAGGCAAAACCAGTGCCGAGGTCACTCTGAAGATAATGAGGAGAGAAACATCTCCTGTCTCCCTTTAGCTTTAACACAGAACCATTTCAAAGATGGGTAACGGAAATGTTTCTAATACCTGCCCCTCCATTTTTTTTCCCATGGAAGGAAAGGAGCAAAAACAGGCAGAGAGAGAATTACACTCTGCAGCAGCACTTCTCCGAATTATTTCTGGATTCAGACACTTTGCAAAGTGCCCTATATTACCCTCAGTCTGGGGATGCTTGCTCTNGGGGGGAGGGGGGTCTCACAGATGATTTGATATTGGCACTGAATCCAAACCCAGGCGGAAAACTCGTGATGTTAACATTTCTGTTAATTTGGTCTGGGCAGAGATTGGAGTGCAGCACTGGCCTACAAGGAATGAGTGGCAGAAGCCACATTGACTTCAACAGAACTATTGTTTAACCCTTTGCATCGTACTGCTTTATTAGAAACATCTGTCAAAGACACAAAGAGCATACCTGCCCCTCCATGGACTTTCCTTGTGGTTTTGCTTTTAGAAGTATATTGAAATATATATTTATACGTGTGTTATAGTAGATGGACTCCACTGTGTGTG
>WAAE01002372.1:130931-145209 GCA_013400495.1 Nicator chloris | reverse complement strand
AACATCTCCTGTCTCCCTTTAGCTTTAACACAGAACCATTTCAAAGATGGGTAACGGAAATGTTTCTAATACCTGCCCCTCCATTTTTTTTCCCATGGAAGGAAAGGAGCAAAAACAGGCAGAGAGAGAATTACACTCTGCAGCAGCACTTCTCCGAATTATTTCTGGATTCAGACACTTTGCAAAGTGCCCTATATTACCCTCAGTCTGGGGATGCTTGCTCTGTCTCCTGGAGATAAAGCTGGAGAGACACATTCAATGTGTTATATAAAAGTGTTCAATTGACATAATATGCAAATACAGAAATATATCTTTTTGCTTTTATATTGCAACAGCAGAAAATATAAGGCAAATGCATAAGCAACAGCAAATTACATTATTCAAATATTTTCTCTTTTTCTAATAACATTNTATAGTAGATGGACTCCACTGTGTGTGAGTGTGTGTACATATACACTTATACGTAAAGATTTGATACTTTGAGATGCCTTTTCCTTGGATCAGAATGAGTATGTTTTAAAACTTTCAAAAATTAGTAGTAAGACATTAAAAAGCCCCATTGAATTAGATTATTCAAAAAACTAAGGATTTCAAAAAAGTAAGAATCACAAACTATGCAGTATCAGTTTTTTTTTTCATATGTGGCTTTTTCAGAGAATGAGTTGTGTATGATACATTGCTCCATTTTTGTTATTTATATGGTTGAAAGTTAGAAGTGTCATCTTGTACACAAAAATACTCTTCCCTTTCTCTAGCCTAGTTCAATGGAAACAAATGAAATGTTCCAGTAATACAGCAAATTTGTGTATGTTTCTTGCAAGACTTAATCATTTCTATTGGATGTGTTGAATAAGAGTCAAAATAAACATCAAAATATAAGAGAACCATAAGAATGAGAATAGTTACTGAAAACATGTACAAATGTCAAAAATGCTCCCTACATCTGGGGCTCCAGTGCAATGTGCAGTAACCTTTCTGTGCCCTGGTGCACTGGGAGTCACACAGGAGTCACACAAGACAAAGGTTTTGCAAACAGGACATATTGGCTAGGCTGGACCCACAGAAGAGGATGTTTGATGAATCAAGTAGCCAAGGCTGAAGAGTCCTGTGAGAGGGGCCACAAGCACTCTTGTATTAGCACACAACACAAAGAGTGCAGCACCTTCAGACACTTCCTCTCTTGGGAACCAGCAGCGTGTCCTTCACTTCCATCTGAACCTCCTGATGGTGCCTACAGCCAGGAAAAGAAACATGGGCCCTTGCACTGGCTATGCTGTGGTTGTGCCCTGGAGCCCCCATCAAACAGCTCAGGGGGCATGAGCAGCTGGTGACATTTTTTCCCTCAGTTTTTTTGCCAGCATCAGCTGCTGAAGACCAGGAGAAGAAGCTGTGGGTGAATCTGCACAGATGCAGCCAAAAAGTTCCCTGTATCAATGGGAGATATCATGGTGGGCTGTGCTGGGGAAGTTCCCAGCAGACCCGTGGAGGAGGTCCCCATGGAAGTCCTTGGAGCCACCTATTTGGAAGGAAGGATTAAGAAAACGGTGAATACAATCGTTTTTGGTTCTGGGCACACGGGTTTTGTTGGATGAGTGCACAGAGACCCACCAGGCTTTTGCAGCCTGCTCTGGACAATATTCCCTGCACAGGAGCACAGGGGGGAAGCAGGATTAGGCCTGAGAACATCAGTTAAGGATTAAGCTGAGATAAAACCTGCCCTATGGCAGTAAGCAAAGTATGATGTTTTATTTCACACATGCTGGGATATGCACAGAAAGGGGCTCTTTAGAGTCCCCAGTGGCCGAATGAAATTGATTGAAATGAAAAAAAAAAAAAGTGAGTATAAAAAAAACCCTGAAAGCAAAGTAATTGCTTCCAGATGCTTTAAAATTGCCTTCAGAAATGAACAATGAAATCCTACATGAGCAAGACACAATAACAGAGGCAGGGAGAGTCAGGAATATTTATGAAGAACACCGTAGAGGGCACCTCTTCTTTCAGCAGGGACATAAAAGACTTAGCAGCTAACACCACCCAAAAGTCCATGTTTTGGATGGTGGCCTGCTAGGGACTTTCAGACTGGCAGCCAGTGAAGTGGAAGGGATTGACATGCTAATTACAAATGAACACAGCCAGACAAGTGTTGTTGGCCACAAGTTTTTCAGGCCTTAATTAGACGTGATGAGACACACAAAGCCTTGGTTTATCAAACTGCCAGCATGAGGCTACTGCCTGTCATTCATCGTTGTATCTGGTCTTACGACAAACAGGAAGGTAAACTTACAGCCTTATTTCTCTTTTGACTGATTCAGTACATGAACTACTGGGTCTCCTCTCACTTTAATACAAAATTAAGATTTTTTTTTTTATGAAGTCCATCCACATACATATTTTTTTAAACTCTAAACCCCGCACATCTGCATTGTACTTTAAACTCCTACAGGTCATGGCAGAGACCTTGGTCTGATGCCTGCAAGCCGTCCTCCACCTCCTGACCTTTGGAACAGATCCCAGGCTCAGGTAACAGAGCTCTCCTCTGTGCCTTTAGTCACACACTCAGTGTAAAGAAATGAATTGCAGAACAGTATGTATTAAAAAAAAAAAAAAAAAAAAAAAAAAAACCCAAAAAAACCACCTAGAAGCAGTTCAACTTACTAAATAGGATTTTTGAGGGACAGTGCCCCCACTCAGCATACTTGAGCGTCAACTGAATACTGGAGAGTACTGTCTTAACATCCACTGTCCAAATGCAATTAAACAGAGCTGTTTTTCAAGAAAGCTACATCCACTACAAGTGAACAGTTTAGGACATTAATCCATATCTGTACCAGCAGGTACCATACTGACTTACATGCAGTATGTAAATAAATGAATGGAGTATTGAAGGAAATCAGAGAAAAGATATGGCTGCAGGAAAAATATCAAATATAGATTTTTTAAAATAACATTTACACAATCAGGTTTTTTGTGTTGTGCTTGTTTGGTTTGGTTTGTTTGAGTTTTTTTAATGAAGCACTGTATCTCTGTATTCTTTAGCTTAAAAGACAAGCAGGAAACAGAGGGCAGTATAGGTGAGTGTGGTTTCTGTACAGGGATCAATGTGATTGAGCACAGCTAGCTCTTCCACTCTTAAATGGGGCTGGAGAGGTAATCTGTCTCCCTTTGGGGTAGATGTTTGTAATTAAGACACCATGCCTCATCAGCACGCAGCAAAAAGAAAAGGTGCTTTGTTCTATGTGGTTCCAACAGGCAGCTGAGGAAAGGATTAAAGAGATTAAACCAAGCTGAACTGCCAGAGGAATTGTTTCTGAGGACAGACCCTGCACTTGCCCACCCTGGAGCTCAGCAGCAGGTTCCTCTGCACAGTGGGGAACTCCCTGAGAACACGTGCAGCAGTGAGGGGAAGGAGGGGTGCGGACACTTGACATCTCCAAGCTCATGCTCTGCTTTCACTGAACTGTTCCCCTTTAGCATCACCTCGAAGCTGGTGTGAGGCTGTTTCCTGGTACTGCATTCACATATTGGCATGGTGCAGCTGCACCTCTGAGTGGTGCAGCACAGCAGATCTGTAGAAAGGACAAGAGGATGGAGGGTCTGTGTCGAGAATTCCTTTATTGCACTCACAGATCCAGGTTTCTACCATTCTGTCCACTCTAGGGTCATTACTTCTGATACAGGTTATGTACAAGAAATTCTAGGTCTGGTTTTGTATCATGTTTTTTTATAACAATGTGAATGACTATTGCAAATGATGAAGTTAAAACGTAAAGCCTGCTCGTGCCAAGCAGTTTTGTCCCAAAAGCTCAGAAAATTACTTATTCCTCCACCTGCCAATTCAGTCTTTGCTATGACTTGGAAAAAAGAACTTACATTTGAGTAACTTACATTTCTATGGAATATCTTAAGCAAAAGGAATTTTTTCTAAATGTCTTTATAACAAAACTACTACAATTTATTTTAAAGAAAAGATCATGGCCCAGCTTCTCTTTTAATGGTTACAAATTCATTAAGATGATGAATCTAAATTAGTTGACACCATTTGTATCACTTTGTAAAGGATCCTTACATCCGACATGTCAAGGTGCATTCAGGACATGTCCATCACACTACATTCACAGCTATACTGTGATATCTGTCCAACTCAGTGCTGAGTATGGTTCCTCCTGATGAGACTGAAAGGTGACCAAGTTTGGCAGAAGTTGCCCCCATGGCTGGCTAATGATGCTTCTGGTGCTCTACAAAAGCCAAATCCTCCAGGCTAAGAGACTCCTGATTCCTAGAAGGTGGGTTTTCTGCATGTGAAAAAGATGCAGCCTGGGAGTAGCTCTGTCTGTGGCACTGTGTGCTCATACTGAGGATAAGGTGCCTTGTTTTTGGGCAGCCTGATTTTCACCGAGAGAGCTACCCAGCCTCTTGTTTTTGGCAGTCTGATGATGCTGGCATTACATCCCCTACTAAGCAAGGTGAGCAAAATCAGACATCAGGTTTTCTTCCTCTTCTTTAAAGTTTCCTGTCACAGATTCCTCTCTGTACCTTTCCCTGACCAGAAAGACACAGGTTTCAGGCTCCCAGCCCAGAGGTTGTCTCTGGCTCTCAGATCCTCACTCAGCCCTTTACACCTGCTCCCCATTCCATCACAAAGCACTGAATGTACTTGCTTGGCCTGGGCATCTGTTGTTGCTCGTGGTGGAGAGAAGGGCAGTGACTCAGCCCCTTTGTCCCACGGAGGAAGACTTCTGCTTCAGGGAGGCTCATGCTGAATGGATAAGTAAAACTTCAAAGTGAGAAAAGCCCAGTGTGGTACCTGATTTTAGCAGAATAGCTGACATATGACAAAAACAAGAGGACCCCAAAATTTAACAGACACCATCCTCTCTAGTGGAATTAAAGCTGATTCCAGGTTTTTCCTATACTTCACCCTCTGGCAGTCTGTCAATACTCCTGAGACCAGCCACAGCAAAGCCAGCTCCATCATGATCTGCTTTCAGACATGCTCAGGGATACCCCAATGGTTGACAGCCTCTGCAGTTCTCTATTTTCCCCCACTTGTATTAACATAGCCTGTGACTGTTATGTATTTTCCAACAAGGTTTCTGTTATATCAACTAAATCATGCCAGAAACAACCATTTCATTGGCCTTTGCCTCCCTATTATGCTGCAGGCAAAGTGCTTGGGATCCTTCCATCCAGAGCCAAAGGCTTTGACCTTCTCCTGTCAGCAGCCGGCATTAAAGCGATTGTGTGTCCACAGCAGTTGCGTAACAGGAGGAAAGGAGGACTGAAAATACCCTGTAACTGAGCTTGCTCCTGCCTCTTTGATGAGTAATTTAATCTTTGTGATACAAATTCTCTCTCTCTCAAAGAAAATATTGCTGTTTTAAGCAGCTCTTGCTGCACTGTTAAAAGCAACGTTTGAAAGCAGAGGCCAAGGATGCACAGCTGGAGTTCCCCTTTAATTGTTCAGAGCTTATTTCTTGGCTCATCAATGCTTGGACAGTCTCATGCTTTCAAAGACACTGGGGAGAGCCAGGGCTGATAGCAAGAGGAAGGGCAAGACTTAGTATTGCTACAAAGCACATAAACACTTCATTTCCCATGTCTGAGGGCTCCTGACATCAATGGGAATGAAATCTAGAGAACAGTTCAATACAATCCTATACGTTTGCAGGATTCAGACCTTAAGCAAGCAAGGGTTGTTCCATGTAGAAGGAGTTATTTGTGTTGGTCTTTCAGGGAAGGCAGGCAGAATTGAGCAATACAAGATGAAGATTTTGTGCAGTGAGATACAAGCCATTATCAGCACAGAATTAACTGGGAAAATGATAAAGATCACAGTAATTTTTTTAGACTCTGGATTGACGAAATTCCTATGAATCTTGCACAACAACTCTTCTGACAGATTAATTAGTATGAAGATGTCTGCACAAACCAGAGAATACTGAGAAAATGAAGACATTTCCCATACAAGAAATTAAATCTACTCTTTCTCTTTAGAATAATTTCTCTGCCTCTCAGATGCAGAACCCCCTGTGCATCTGTCCTGTTAGTCTGTCAGTTGTAATCTAAAATTTTATTTTGCTCTCCAGATTCTCTTTCACTCTCTGCAAGAGATACAGTGTATAAGAGCAGAGAGAATTTCCACTAACCCCTGGTTGATCAAAAGGCTTTTTTACCATAAACAGTGTAAAAGAAGGACCGTGGGGAAACATACATGCAAAAAGAAAAATAAAACAAACCCCAAAACCTCACTTAGATTTACTTTTCATAGGGCTACTTCCACTGTTTGAAGATTAGCACAGGCTTAGGTGCCACCACCACATGCAAACTGAATTTTTCAAGGAACTTTCCCAGAAAGTCCAAGGAATTTTTCTAGAACCATGGCCTAATATTTCCATAAAAAACCTTATTACACAGTGTAGAGAAAGTATAATAGGTGATAGAAGCATAAAATATATGATATAAACCTCCATTCTTTCAAATACCTATTATTTACTCATGTAGATGGTCCCAATTAGTTATCTGGGACAGATGAGCAAGGGAAGAAGGTATATAACCGAGGAAAGATCTGCCAGAAAGTTATTTTTCTCATTCCTGCAATGAACACACATAACACTAAGAAAATCCCCTAAGGAAAGGAGATTTTTTACTCCTAAAAGCAGTAAAGACTAACTCTGCAAAAAAAAACCCAGGGAGACAAACAGCATGAGTTCCTTCAGTTCAGTGCCTTCACCAATCTCTGAGACAGTTGTAAAGACACAAAAGCCTTTTCACAAGACAGCAGAACAAGGTCGCTTTGCTTTAACCTAAGAGAATTGCTGATCTGATGACACTAAATGAAGAGCAGAAAGGAATAATTAGATGGGTGATTCCTGCAAGCTTTGCTGTTTGCTATCACTGTCCTAATTTCTCATGTGAGATAGCTGAGGACACCTGATGTCCTCCTGCTACTTTGAAGTCAAGAGCCTTTAATCACCTGCAGCTGAATCTGGACCTGTTCTGATGGTTAGTCTCCAAAATCCTTGAGAGGTCCATGTTATCCAGTTAATCTGTTTTGAACTTCATCTCTTGCAGGTGAGTTGAAGCCTTGCTTTTGTAGAAAAAGCTCCTATCTATAATCATTCCTTCCTTTAATGGATATTTTTCCTGTCCCCCAGGTGTAGAATATCCTGGGCATGGCTCCTGCCAATCCTTTATTCTAGTCTAGGTTTACCCTACTCTCCATATGCTTCTGTGGCGCTGCATATTGACCAGCTGTTTCCTGGTAACAACTGTATTTTTATTATTTACATCAGCTGTGCTTTGCAGTTTTAAATGCCTTGTTTTCAGTGTACACAACATGAGAAAAAATAGCACAAATACAATGTTGTCAGCAGTTAGACTGTGGTATCCAAGGCATGATAAAAGGATACCCCTAGGCTAGAATATTGGTTGGCAAAGGCTGAGTTGTCAGCCTCAGCCTTAAATACTAAGGAAAACAGCATCATCTGTGCACCACTGGAAGCCTAATTATGCATCTTCCACACATTTATCACAAGCAAGAACCTTATCTCTAGGTTACAGTCAAGAAATAAAATTAAGAGATTTAATGGCTTCTAGACCAGCAATGTCCAACTGCTAACCCCATGCAGCATTTGCAGCTTCACCAGGGGCCTCCTTGGGAAGTGCCATACTCCAGCCTGCCCTCCTTCCCTGGAGTGCCTCAAGACCAGGCAGGCTTTCCCAGCAGCTATCATGGCCATGAGTGTGAGCAGTCAGTCAAGCAAGCCTAAATTGCTATTGCTTTTTCTGCCCATGTCTGGTTTAAAATATTTGTCTTTAAAAGGGATATTGGAAGCTGACACCAGTTACTCACACTTAAGTGAGTTAGTTAGACATTCACATTGACATTACGGCAACAAGAACATTATAATCTGCTTATTTATTGGGATACCTCATTAAAAGTAAGCAAATAATTCTTTCCAAGGGTGTATTGCAGTCATCTACATGAGGTGTGTTACTGACACCAGAGAGAGCTCATATGGATCAGGGAAAGGAGCTGTCTGGAAGCCACAATGAGCCTGAGCAGAGTAACCAGGTTACACAGCAAACCTGCGCTTATCAGCAAGGCTGCATTTCCTTCTGCTCAGGTGCTGGGCCAAACAGCCTGGCAAAGGCCTCACAGGCATCTGCCTCAGTGAGGTTGCTTGGTGAGCTTTGACCTGTATATTCTGTTCTTGAAGGCTACATGGCTGAGAGGAACCTAAGTAGTTCTGAATGCAAATGGTCTCCTTTAAATACCAATCTTGTTGTCCCTCCTTTAGAGGACTCAGATAGCTGAAACTGCATGTTAAGTCCATGATACTGCCCAGAATAGCTGAAGTTAGGAAAGCAATGCTGGCTTCATTAACTTTCTCTGTGAATTCATAGCTAAGTGAATAGCTTAGAACAGAGCCCAGGGAACTGGTGCCCTGCCCTACAGAAGTCCATGTATTCTAGGAGCAAAGCTATGGCCAAGTATGGAAACCTTCTCTTACAGGTTTTCTTCTTATCAGGATACCAACTTTTTGTGATGAACACCATATGTAGCCTGGATAGCTTATCATGGCCTTGACTTTACTTGCCAGAACTGGGGTGTCAGAGTGAGGGGTTTCCTGCAGGAGGCCTGGATACAGCCCTTCCCAGGAAAGGCAAGGGCCGGGGACTTTGACAGAACTTAAATTTCCCCACACGCTTTCACCTCTTCCTTTGTACTTCTAAATACATTACTGATGGCAGGGCAGTTTTAGAGTGTAGCTTAACTGAGAAATGTGATTAAGTGAGACCTAATACAATCCTGTTTTCTCAGCCGACACCACACAGCAGGAAAAGCACCTCAGCTCCTCTAAGAACATAGAAAATGTACATTCATGAATCCCCAAGTTAATTAAAAATAACAGGATGGAAATGAGCAATAAATTACTTTAGAGCATTACCACGACCTGGGATTTAGGGTGAAGTACAAATATTATCAGGGAAGACAAGCTCACAATGTCTTAAAATCTGGCTTAGGACCAGTGACCACAGTTATCTGTAAAAACAGTTATTGCTGTTAACATCTGTCACTTTCTCCTCCTCTGAGCTTTCTGCCCAGTGCAGTTTTTTTAAGAATGAGATAAATATTGTCAACTAAACTTTGGTGCTATAGAGCCACTCACCTGCCATGGAGTACCTTGACCCAGGGCACCCTTTGGGGACCATTTTGAAGTAGAACAAATTTGTCTGCCCAGCTCTGTCCTTCCCCTATATAATCTCTACAGGAAGTGGAGTGTCATGGCTGTTTTCCAGGCATCCTTCTACAGGGAATTTAAACTCTTGTGGTTGGTGAGGAGTTCCCCTCACCATTACCCCATAAGGATTAAGATCAGTCAAAGGGTATTAAAACTCCGTGGTGAATTCCTGGCCTTTGGAAACCTCTTATCACACAGAGAGCCCAAATAAAGCGGAAGAGATTTAATATTTTGATTTTTGTATTCTACACTGGGTATGTCTTTATATTAGAGGAAGATCTTCAGTGCAAACTGAAAGAAGCAGATGAACTTGCCTCCCTATCACCAGTAACAGACAGTAGACTAGTCCATGGATGATGTAGAAATTATGCCTATCTATGTCCTGAGAATTTCTCTTACCAACTCTGGAAAAATAGTCTCCCATAATACTGTGGGAAAGGACCTCATTGCATTAACATGCTTGGTAGCATGAAGAAGAGCAGCATAGGAGTATAAAAAGGCATTTGCTCAGAGGACAGGAATGCTCTGTACATAGAGGGACAGAAGACACTTCCTCTGGCCTAATGAATTTCCACTTAATATTTTATGAAGAGCAATTTCATCATAAGAGATGGAATTTCTGGTGCTGTGGCTGATGCTGTTGCATGGAGCTTACACAGCTTAAGCACATCACTCTGGGTCCATCTTCTGTCCCCTTCAGATAGGGCTCTCTGCACTGCTTTAGTTGTGCCCTTGAAACAGGTTTACTCAACCTTCCTGGTGGTAGCTCTGGTCAGGCTAAGGTTGAATTTTTGAAGTGATGAACCATACATGACTGAAGGGAGTTTCTACCTCCGCACAGATGCAGGCAATTTTCCCTACCCTGTGGTCAGCCAGATGCTGACAGTACTTACCACAGTCATCATCAGGCTTCAACAGAGTCTGGAGGTCTGGTAGGAAGAAGTTAAGAGAAGAAGAGTCCTCCCAGCCACGCATCTATTTCTGTGCACGCACAATGCCTGGCACGGCAGCGACCCTGATCTAATTTGGCCTCCCTGTGGCAATACCTTTGAAATGTCATTACTTTGAAAATAAGGATGTTGATGTGTAAGGAGCAAATGATCTGAGGCAAAACAGGATAGTAGATTTCATAATTTAATGGAAAGCTTTAAGGGAACAAGCCTGACATGAGTGTTTCTTCAGGGCAGAGGGTACTGGGACCTGCTGGGACCCCATTTGTCTGGTTTGCTTCTGCTCAGGTGGGTTTCCACAGCTGCCCAACAAACACACATCTCAAGAGGATTTGCCTTTTTATGATCTTCACTTGAAATTAAGGACTCAGAAGAGAAAGAGGTCCTGATGCTAAAAAGAAAAGGTCACCCACTCTGCAAATGGCCAGCAGTACAGCAACCTGAGTGAGGACTGCTCCAGCCCCAACATGAGCTGCTGTCTATCCCAGTGGTGGTAGGATACTTTCCTTACTTAAAAATTTTAGTGGCGCTTTCTGTGATGAGAAAAAATATCTAGACAGAAACAGATTAAAATCTTTTTCCTATTTTACACTGTACACTGCAATGATTATATGAAGATAAATTTGAATAACTAGTCCCCTGGGACCATGATGCTGTGTTATCCAAATCCTGTCTTTAATCCACCCTGCAACTGCACAGAAACAATTCCAGCCAGGCTAAAGGCAGAGAAAGGATGCTTTTCATCTATATGTCATCACTTAGTCTTACTATATTTTGCAGCTATTTAATGTTTTGCACACTTTCAAAATGTTGGATGTGCTTATCCTGTCCAGGCAGCTTTCCAGCCACACTTTCCCAAGCCTGTAGCATTGCATGGGGTTGTTGTAACACAAGTGCAGGAGTTGTGTGTGTCTCAGTGGTGTAGACCATTTCTGCTTGGATTGTAGGTGCTTCATTCTGCTCCCCATCTTTGTCTTCCAGCTCAGGGGGCTGTGTACCCCTAGAAAAACTGGTCTTTCTATTAAACACTGAGGTAAAGGAGGCATTAAGTACCTCTGGAGTTAAATCCAGTTTGTGGTCATTCACAAGGGGTGTCCCCTAGGGCTCTGCATTGGGGCCTGTCCTGTATAATCTTTATTGATGACCTGACTAGGAGAACGAGTACACTTTCAGTCATTTTGCAGATGACACCAAGTTGTGTGGGAGTGTTGATCTGCTGGAGGGCAGGAAGACTCTGCAAAGGGATCTGGACAGGCTGGATCAATTGGCTGAGTCCAAATGTATGACATCGTGTGCCAGGTCCTGCATTTGTGTCACAACAACCCCAGGCAGAGCTACAGGCTGGGGGCAGAGTGGCTGGAAAGCTGCTGGTGGAGAAGGATCTGGGGATGCTTGTCCACAGCAGCTCAACATGAGCCAGTGTCTGCCCAGCTGACCAAGGAGGCCAATGGTGACCTGGCCTGTATCAGCAAGCGTGAGGCCAGCAGGACCAGAGGAGAGATCATCCCTCTGAACTCAGCACTGGTGCAGCCTCACCTCAAATCTTGTCTTCAGTTTTTGGCCCCTAACAACAAAAAGGACATTGAAGTGCTGGAGTGTGTCCAGAGAAGTACAACAGAGCTGCTGAAGAGTCTGGATCACAAGTCTTCTGAGGAACAGCTAAGGCAGCTGGAGGTGTTTATCCTGGAGCAAAGGAGTCCCAGGACCAGCAGTTTTTAGCTTTCTGCAACTACCTGAAGGAAGGTTGCAGCAGGTGGAGGTTGGTCTTTATCCCAGGTAACAAGTGCCAGGGTAAGAGGAAATGGCCTCAAGTTGCACCAGGGGAACTTTAGATTAGATATCAGGAAAAATTTCTTCACTGGAAGGATGATCAGCCATTTGAACAGGCTGCCCAGGGAAGTGGTGGAGTCACCATCCCTGGAGGTATTTAAAAGATGTGTAGATGTGGCACTTGAGGACATGGTTTAGCGGTGGATTTGGCAGTGGTGGGCTAATGGTTGGATTCAGAGATCTTAAAGGTCTTTTCCAACCTAAAAGATTCTATGACTCTATGTCATAATGTGGAATGCTGTCTCGAAATTTTTTTTTTTGCAAGGCTTTTTGCAAACATCTCCTCTACCAGCTCACCTTTGTGAGTCATGACACCCAGAGGCTGAGGGGCACACAGTATTTGCAAGTGCTTAGTACAGAATTTCCCTATACCATAAAGCTCAAAACATATTTTGTGATTTGTTTTTTTCTTCTGGCCACACCCTTGGAACAGTCACCAAACAAGGCTTTAAGAACTCAGGGCAGGGACATTTTTCCTCAGATGTATTTATGCAGAAGCTGGCACAACAAGGTTTTCAAGTGTCATTTAACAATTGCTTGTTACTAATAATTACCACCTGTGCACTAATCATTATGTAGGATAACTTTAACAATTGGTTAGTCCAAAAGGTGCTGCTAATGCCAGGCACTCTGTTTACTCAGGGACTCTACCTAGCAGCCCTGTGGAGCTCCCTGCCATGTGGCTGGCGGATGCATGCTGGCTAGTCCTGCAGCTGGGGAGAAGCTATGTCAAAACCTTCTTTCCCTGCCAGCAGCAGAAATTGGCTGCTGGAGCAGGCTGAACCAGACTCAGTGGCAGCCAGCTATTCCAAGCTTTGCAGTGGCTCCACAGTTCCAAACCATCAAAATTAAATGTCAGTCTGACTGAGTTGCTTACACCAGAAATGTAAAATTACACTGTAAAGCAAACCTCCAGACGACTTGAATTGCTTAAAGGGTAATTTTACTGTCTCTGGCATCCCATGCATGCTTCCATCATGGTTTTCCTAATAAGACATCCCTGTTGTTTCTTGTTTGATTGAAAAATACATGCAACATCCAAATAAAATAAATTTGCACATGCTTTGTTCCTGTACAGGAATTCTGGCATTTAATCTGTCCATGTTTGTTAATATGTTTGCATGTACATGGCCACTATGTGTAGCTATGTGTGGCTGACACGTTGCCCTCGGAGATTTGGGATTGTCTAATTCAAGTTACAACTGCATTTTGGATTCCTGTCTGTGAAGCCCTGTTGCACACCAAAGATGTTACCAGCACTATTTGATGTCTCCTTGGTACACAGGGCTTCAAGTCAGAGGCAAGGTGCTCTCAGCCCAAACTGTATCTACTGGGAAGTCTCCCTGAGCTAGGCAAGGCTGGCAAACCTGCAGGGTGTGGCTCTGTCCTCATATCAATGTGAGCAGAAATATTAATTTGTTCAAGCAAAACAGACTAAACAAGATAGATAAGAAACCATGAAAAATTCTGGAGTGCATGATCTATTTTGAAACCACAGCTGGAGTAAAGCACATCTCGACTTTTCCACATTTGCTCCTAGACAACAAATTAGGAGTTCATCTACAGTGAGGCTTAAGTGTCTTCTGTAAAATATTTACTCCAAGTTCAATCAGTTATGAGTGTCAGGAAGGTATTAATGTAGCATTTGTAGAGTGAACATTCCAGCCCCAGTCCAGAAAAGAGCTTAAGGCTTGTGCCACTGAGCTGTGATCTCTGGCCAGCCTGATAAAAGATTTTTAACTTGTGTTGTGCCAAAGAGTTGCTGAGCAGCCTCTGAGCTGAGGATGCAGCACTAAGGCTGCTGCTGTGCTCCATTGATTCCCCATCACCCACAACCCCTCTGTGTGTCCATGCACTTCCCTTCCCTGTCAGGCAAGCGGTGTTTGGGAGCGTCTGAGCAAGAGCTTTATGGGGAGCAGGATAAGCAGGTTAAAACAGCAAGCCTTGATAATTCTTTTCAAGCTCTCTGTTGGTTTAACACTGGCTCCCAGTGTTCATGCAAGGTGGGACAGGAGCAATGAAAGCCTCCTGATGGAGACCAAATTCTTCACCTGCTGTAATTACTTGAACAAATCTCCTGGCTTTCACTGCTCCATTTTCTCCAGTTATGAATAAAACAGATCTTTGTTATGGCTGCTAAGCACAACTGCCATAAACACAGTTTTGTTATCCTTCAGCATCATTTACAATTAGGAAACCAAGTGTCAATTCTTACAGGAGAGAAGCACAGAAAAAAAAAAAAAAAAAAAAAAA
>WAAE01002372.1:54295-130920 GCA_013400495.1 Nicator chloris | reverse complement strand
AAAAAAAAAAAAAAAAAAAAAAAAAAAAAAAAAAAAAAAAGGAAGGGATGAGAAGGGACTCTCTGTGCCCTCAGAAATTAGGCTGAAGATGGAATACAAGAATTCCCACCCTGGTGGGAGACTGGCAGATTAGACTGACATGAGGAAAGAGCCTGACTTGGCAGAGGCTGGGCCCTGTGAGATTTCAGCTTTGTGCTAACTCCAGGTCTGGCTGAGAGATATTTAGCCAAGTGCTGTGGGCTGGAGGTACAAGTGTCAACTGATACTGCAATCAGAATCATACAAACATCAGCCCTGGACAGAAATCTTCCTAGGCTGGTATTAGAAACAAGTGCACAGTACCTGTGAAATAAAGGTTAAGAGAAACTTAAGCTGATACTTAGAAGATGTTATGGGTCATATCCTTCTTGGAAAGAGCTGCACTCTGGCAGATACCTCAAAAACTCTGCTTTTCTTTATTCAAAGAAAAGCCCAGGAAAAAAAATCCTTGGAAAGTTATGGAAAGCCCCATGAGCCCCACAGGCTGGAAGTCTGACTGCAGTTAAATAAACTGCATTTAACCCTAACTGGAGATCATAAAGAGATGCCTGTGCAGCCTACTGCAGGTACAACAATAAATAGAAAATGTCCCAGAGTTTGCAAACACCAGCCTGGCTGCTGTGTGCATGTGTCCTGCAGGAGGCATTTTCAGCCCATCTTCCTCCGTGTTGCTCTGTGTGTTCATTTTGGCAAAACCTCTAATTTGTGCATGAAATGGCCATTTCCTTGAATGCCATGAGGCAATTAAACCTAATTTTCTAATTTGTAGTTTCAAGTGCTTGTTTGCATGAGGATGTCTGTGGGCAAGGGGGCTCCACCACGCAAGCACAGACCACTGCGCATCCGGACTGTGGGATTTGAGAAGCACCAGCAGAACAACAAACCTCATGAAAAGGCTTCAGAAAATAGCATGACTTTTTAAAGGCAATATTAGTAATATAAAAATAAAAGGAAGGAAACAGGACTCATTTAATTCAAGTGGATTTTCAAATATAATATAGTTCATTTAAAGTTAATTTCATTTAATGTTAATTTTAATTAGCTCACATCTGTTGCAGGTATCCGCAGGACTGATTTAACCTGTGTACTGGGCCTGCTTTTGCTTGCAGTCCTTACATCAATTATAAAATCCTACCACACTGTAATGCTACACACATAGTTGCTTCCTTTGGAAAGGAGCAGGGAGAGGATGAGCTACGCAAAATGGACACCGGTCATGTTGCTTAATGTACAGCAAAAAAACCCCATGGATTCTGTGCTGACAAGAAAACAGCTCTGACATAAAACATAAAAGCTTACCCGAAGCTATAATTTGTCTTAATATTAGCCCATGCAAAATTTTCTATAGAAACTTTCTGTAGAAAGCCAGAGGTACTGGCTGAATGATCATGGACCACTGATCTCTGTTCTTTCCTTCTTTGTATGCTTGAGACTAACTGAAGTCTGCCTTTCACATTGGTTTGTGGTAAGTGAATTTTAAGACTGGAAAATTACACTGAGAACTTAAAAAAGGGAGACTAAGGTGATTTTTTGAAACCAGTTAGATTTTTCAAAGCTGACATTTTGCATTGTGATGATTTTATAAGATACATTGCAATTTACAGGAATGTTAGAAGAACTGAGATCTGGATGCACCGAGTACCATTAACACAACTCTCAAGTGGAATGTGCAGCAATTTAAATTAATGAATCACTAATTTCCTGCTCTTTCAAAGAACTCCCTTTGCTGCAATAAGACTCACAGAAACAAGTGGGCTCATGCCTGTTTATTTAGTAGTGTGGCCTAAAAGTCTCTAATAGGGCTGTTAAATAAACAAGAACAAATATCTGATGCATTTGTCCCAGTGATGGGCTTTGTTATCTCTACACCCTAGTGCTGCATTTTTATGCATTTGTTTTTCAAAACAGCGCACCTACGGCAGACTTACATGGCCGTTAAAGGGAAGGCTTTGACATTTAAGAGATTTCCATTTCTTCCTACGCTGAAATCTAAGCCTGACAGACTCGTGGGCTAAATTAATTCCATAAGCCCTTGGCCCAGTGATAAAACTTATCTGAAGCAGAAAATGGAAATGTACAGTGTGCTTTATAGAGCTGATCAAAGATCCCCCAGAAAGTGCTGAAGCAATCAGAAATGAATTATCTGCTCCCATGGATAGGAAAAGTGGATGTTTTAATTGCATCAGTTATTCACCACCAATTATTTGTGAGAAGTCTTTTATGTCTGGGTGGTTCAGGAGCCTATCTATGCACGTTAAAATCAGCTGAGTTTCCTATTATTTTTCTGTGAACATCAAGTTAGCTGGGCTGATGGTTCAAATCAGAGATGGAGGAGCCAGCCAAAATTTGGAGCTAGCAACTACCGTGTGACTCCTTCCCTACTGAAACTCAAAAGAAACTAACAGTGTGGTAGGAAATTGATCCTTATTGAAATGGTCTTTAAAAAAAGGAAAACCAGACAATCTCCTGAGGGAGATGATGTACAGATATATACTATATTTTAACTTACTAATACATTATTATGCAGCAGAAGGTAACACACAGAGGAGGCTAAGACAAGCCGTTTCTTTTTGTTATTCTTCCACTAAGGTAAGAAACATCTTTGTCACTGACTAATCTATCAGCCTTTTGAGATCCATTTCTACCCACACACGACACGGTTTCGGGGACCTGTGTTTTTGTTAAACCATTCATCGCTGCTGAGGAAAAGCAGCACCCACCAAGTTAATAGGAAGGGAGCTCATCTCTCCTCAGTGCTTCTCCAGGCTGTGGGGATTCCTGTGTAACTCCTATGCTGCTGGATGGCTTTAAATGGCTCAGGAGGGGAGTTCATAGTCCAGGCTATTATTGCATTTGTGGTGTTCCTTACAGACTTGAGGCTGAATTTCTTCTTAGTTAACATCAGTGGGCTTGGATGTGTTGACATGAGGACAGGATTCGACCTGGGAGATGTCCAAGTATGCTACCTATAGGGTGAATGTTGCTGTTGATCAATCAGCCAGCTTGATGACACTGTTGGCCAGAAGTGAACCTGAGATATTTATGTGACATCTGAGAAGAGTCCCTGCTTGGTGGCTGCTGTGCCTGGCAGGGACCATCTGCATCATTTCATATGGAGCTGATCCCTACAGCGAATCCTACCTGGTGAAACAGCCTGGATAGACTTAGTAACTCCAGAGAAAGCAAGATGTCCTTTTCCCAGGCTGTTTCCTGAAATAACCTGTATTTCCTGCAATGCTGCTGTCAGCCTGTTGTGGCTGGCATGAAGAGCTGTTACCACATGTAACCCAGGTCTGAACCCCAAATCCCTCCCAGACGCAGTTGCCATGCAGTGATTTAAGACTCCTTAAGCAGAGCAGGAAGAGATCAGAAAAACAAGGAAAGCCTATTTGCAAAGCTAAAGAAAGACATGGTGTAGCTGGGGAAGGAAAAGCAACAGCTGAGCAGCACCTGGAGGCACTGCCAGGGACAGGCACAGCACAAGTAAAGTGATAAAAATTTCCAAGAGCAGAAGAGCTCTGAACCTCTGCACTTTAAGGCTGGTCAGCCCTGCCAGGTGCCCCTGACCAAGGGATGTCCTTCCAATACAGTGGGATCCAGGGAGAGTGGCTACATTTAACAGTGCTGCCTCTGTGCTGCCTATTGTCACTAAAACTTCTCCATAAAGCTATGAGACCTTGTCTCAGTTTCTGCTTCCTTCCCAAATATACCACTTTGGGAAAATTACTGATGTTGTCCTATGCCAAAGTGATAGATGTCTCTGTGTGTTTGCTATGGCAATAGAGCTGAATTGTAATGGGTTTTTGTGATGAAAAGCTGCAGTTGGACTTGATGATCTGAAGGGTCTTTTCCAATCTAGATTATTCTATGATGAAATGGCAAAAATTGGCATCAACTAATAGATTTGTTGTGAAAGAAATTTTTGCTGCTTTTTAATAGAAAAAATGAATTGCAGGGAAAAGCTTGAAGTTCAAGAAAGGATAAATATCCTACTGATGTGAGCTGTCTCCTCCCTTTGAAGGGTTTTGGTGTTGGGCCATCAGTTGTGTACTACTGGTGCTTCTCTGTAAGGTACTGGATGTAAGGAAATACATTAAGGAAAGTTGTGTGACAGATGGCAGAGACTTTTGGCTCCTCACTTACCCGCTCCAGCTGGGGCCACAGCATCTTTCCAGGCAGCCCTGGGGACTCTGTACTTTGGGATGAGGCATTTTGCCTCTTCCTTTCCAAATACCCTCCAGCTGAGAGGCAATGCCTTCCCCACTCTTGGAGTATTTCCCCTGGATAGCTTTTAAATGCCAGAGGTACATGGAACTTCCTCAGCTAGTATGCTGCAGCTCCTCATGCACAGGTTTTGGGGATCTTATGTGGTCAGGAGCAGCCTCAGCAATGTGGTTCCCCATGACTGAGTCCAAGCAATGTCCACTCCTGCTTCCAAAGGCCCAGCAGGATCAGGAGGAGTTTTAAAAACTAAGAATGTGGCCAACAAAATATATACTTAAGGTTGCAAAAGAGGACACCCTCAGCATCAGCAACCTCAAGGGCAGTGGAAAGAAGTTTAGGGGAAAGTCTCAAGCATCTGTCAGGACTGTGCCTGATGCTATCCCTCACACCCTTCTCTGTGTGGATTGAAAAGCCATACAGCTCCCTGCTTCATTGAGCTCGAGCTCTGATGGGAGCCTGGTGAGACTTTAACCAACACCCCAGCTGCTCCAGGACATCTCCTCAGTACAGGGGAAGAGCTGCACTTCTTGACAGAGGTGCCTAAAGGTGTGAATTCAGGCAAGGATGCATGTTTGGTGATGGCATGGCATATCTTTCTGCCTTGAACTGGCATACTCTCACCTTTCTTTTCTTCTTTCCACCTCCCTGACTGGGTTTCTCTGTCTCCCAGAGCAGTGAATCAAGGAAAAGCAAAGCTTGTGGATGTGGTAGCCAAGAGGTTTCAGAAAGAGAAGATAGGATAGAAAGGGTCCCACAGGTTCCTTTAAAAAGGAAAAATGAGGCAAAGATGGGAACAATGAGAGAAGGAAAAACTAGAGACTTCACAGTTTTAAAGCCAGCTGCTCAATCTGGTGTGGCCTGAATCATAAGCACTGCATACCTGGTGTTGGCAATAGCACTTCAGGATCCTGTCAGCCAGAGAGTAGAAATGGTGGCCAGGGCAAACATAGGCTAAATTTCCTAGTCAGAAAGCCAGAAGGCAGAACCTGCATGATAATTTATTGGAACCCAAAAAGAAAACCAAGACTCTTTTAACATCAGGCAATTTCTAGTTCTTAAAAACTAACACACCTTTCTGAATGTCGTTAATGGCAAGCCCATAGAATCTTCCATTGTTTAGACATGAAAATAAATCTTTACTGTAAAGACAGAGATGTATTAGACAGAGATGGTTAAAGAGATTCTAGAATGAGTCTCTAAATGCCATCTTGTCATTGTATCATTCATTTAATGTCCTTGTAATATGCCACTTATATTAGCATTTTGTGCCTTATGATAAAAGTATAGATAGGAAGTATCTATTGATTTGTTTAGAATCTCCTACACAGCCTAAATCCAAGAAGATCACTCTCAGCTTAGTGACCAGAAGATGTCCCAGACTCATGTCCATGCTCCTATGCACATTTACTTATCAGGAGGACAGAAACAGTTACCTTTGATGATCTCATTAATTGGGTCTTGGGCAAAAAATCAAATCATTGTGGTACCTTGGCAAGCCCTGCATTTCATCTGAGCCATCGTGTGTGTTCTCTCTGCTTGCGGGAGGAACTGAAAAAAGAATGGGTTGTCCTGAATTTCATGTGCATTTGTGAGTTTCCCGATGATCTGGTTAGCGTGTCTGAAAAGGCACTGATCTTCCCCTAATCTGCAACAACTGGCTGCCCTTGCTCTGTCTCTCAGCTAAATCGAGGCTTATCTAAAAACCAGAGATTCCACACTCCTCCAGGCTCTGCCACCCAGCTGCTGCCTGGATCCTCACCTAAAACCAAAATTTTTCCAGGCTTCTCCTTGACCCTGGCACAGAACACCCCAGCAGTCTCCTGACTCCTAATTTTAATATACTGGAGAAATGAACCCCTTTCCTAAGTATTAACAATAATAAATTAAAACTTCTTGGTCACATCATCAAAGTTAAGAGACATATTGGCCAAAGCGACAGATGACAGCAATCTATTCAAACAGGCACCTAAACAAGACTGCTGAGCATATCTCTATCCTCCTCTCTTTGAGGCATTGGGAGTAATATTTTACATGAGACTTGACAGGGAATCAAAAACTGAGAATGTGTTCTCCTTAGCTCTACCAGCTGCTAGAAGCCCCTTGACAACTCTGTAACAGCCCTTAATCTATCTAAAGCAGCCTCTCTCAGAGCAAGAGGTATTTCACTGAGGTGTCAACTTGAGCAAGCCTCCATGCTGCCACTTCGTACCACTGTCACTATTTAATTTAGAAGCCTTCATCTTTAAAAGCTTTAGGATATGTCTGGAAACACAGCCACAGCCATTTCTCCTGCCATCCTGAGCTGGTCTTGCTCCATGGGAGCTAAGGGGGCTCTGCAGGCTGGCAGCAGCTGGGGGAAGAGGACTCATCTTGTGGCTGCCCCATGCAGCTTCTGTCATTAAAGCCCATCTCCCACCTCACAGAGAGATGCAGGAAGAGTCATTTCTTCACACCACGTCGACAGTGACCCTTTTCCCTCCCTTTACATTCTAGAGCTGATTAAAAACCAGAACCATGGAAGAGCTGGAACAAACATTACAGTAGGGATGGAGGCCGCAGCTGGATTGAAAATGAATTTAGGGCTTAAATTTCTTGTATTTCCTCTGGAGATCCTTCCCTGGGTTTTGAATCCAGGGTCCAGTTAGCAGAAGGACCTCAAAGGGGTGAGCAGGTTCACAGTAAAGTGCAACCCAGGGAATCCCTCACACAGCATGCGGGCACTGGAACCTTCAGTTCTCCTTTAGTGGGAACATGACGGCTCTTTTCATGAATGTATTCCTTGAAAGTACACTTCCAAACCAAAATTACTCCTTTTAAATATGCAGTTATGTGCTCTCATCATCCACAACAGAAGCCCTCCCCTGGAAAGACTGAGCAGGTTGAAAACATTTCAGTTTCACAGCCACCATGCTGGGGAGAGTAGTGACGCCAAACCAGGTCTCTCTCTGAGCAGACACCCCTTCTCCAGATATGTTGCCTGATATTATTATCTCTCATGGGCTGTGGTGCCTCCCTAAAATCCACTCAAACTAATTTTTTCCTGAAACAGCTCATCTAAAGAGACACCAGATGATGTCAGAGATGCAGCCTGAGCATTTGTCCATGCTGTGTGTGCTATTGCGCTCAACACTTTTTCTGGGCAGAGACATCCACTCTGGTTCTGTCATCATCTATGCAAGGTGTCCAGCACACCTGCAGGGTGTATTTTTATGGACTAGAGCAACTTTGAAGGAATAAATTGAAGTGGCTGAAGCCAGTGTAAAGGCTAAGCATATGGTATGCAGCAAGCAGGATGCTTTACCATGGAACAAATTTGTGAAAATCACTGATTTTAAGCTAAGAAAGAGAGGGTAGGGAAATGTTTTTACCTCTGGGACTCAGCTGGAGCTCCCTGTAGATGTCTCTTGGCATTAACAAATTGTTCCCTTATTTTCTGTCATAGTGGTCATAGCTGCATTCTTTACGCCCCCTTTTCCCATGTGAAAATGTTGCTTAAAATGAGACTCAATTCTCCATGGAAATACTGAAAATACAGGTGCCAGAAAATGAGATGTTTTCATTAGCAGTCAGTGTAGCCTTCATACAAAATCAACTTTCATAGTTACTTTACCCCATGTAATTACACAGTAAAGCCCTGTTTAACATCTCACTATGTAATGGAAACTTTCTATTTCAAATCAGATTAATGTTAAGAATTACTCAGGCATTTCAAGAGATAATAGCTGTAATTAAGGTGGTTCTAGTGATGGGTTCCTATTGTAACGTGGCGGAAGATTCTCTGATAGTCTTGCTGACTGCACTAGTCACAATTGTTTTCATTAATATTGACACTATTCTCTTACCAGACAAACAGAAAAGGAGATTAATCAAAACACTGTGCTGGTTTCCTATGCTCTGAAACCCTCTTTTGATGCTCAGTTCTTAGCTTTCAGCTGGAATAAAGAACAGTTTTTGTAAGATCTGCAGGCAGCTTCACACCTGTTATTTAAAGCAAAATTGTGAGAAAAAAGAGAGAAAATTATTTTTTGAAAATCTGAAAATAAGCACTGATGAAATTTAAATGCTATAATTCCTAAACATTTGTTTCCAATTTGTGTGTCAGTGATGTGAGGTGGCTGGAGTGTGTTCAGACTGGGGAATGAGGTGAGGGTGTATACACGAGTTCATTATCTTGGGGAAATAATTGCACAGACGAAGGCACAACTGGCACATGAGCCATTTGGGGTTGTGAGGCTGACTCAGGAAAATGGGGGCCTCCAAGTCCCCATGATGATGGTTTGGGACAAAGAGTGAGTTTCAAAATGATGGAAGAAAAGAGACCTACATTTCCAGCAGAACCAGTGAAGTTAAACAAGGGATGGATTTGACTTAAAAAGTCCTATAAATGTTAATTTTCCATGGGTATCAGTTCCACGCAGCCAATTGAAGCTGTCAGAGTCAATCTCGTGAATGAAGGTCTCATGTCAAGTCATCCAGATAAAAGTTATGTCAAGTACGAAAAATGAGAGGGGCCAAGACAAGCAGAGAGCATGACAGGAGTGCAGGGCATGATCTCATACAACTCCCAGTGAAAAGCGAAGCAAAGGAACAGCTTTGATCTGAGGAAATTCACACACTGATTCCCAGGTCCAGCAATTTGCCAGTTAAACAAGAGAAGGAAGAAAACCAACCGTAAAAATGCATATTTGGGAGCACCATGATATAGACCGCTACATCTGTGGCTGCTAAATGTGCTTTGGAAATACTTCTATGAAATATGATGAGTCAGTTAAAAGTTTATTTCAGTAGATTTGTATACTATGAAGAGATAGGAAACTGTGAATCCCTTAACCCCAGTTTTCTAAAGAAAAACATGAAAATACCTAGGGAAAACTATATTTGCAAAGATTTTTATTGACTTTCTGCTTTCAAATACTACTTACCCTGATGCAGCCTCCTAAAAAGTGAGTGATAACCAATGAAATTGTTGCTGTATTCATATATCTAATGCAAAACAAGTATTTTTGTGTAACCCTTCAAATGTGAAATATTGTGTTTTGTACACAGGAGTACATAGCAGTACCCTTCAAATTTGCAAAATGGAAAACAACTATACTTTAATAGATGTATTGCCCAGCTTTATATCTACAGGAACCTAAAAGGGTGGTATGACCAGACCCTGAGACTAAAGGACCTGGTAAATCATTTATTATTGAAGTGAAAATAATAATTAAAACAAAACAAAAGAAACTCTGCAAGGAACAGGTCTTGTCTGCCAGAAGTCTCAAAATGCCTGTTTCCTGCCTTAATGTTGACGTTCAGAGGCTACAAGTTTATAAAACAATGTCTTACTAGTGATTGCCTCGACGACCTTTGTAATGTGGGCTCAAATCCCATTGCACCTGATATTTTGTTTTGCTTAGAGGGGATCTGCAGCTCACTGAGGTTTTAGTCCCACTGGGATATGGCTCTCCCTTATGGTCCTTGCAAACAAGACAGCATGTAAGTCTGTTTTCCTGCTCTCTGGTTTCTGGCCAGGACAAAATAAAAAAACACAAACTCTTGTGGGAATGGAAACCTTACTAAAAATATCATGAAACCACATTCTCTTAGTTCTATATATAACCTTTTAATCCATGATTACAAATTACTTGCTAATGTTTTGTAAAATGCTCTTTTAAACTCACTGGAGGCTATGCACTCACTTATTGAAAGCTAGTAAAACTAGTTGTGTGAAACCTCTGTCAAAATCAGTATCTAAAGAAAATAAGTCCCAGACTTGTACAAAAAAAGCAACATACATTGTGTCACTGACATCTCAAATTCGTTACTGCTCAGTGTCTGTTGAATAAAAACTATTGGCTGTAGAGGATGTGAAAAGCATAGGGTTTCAATACAGAGGAAGTGTTTTATAATTCTTGAAATGAGAGCTGTGGTTGTATAAAGTCTTTAAAAATTAATTTTCCCTTTAGGTTAAGAGTTGCTGTAGTTTTGGAGAGGCAGGACAGGATATACTTCAATTTATACTTCAATAAATAAGAAAAAGTTCTACTGATATGAGTAGGATTAAACAGAGGGGAAACAGAAAATAGACCTGCCATTGCTAGGAAATAGAAAGAGCAAAAAGACTCTACATCTATATGTGGAAATATATCAAAGGGGATGGTACAGAAATATCTCCCGTGTCCAAAGGAATAAAAACTGTAGTTTAAGAAAAGAATAATAACAAATAGAATGATATAAAGATTGAAGGAAGAGAGAGAAACAGAAGAATTTACTTAAAGGCATAACTCTTTATGCTGATCATTCACATCCTACATCTTATTTGAGGTACAATAAAACAATAATTATTGTAACCTGCTAAATTTATTACAAATGTTTCAAAGATGGTGATAAAGCATGTCTGATAAACAGCAGTGTGGGGAATTTCTCTGCTGGTGGTCCTGCACTCCTGACCACAGCTCTTCCCTTACAGGGGTGTGAGCATCCATGAGTAAAACTACACCCTTGCTGGCTTGAGGAGTTAATGCTAAGGCCTGATTCCTTGTTTACGGTTTTTGTGAACCATTGTAAAGCTCTGTTATTGTGGTTGTGATTTGTGTTGCTGCCAGGGTGATAAAAAGCAGTTTTAGAATTTAAAGCCCTAGCTCTGTGCTGGGGTTAAACAAGCACTTAGCACTTGTTTGGTCTGTGAGATTATCATCAATGAAAATAGAAAATGAGCATAAGTTGAATATGTTCTTCAGAGCTTTATGTAATCCGTGTTTACATTATTCATGTTGACTGAAGGCAATTTCTGATTAATTGTTACAAAACTGAGTATAATGGGAATGTTTCATTGTGCTTCCTGGTGTGGAAAACATAACCAGAAAGACCTCAGTAGTGTCAAGTGTGGGTCTGTCATATGTAGGAGACAGAAATTTTGAAATGTGAGGAATTTTTGCCAACAACCTCTCCTCTGCAATTTTTTCTTGGGAAATGAAGAAAGAATTATATGGGCATGATAGTGTAGGCATGAAACTTTCTGAATATTCAGTCACAGCCTTTGGAATAGGGAAATATGTGGCACAAATGATGCTGTTGCCATTGGGCTCTGGGACTACACTCATGGTCCAGGAGTGATAGGAAGCTTTAAGTTCAATAAGAGTTACAAGTATCTACCAACTCTACAGATTTGAAAAAAACCCAAGCATATGTAGGGGCTTTGCTCTCATCAGGCCTCTGTCCTTCCAGTTTGCCAGTTTATTGAAAGCTTGTAGGTTATTTTGGGTCAGAAGAAAAGTGTCCTCCAGAAGTGATGTTACTCTGTGGCTTCATCCTGAGGGTGACGTTTGAGGGTGACACACATGGTGTGTGTGGTTTCCCCATGGGAAGGATCTATCATGTTTTGTTGCAGATTTAAACCTCACAACTGAGAGACATCACAAAAGCTCTTGCCATTTGATTCATGTTACATAAAAGGCTGCTATGTACAGTCTGCCAGCCTGTGGCAGATGGCTTTCTGTACATAACACAAAAACTTTGATGTTACTGAATTTCTGTAATAGCCATTTTATTTCTGCACAAATACACTGTCAGCCATCCAATACTTTAAATGCACAATGTTCACCAAAGTAATGACTTCACGCGTATAAAGACCATCAGAAACACTTAGTAGCTGCACTCTGAGAGCACTGAGGGGATGTTTTTGAGGAGATGCTTGTTCCTATCCTAGGAGAATGGGCAGGGCAGTGTTTCATGAGGGCAGAAGAAGAGCAACCTCTTTTCTGAACAGCTCATCTGCTGGTGGGCAGAGACATTGCTAAGGGGACCCACAAGAGGCAGCAGCAAGTGAACATCACAAAGGAGTTGGTGGAGTGAGGAGGCCCCCATGCAAATCCCACTCTCCAGCCTGGTGCCTCAGCTCCCCACCACTCCCACAGCAGCACAGAACGCACTTCTATGAGGAGCAGCAGGCAAATCTTTCAAGGCAAACAGAGGGACAAGCATTTCCCAGCTATGGGTTAATTTTCAGCCCGAGACACAAAGCTAGCTCAGATTTCTGAATTTTCCCATCCTTGTTCACATCGCAGTGGTTGAGCAGGATCTGGCGGAATTTGTCCAGGTCCACCCCGCTAATGCTGGGCTGCAGGCAAAGAGAAAAAGAGTGCTGAGAGAGAAAATGGCTCTGGATTTCCCAGAGTGTAAAGCCACCCACCATGTAGCAGCTGAGAAATCCACCCAAGGAAGAATGACCAAAAAGCCCACATCAACTCATATGCCATGAGGAAGCAAAAAAAAGATGGGGAAAGGGTGCCCTGCAAAGGCAGAAGGTGCATGGAACTGTAAGTGACTGTATAGAAATGCACCATGACTTTTGTGCTCAGTCAAGGCCATCAGTATCTGCTCCATATAAAACAAAATTTCAGAAAGTTGTGCAATGCAGATCCCTGCTCTACCAGACCTGTGCTTTCATCTGGTTTCCTCTCTCAAACCTGCTGTGCAAGGACTAATGTGATGTTTGTCAGCATACTGCTATTTTACAGGCTAGTCAGCAATGTAAAAATACCTTTTGTGAATGAAGTTCATGTTGAAGACACATTTTACAGGCTACACAGTCTCTGTATGCTCCTAATGCTGTACTGCCTGCTCTGCTTCCCATATTCTCAGGAGGGGATCAAATTCACACGCACAGCTTGTGTCCAAGGGCAATGCCGATGAAGGCCCTTAGGTGAAGAACAAATTTCCTTCCTTTACACACACTCACACAGGGCACAAATCCAGCCTCCCCACACCCTTCCCTGCACACTGCATGGCCAGAACATACACATGTAGCCATCAACACCCAGCTGCCATTGTCTGCTCTCTCCTGAATGGACGAGGCAGTACAGATACCTCACACTGCGTGGAAACGCAACAGCTCAGGCTCAGAGGAAGCTAAAGATCAGATTCTGTTTAGGTCAAGAGCTCTATCTTAGACTGCATCTGGAAACTCAATCCAATGAAGACAGACTCTTCTGTCCATCAGGAGCTGAAGAGACACTTCGGGTATAGTATTCTTGATTACAGATAGACATCAAGTAATTTTCAACTGTAGCCCTGAGATGAACTAATGAACCATGAGGTCATTCTGGAGAGAACCAAATCCACAAGGAAAACGGAAGAAAGAAATTGTGATGACCCATCCATATCCATGTCATGCTGTAACATCTGCCCAATTCAAAGTATGAACTAGAATGGACCTTTAAAAAATAGAGTTGCTGAGGGAAGCTGTATTAATTTGTGAGGCAGAATTTCTGTGATACAATGAAATGCTCTACAGGATATATACTCTGAGACGGTGACATTCCCTTCTGCTGATGATCAAACTAAAATTTGACTCTATGTTCTTACTAGTGTCTGTGTGTACATAGCATTTCCGAAAGCACTGATCTTGAAGAAATACAGAGTATTAGCAAACAGAGCCATGAAAATACCTTGACCAGTTCCATCATGTCTTTGACAAACCCATCCACTTCTGGGCCTTCAAGTGCTCCTGTTTTACTCTGAAAGAAGGAATAAACATCAAAACTCCCCAGTGAGTCAAAACCACTTCGGTGTTTGCTGGTCAGTGCCACCACCTGGTCACCAAGCTTTGTAGCACAAAGTTCTCAGAACAATGAAACGGTTTGGGTTGGAAGGGACATTAAAGATCATCCAATTCCAACCATTCCACCATGGCCAAGGACACCTTCCACTAGCCCAGGTTGCTCAAAGCCTTGTCCAACTTGGCCTTGAACACTTCCAGGGTTGGGAAATCCACAGCTTCTCTGGGCAAACCTGTTCCAGTGCTTCACTACCCTTACAGTAAAGAATTTCTTCCTCATATCTAAGATCCAAGATCCCTTTGTTTTTCCCAAACCGTCTCTTCCCACCAAATGGGAGCAATATCTCCCACCACCCTGAGGGAGTTGTGTGACTGTCAGAAGCAGCACTGAATTGCTGATGTCTAACAGGCAGTTAAATGGTTGTGTCTGTCCTGAACCAGACTCCCTAAACAACCATGGATTTGGTATCTGAAGGGGGTTTATTTTCTAACGTGGTGATGGTGCAGGTCCTGAACTGCCGGAATCTGTGAGCGCTAAAGCCACCACCTCCTCTGCCTCCCTTGCATCTCCTGCAGGAAAACTGCTAATGCAGCAGCCTTGCCCATGGCAAGGGAGAAAGTCAAAATGGGTCCTTGACACAAGATCTCTGAGCACTGCTCATCTCTGTCCCTACTCTACCCCTCCCAGTCTGGCATCTGGGCTCCTGGGCCATGGGCTTGGGCACAGCTGCCGCTCCTCTGTGACTCCAGTAGCACCCAGCAGGAGGAAGAAGTCTCAGCAGCACATGCTAAATCTGTCATTTACAAACTGCAAGGGAATTAACTGACTCATGGGACTCACCACGTCATAGTGTGCAAAGATCTTCTCAAAATCTCTCCTCCTTTCTTCTGTGCTACAAGCCTGCATACAGAGAGGACAAACAAATGAAAAATTAAAACAAAAATTCCATGTTTGGGCCCAGGTCATCTTAGCTGAGAGAGATAGGATCAATGTATCAAAAATTACTGTTACTTACATCCATCTTAAATTGTAGAAGGAAATTTTCCTGGAGTGCCAGAATCCTGAGTGGAGAGATTTAAATTATGATCTTTTCACTTTATCATCTGGACATGAACTGTTCTGAGCTCTCCTTGTTTGCAAAGCAAAGGGATGTTAGATTAAAGGCCTATAAAAGAGAAAATTGCTTGTGGGGTTATTTACAGAAGGCTGTTACGGGAACACATGCCTTCCTCCCTGTCTGATGGGGCACAGAGGGCGCCCTTTGTGCCTTCCTCCCTGTCTGATGGGGCACAGAGGGCGCCCTTTGGTTCACCACAGACATGCCTATTAGCACCATTGCTTCTCCCAGAGCATTTCTGGTGGTCCTGCACAACAGAGGGTGTCAGTTTCTGAAGCAAGAGCTACCAGACAATCATTCATTTTAACTGGATTGCTGTGCTGCATTAAAGAAAGTGATTTATGGCTCTCTCTTGGAGGCAGACTTGGTGGTTGTAAAAGTAAAGGACAAAGTAATACTGGCCTGTGCACCAAGACTGGCAGAATTCCTCTCTTTTTGCCTCCTAAAGCCTGTCAAGCACTGATAAACCCTTTTGTCTCTCCAACTGCTCAGCTAACCGTGAGGTTTTTAGAGCCCATGGCATAGGGCATGCTGAGCTGTGTCCGCACATGGAGGGATTTGGAGTCTGAGAGATGTTCTCAGACTGGAGAAGAGCTTCAGATGGCCTGGTTCCCAAAAGGGAACTGTATTTAAGACAAAATTATAACAGCAACCCCCTTTAAGTATTCTCCATCCTGCCTCAAATTCTCCTCACATATTTCACGGTCAAAAGGAACTGCTGTATGCACTGCAGTCATTTGTGTTGACATTTTTTGGGATCTGAAGCAGAGAGTAACAGTGGCAACCCAGCACCTCTGTCCTCTCATGCTCTAAACTGGTCTTTTAAGACTATATCTGAAGATTAAAGTCCTATCCAACCAATGCACATAGTTTTACAGAGAGAGGCATACTCTCTATCTCTAGGCAGTGAAAATCATCTAAAAGCCTCTGAGGTATCAAGGACAGAAAAGAGACAGAGGCCCATGACTGAGTTCCCAGCTTCATTCACAAGCATCTCACCCTGGGTCCCCAAATTCTTTCCCACTGCCACTGCCAAACTCTTCTGTGGTGGCACTTTCATTATTCAAAATGCAGTAAAAAGTCTTTGCAATCCCTGTTGCACATAATGATGCAAAAGAAATGCAGGGTCTGTGACCCTGTTGAAAGGATTGCCATCCTTCTTTTGGAGAAACAGAGCCACTGGTTGCTTTGCCACCTCCTGGGAAGCACCTCAGATTATGCCAGAGCACGTTGATATTGTACAGAGAGATCCTGGCATTGCTCCTATCACTGGCTCTAGATCCTTAGATTTTTGCAATGGGGACCATGTGTTGGAGAGGTAGGATCAGAGCAGATCTAATTCAAAAGCAGTTAGAATTCAACTGCACTAGTGGAATTCTCTAGAGGTAGAGCATCACCTTGTGTGGATCTACCATTGTGAGATGAAACATCCCATCAACATTATTAAATCCTACCTTGCCAGGTCATTCAGGTCCAGTCGTCCATCTTTGTTTTTGTCAAAGATTTTCATCTATAAATCAAGAAGACAGAGATAAAATAGATGGGCCATGAGGAGAACACACATACAAAACAAAGCCAATATACATTTTGCTCTGCCCTGTGCCCTTCCCTCTGCTTGCTCAGGGTGCTTGCCCAAACCCTGGGCAGCATGGCATCCTGTGCTAGCACCCAGTGCAAGGGTGGCACAAGGGAACAGCAAAACCCACCAGCTTTCTGACAGCAACAACCCAAAGCAATCAAATACCAGTACTGCTCCCTTCCCACCTTACATGGGGATAAAGCAGGTCTGCAGAAAAGACCTTCAGAAACTAAATACTGACATTGCCTTGGCCCTGAAAAAAATGCCAGAAAAAGGGGGAAATTTCTAAACACTTCCACCTGGACTCCATCCTTACTTTTGACTGTTGCTGTGGCTTCTGAGCAGCTGAGGTGCAAATGCCACCTTCTAATCAGCACTCAGGTCAGAATTTTACACCACTAAATCTGTGGGGCTTGCTTGCCTCAAGGCCTGCTACTAGAATGCACTAAGACTTGGAAGAAGATTTAGGCTGCCAACATCAACAGGTTAAATGTGAATTCAACACTTTTCTTTTCCTGAATAGTATCACTTTGATGAGCCATCACAAAAAAAATATAAATATATTTGTTGTATTTGGCTCTGCATTTCTCTTCAAGGCACAAAAAAGGGTCTGTTACAAAGACAGGGTAGGGGGGATGTTTAATGAGTTGCAAACCTGAATAACTCATGGCTCAAAGTTCTAGAAAAAGTATATTCCATGTCGTGTGTGGGGGAAGATGAATATTTTACTATGATAGATTACCTTTCTTAGTCAAATACTTAGTTAAGGAATATGCATTAATCTTACCTTGATAGATCACATTTGCTTGTTTAGTGGTTGTGCAGAGTAATTGGTTCACTACAGATCTTTTGAGATTGCACAGCTGCTGGAGAAGGCCTGGACCAGCCCCTATCTGGCAAAGCCCAGAGGGACAGGATTATCCCCTATGACATAGCCTGAACCTGTGGGAGCCAGCAGCGTGTCCTGAGCCATTCCCAGGAATGGAGCCAGGGCAGAGCCTAATAATCATGTGAGGAAAGGCAGCATCTGGAGGGCCGCCATTTCTCAGGGAGATTTTGCCTGTTCTGTCAGTGCTGCCTCCTCCCTGCCCATTGCTCAAGGGGAGCCAGGACAGCAAGTCCATGGTAACCCTTTATTGTACCATCTTTAGACTGAGATTCTGCAGCAGGCTCTATACCATTAATTATTCTGAGTATTTTACACTTGTGAGGTTTGGGTGAATTTTTGAAGAGGCATTTGGTATGGGCTCACCTTTCCTCCCACTGAAAGACAGCATGAAAGTCCTGTGAATGATTGAAGGCCCATATTGAGATATTTGGGAAAATGGCATCATGAGAGCCATGTGGGTGTTCACTGGCACAAAGAAAGCTATTTCCCATTTAACTGGCCTCTGCCAAACATATGCTCTTTGCAGAGCCACTAAAGAGGAAAGACTTCTGAATCGTCCTTTACTCTAGAGCTGGAGAGACAAATAAAGCTGCCAGGCCATCCTGAGGACTTCTCTATGATTGCATCAGTCCAAGTTGTTCCCTTTCAGCTGATCTAACTTCTTGTATAGTTCTTCCTGCCCCATTAGATCTCCCACAGCAATATGGCACTTGTCCCTGGTCTCTGCTGGAGCAGCAGTGGGATAAGGCTAGAGGAAGGGATGGGAGCAGAAGCTGCCTGTGCTGGTGCTACCAAGGTGAGAAATGTCCTTGCAATGACAGCCTCCCACTGCCATCAGAGAGATAAACCTGAGCCTTCAGTTCTTGGCTGATAAAGGAGTTACTCTGCAGGTCATAGAAAATGATTAATGCTCTTTCTAGAAATAAATAAGCCCAGATAAGATTTTAAAACCCTCTCTCCAAATGGAACGTCAATGCCTAACCTGGTTTTGTCTGTTATTTGAGGAGAGAGAGAAATACCCCCACTACTTCACTTTCGCACACTCTCGTCACAGGTGACTTTGTTACGTCCAGCTTACATCACTGCTCTAAAATAAGCTGCCTGAAGGAAGTTTATGGAGACAACCCCTATGGCTAGAGAAAGTACCAGCATGTGGGTTGTGGGAATACCATAGCCCTTGGGCTCTGCAGTAACTTCAGTGCTTTTGTAAATGTCACTCTAAATCCCTTGGTTTAGGCCACCAAGGAGCATTAGTTACCCACATGGTCTGTGGGAACTCACCATAAAGCAGTGCAGCTGGTGGGGTGAGGCAGAACAGCATTTGCTGGGAAAGGACAGCTTTTGGTGGGTAACATGACCCAGCTCTCAGGAGTTCTGCTGCCAGATCAGGGCAGCTCTGGCTGAAGACACTGGTCTTTGGTACAAAATATGGTACTTGGTTACAAAATACTGGTCTCTGGATACAAAAATGCAGTATCCTTACCAAAATACACTAAAACTTACTGCCTTTAGCAGTTTTTGTACTTCACTTGGATTCTCCTACATGTTTCTGAGCTCCTGAAAGTGTGTTTTATTTTCTCCCATTTCTGCTGCATCTCAGAATTACTGTCTTGAGACTAACATTCAGTGCTTCAGCCTAGACTTCGAATTCAGATATGTTTTTCTCTCTGTGATGCCTCAGAAAAGCAAACACTGAGTTTCTGGGAGAAGTTCAACTCTGTGACCACAGTGTCCTGATCTCCATATGAGCTTTTGGGACCAGGACAGAGCTGGTGGTTTCCTGTCCAAGGGCCAGACTTAGGGCACAATTTTCATTTCACATAGGCTTATCTGGGACAAGTCTCATGTTTCTTTTCCAGTGAAACATCTCCAGCCTCATGTCCTTTTCCAGGGAATAAAGCATCCCAGCATAGCTGCCCCTGCCTTGGGATTTCATGTGTCCCGCCTGCCCTGCGTCTGCTCTACTTTGTGGGTGCTGCATATTTTCATGGTTTCAGAAGTTGCAAATAACCAGGAAACTGAAGAGTTTTGTGCACTCCTAATGAAACAGACTAGATTAGAGATGGTGGTTTAGATGTGAAAGGCTTTCTGCTTCATTATCAATTTTGTGAGCATATGGTTTCCAATCCTACCCATTTCTGAACCCTTTACAATATTCCTGCAGCAGTGCAAATCCCATTAAAACACATTTAATAGAGAGGTAATAAACTCCTTGGTGGATTTCTTAATGGAAGGAAACTTTCTCCTCTTGCACCCTATCCTTCAGCTTGATATTAAACTTTCAGTGACTGACCATGCCTGCTTACAGCTAACCAACTCCTCTCCCTGACCTCCTTCACCCAGCTCTGTAAGAGAGAACCTTTGTGTCTTCTGTTTGTTTGGCCTTTTTCTCCCACAACTACCCTGAATACCATTTTCAAACACATGCAATATTTTGATCATCCATACCAGTCAACAGAAAGAAAAACAGTCTGGCTGGAAGAGCTAGGCCAAGCTAATTCTTGCCCAGTGACTACCACATGAAAGGTGGAAAACATGTAGGAAAGAAAGGCTAGTGTTCAGTGAATTAGTTCAGGTACCACAGCTAATAAGATAGACTAAATCCTGTTATTGGGACAAGTGGAGCTCATGCATACCCACTACATGGCAATCGTGTGCTGCATTACTGGGGGAACAGCCTGGGGAAATGTTTTTTTTAATTAAACTTTCAAGTTTCAAGCATGTGAGTGTTTGATCTGATCTGCTAATTGTGTGCATGAGTACACAAAGAATGACAGAGGGTACCCACCCCATATGACAAAGCATACATCATGGGAGAAGCAGATAATTGAAATGGTTATGAGGTTGTTTCTAATTTAAACTTTTGCCTTCACACACCATCTTGATATGTTAAATTTGATGGTTTTTCAGTTTACACTCTTGAAAGGTATATTTACACTGCCAGGCTGATATGAAACATCTCAATGTGGTTAAGGACAAGGTCTGGCATGTTTAAATAGCACTCAATTTTACTAAAAGCTCTGTTGCATCTACAAGTATGCTTTATAAAATGATGCATTTCCTTTACTGTCAAGCTACCCCATGTTTTAAAGTGTTTGCACAAATTAATTCACTGACATTTTAATGGCAGTGCACCAAGGGCACACCCTCTGTTTGTTTGAATGTACTCTGAGGCACTCTGAGACAGACAGAAAATATGGAAGAGCTTGGTTTGCAAATAAAAGTTATGTCTCCATTTTTTAAAATGCAAAATCAAAACTGCCATTGGCTTTTAATGCAGCAAAGGAGGTACCTCTGCTTTCTCAGTCCAGTATTGTAAAGCCACTGAAACACCACATTATGACAAACACACACGTTCTTTGAAGAGCAGTATAAATCTGAATTATTTTCCATGACAGAGATAAGGAAAGAAGTAAACAACCAAAATAAATAGTTCTGTGATCAGCTGACTCACTAAAACCTGCTTTTATACCTTCTCTGCTTCTCTTTCTTTGTGTGTAATGAAGTGGGACACTGAGAGAGTCAGTTTTACTTGACCTCCTACTCTCACAAATATATTTTAATATATATATCATGGGCACCTGAAACAAAAGTTGGCCAGGGAGTACAGAGGTTATTGAGACTATATAAAGACAGGCACCAGCCCAAGTTGCAGGACTGCCTATGGCCTCTTTCTTTAGGGAAGGATGGGGTCACAAAGGCCTTTACAGTGTGGCAGGAGGGCCCAATGGCAAAGCCAGGACAAAAGCTCAGCGTCCTGACCAGCTAGACCACTGGCATCACATAGACAAGTTCTTTAGCACAGGATTTCTAAGAGTGTTTTGATTCATAAGAGATCAAGGCATTATCTGTTGGGTTGTTCAAAAGCCTGCAGGCTCCTGAGTTCTGTTGGTTTTGATCTTCAGAAATGAAGTTTGAGCTTAAATGGGATTTTCTGCTTCCCTTGGCTTATGCCACAGCAAGTGTGGTGCAAAACTGGAGGTGACAGCACCACTGGCATTAAATTGAGAAGGGACATAGGAGGCAGATTTGTGCCCATGGGAAGGTGACAAACCTACAGATTGTTTTCAAAGACTCAGAACTGCAAGCAGATGTATGTAAATAATTATGAATACATACTTAATGACTATTAATACAAATATGTATCCATGTAGGCATGGAAAAAACCCCAAGAACAGTGCCTACAAAGGGGCTTCCTCAGCACAACTTTGTCACTTCAATTCCCCCATGAAGAGTCTTGAGAATTCAAATGTTCTTTTGTGATTTTCCCCAGTGACTTTAGTGCTCTTAAAGATTTGATTTAGCAGACTTGCAGAGTTTGTACAATGCTGATGTGTTCACTACCTGTTGTCTTTATAGGAGTTCATCACTTCTTCATCAAATCCCTGATCTATATCATGTTCTCTGAAGAAGGGATGTCAAGGTCACAAGGAAACAAGAATAGCCTCTTAAGAAGCGGCTGCTAAGCAACCTGATAAAGTGATGTTCCTTTCCAGAGACAACCAATCTCTTCCAAAAGAAATACTCTCTCCCTCTCCTCACCATTTTTTTTTTTTAATATGGTATGAGATCATTCATAGCAGCGCAAGGGGAAAGAATTTAGCATGCCCTGGTTGGTTGACAGGATATCTGCTCACACTGCTCACAAACTGCAAATACCCAGCACAGAACCATAAAATGCTGCCTTTTTTTTTTTCCCCTCAAGCCTGGGCTAGCTTCTTCAAAATTATAGTTTTTGCCTTTTCCCCTTTATCTCTATCTCCAGAAGGCCCTAGGGTCTGCTCAGGATATCAGTAGCTGCTTAAGATGTGTGCAGCCAGCTGTGCATGTACAGAAAAAAGGGCAGAGATCTGTATGTTCCTGAGGAGACAGATGGGTTTACAGCTCCTTGGGACTCAGCTTATTTCAACTGAATAATAATTACATTGGCCCTTGAAAGCCCTGAGCTGGATAGATGGGCCACCCTGCAAGACCCTGTAACTGTGTGCAGCAGAAACAGGTCCTGCTCCCAAGGACTTTGTGTTCTAAAAAGAAAAATGGGGTGGGAGCAAGACAATAAAGGACAGAAATATGTATGTCCAATCTGCAGAAAAGGAATCACTGCTGCTGGTTGTCAAAGATATAACAGAAAGCCTGTTGTCAGGAAAAAAATAGATGGGCCACTGATCCATTTATTCTAAATGGTGGTGATCGTGGCAGAGTCCAGTGGGAGTGGGAGTGGGAGTGGGACTCTGCACTCCAGCAGCCCCTCACTCCATGTGGGAAAGGAGAGAGAGGAAAAGAAGGGTTGCCATTACCCTGGGCCTTGACATCAAAAATTTGAGTCACTTTTCCCTCTTTAATCCAGCCCTGCAAATGCAAGGCTGGATCTTTCTTCCCTCCTTGGAATTTTGCCTTCTTACTTCAGATAACTTCCTATGCAATCATTTGTGGAGTGTATCTGATGCTGTAGGATACTGCTCATGCAGATAATTTGCTGTTACATACAGAATTCATATCCTCTATTTTATTCCAGGATATCATAGGATAAGATTATGCCTGTGGTAATTTCACACCCCCTGCCTTAGCTTTTGGGATCAGGTGTGTTTATAAACATCCTAGGCCTTCAGCTTAGAGAAAAGAATTGCAAGGAAAAAAATAATCATCTGCCATATTCTCATTTTCTAATAACCATTAACATCCCTGATTCTTTTGGCATTGCAGCTTGGAAAACCTTTGTCCTCAGGAGCCAGATTTGCATTTCAGATCATAGATTTCCCTAGATATACAAAGCATCCCTTTTCCCAGATCAAATCTTATCTTCTAACATAGAGATTCAACTGCCTCTCTGGAGATACAAAGCCCTTCTACAAGAAACCATGGGAATAGAAACCAGACTTCCTGGCTCTCAGCCCCGGGCTGCATTGATACCTAGTTGCTTTGGGGTAGTGCAATCACAAATCTTTCTTGGGAAATTAAAGGGAAGGGAAAGGAGTTGGAGGAAATGAACCACCCACTGTCTACAAGCTTCAGATCGCCTATTCCCCAGCATTGGGTCAGAGATTAAGCACTGGGGATGGAAACCTTAATGGAGCAGAATGGAAGATATTTGCTACCAGCAAATGCTACCAGAAAGTTTTTCGTCTTAGCTGTAACTTCTGAGCTTTTTTTGTTTTCAAACTCTGCCAGTTGGAAAATAATTTCTGCAGCTGCCATTCCTCTCTCTTCACTGTCTTATAAATATGAAAAACAAAATACACACTCTTCTGTAACACTACAGTTTCTCACATTGCTCTAAAGGGTCACATTTCTAGGCACGCACACACATCACACATACATAATATGGTATTGCAAAATATGTGGGCAGTTCCTTGTTTGCTTGCAAATCAAGCTGGTTTTTAGGTACAAACACAGACTTTGTGCCAAGAAACAAGGCAGTCCCATCTGAAAACCATTTAGAAAATTGCAGTGATAGATGTCTGCTAGTGGAATTCAAATTATACCCTTGAGAATGACATCCAGAAATGAGATTTTTTCCCCTTCTTTTCTTCTTTTTAGATGTTTAGATATAATAAGTTGCTCTGAAATCCAGGTGACTGATGCTAAACCCACACCAAATACTATGTTGTTGATTGCAGTATAAAAGCTATATTGTGATAAGCCAGGTGGAGAATTGAAAGTTTCAACCTCTCAGTCTTTCAGGGAAGCAGCAGGGAGCCAGCAAGGCTTGCTGGGCTTTGCAGAGCAGAAAAGTGAGATACCTGCATGTCTTGAGACTAAAAGGATTTGCTAGAAGGAAGAGAGGAAAAAGGGAAGTGAATGAGCTAGAGATCTGGCTGAGGCTGAACATATCCTGAAGAAGGATGCACCTCACCTCTATTTAAAGAGGTTTAGAGCTCAGCCTGCTTTGGCGTGAAGTTGAGCTCTTTTCTCATAGGAAATTGTTCAGCTCTCAGGAAAACTATTTGAAATGCATTCACAGCTGATATCCAGTGCAAAGAACTGTTAGCAGCAGTGTGTGCTAACTCCCCCCAGGGATCTCTGACACATCTTTAAAGAGGGCTTTTATGGCCCTGCAGACATTGACCCTAAAGGACATTTTAGGCTGTACTCTGATCTAAACAACATTAATTCTACCTTTTCTTACCATAGCTTCAGTATATTCTTCCAGCTTTACTTCAGCAACTATCTTGTTATGCTGCAAAAAGAGATCTCGCAGGAAATCCTGTAGTAAGAAAAGAGATAAATTTTACTTTCTAGAGTAAATTCAAGAAATAACAGCAGGAAATTCAATTTAAATTCAGCAGGGTTACATAAATCTAGTTTCACATTCCTGGTTAGTACTAGTGTCTTCAGTTTGACAAAGTTCAATTTTTTTAGCTGAAACAGGTTTTTTTAAATAAATTAGAAAGTAACTAAATTTCCCCAGAATAGGCATACTGGAGTGAGTCCTAATAGACTCATGAAATAAGCAAAAGAGTCCTGCATAAGTCCTGCAATACTTGCTAACTGATCTCAAATCAAGATATTTGCCATTCAGTAAAACACTCAAGCCTCCTCTTACATCTTTGCTGGGACACAGGCTGAAGCCACACACTGAGACACAGGATGTGCAGCCCAGGGATGGACTTTTGTGATTGCTGGCTTAAAGCGTTTGAGTTATGGTTTCTGAACAGGCTTTTGCCTCAATAGCCTGAGCTTTAATGAGAAATCAGTGTTCAGAAAACCTGCATGTTCAGGAAGAGATTGTGAAGAAATCCCCTTAATAAAACACCATGGCTTTGGCTCTGTTTAGCTGGGAGAAGCACATGTGCAAAGCCAAGGTGAGGCAGTGCTTGTGGGGCTCACTGGATGCCAAAGGTAACCAAGACAACTGGGGTCATGGGACAAGGCTAGGGGGAAGCAGGACATCGAGGGCAACAGCAAACCATCCTCCCTCCTGCAGGGCCCCTGAGAGCATGCCAGAAGGCACAAGTCCTTAAACTCGCTATGAACAACCCAGAAGTGCCTTTTGTCAATCACACAAAATGACAGCAAATTGGTAAAGATGATGGAAGAGCTGTAGGTCAAGCCCAAAGAGATTTGTTAGAATAACTTACTTTGAGTTCACCAGCTGAAATAAATCCACTGCTGTCAGCATCATAACTGCGCCAGATCTGAACGGGGATAGATTGATGTGAGCATATAAATATTGTAGTTACTCATCTGCTCGATGATAGATTGTAAGCATTCAAAGCAGAACTTCCATAATGAACAAGTTGTTGCATTAGCCAACATTTAATTAATTGTAGATGAAATAAAATAAACTTTTCACACAATAGCTCTTACTCACACTTGGATGCTGTACATGTTACATGTTGCTATCACATGTTTAATGCAGACATGCTGTCTATAAAAGGAAGACAATGAAGAAACTGTTTTGCATTTCTTACCTAATTAGTACATGTAGCTTCTTTTATTGCTCTGAGTCAAGGCCATACACAACAGGCCATTGATCTGCAGAAGCCCTCAGCTTGTATGTGAAATAAAAGTAACCTCATGTGGTCTTGGAAAAATTGAAATTCCATGTTGAGATACTTAGGGGCAGAGATCAGAGGAAGACTGGGCAAAGTTCTATGGGCTTGTTGACCCAACTTACGGAGGTTTCCTCTCCATGTTCTAACAGTCTACTGTTTCAGGATAAAATGGTGCTTAAAATGTGCCTGCTCTGTTTTCTTGGTCTATATTGGATTGCAGGTGAGGAGCTGCAGGAATGAACTGATGAGTGGGGATGTTTTGTCTGTGGTGGCATGACTCACAGATGGCTGAGGGTGTTTGTGAAATGCAATGAGTTCTTTGGGTACCCTTAGTCCAGTCCTAGATACCACTCCTCCGTTTTACCGGCGTAAATAATGTAAAACCATCTCTACCTGAACAGGTAGACATGTTTTGAACACGTTTTGCTTCCACAATACCCATCTCTTTCCCAAGCTGTGTTTGACAGAAGACAGAAGGGTTGGTGTTGAAAAAGCTGGTGGTGTGCAAGGGGGAGGAGGCAGTGTGGAGATACAGACCCGCATGAATTCCACGCTGTTGTCCAAAGGAGTTTCCCGTCGGAAAAGCAGTAGGAAGTTCTCATCATCTGGCAAGATCATATTTGCAAGCTGGATAAAAAACATGTAAAAAATTCCCCACAATGAAAAACAAACATACATCCTGAAAGTAAAGAAAAGAAAAAAATTGGGTAGCTGCTGACTCAGTATGTGAAATATAGGTTTGGCAAGTTTCTCTCTTGAAAATCAACTCCACACCAAAGGATCTGGCCAATGTAATACTCTGTGAGTCACGTCCTCTGCACCCAGGCTCTATCTTCCAGATCTCCCCAGTCTGCTACAGGTCTCAATCACAGAACAGTTTGCATTGGAAGGGACCTTAAAAGTCATCCAATCCAACTCCCCTGCAACGGGCAGGCACATCTTCAACTAGATCAGGTTGTTCAGAGCCCCATCCAATCTGACCTTTGATGTTTCTAGGGATGGGGCATCAACCAACTCCCTGAGCAATCCTTTCCTGTCCTTCATCACCCTTATTAAAAAAGTATTCCTTAATATACTCCCTTTCAGTTTAAAACAATTACCCTTGTCCTACGGATCCTATAAAAAGTCTGTTCTAATTCTCCATCCTTCTATAAAAGAAATCCTGGGCTGGGGTTGGACAGAGATACCTCCTGGATTTGCAAGCGTCCATCTGTGGTGACATCGTAGACAGACATGAATTGTTCCTTCATCCTCTGGACTTTTTCTTCTGTGATGGTGCCCTGCCATGGGGAAAACAAGTGCATGAAAATTGCTGAGGACACCAGAAGACCTTCCTGGAAGAAATCACTCCTCACTCACAGATAATCACCAGGGTCACTGCATTCTTACAGCTGGGGGAATGCTTTTAAAAGCCCACAGACACGCCATTGTGGATGAAGTTTTGGAAATAAGTCCTATGCATATCTTTGCAGCTACTAAGCTTTCAGTTGGAAGATCATTGTTTGGACACCCCCCAAAAAAGTCAGTTACACCTGCTTCTTTAGCCAGCTGTTCCCATTATATGTCACTGGGGTTTGGTTCTGCTCAAGGGTGTATTACAGCAGTTTCCATCCTGCTTGTTTTCGGCTTGTGCTTTTCAGGAAGATATCCTTATTCTTGAATGACATGTCTGCAGTTCATTAGATCATCAGCCTTGAAAGGTGTCGGTGGAGTTAGATTGTTGCTTATTATTGCCTGTCAGCTGATTTAAGACCTGGCACCAAGCCCTGCCAGTGTTTCTGGGTTAACAGCACAGAATTCCAAGCAATTGACATTCCCTTTTTATCTGTTCAACCCCGTAATTGATTTATACATAGTGAGGAGTTCTCCAGACTTATCAGGTTATGTGTTTTGACAGGCATCACTGAGACAGGTGAAATACAATGCTTAGGTTCATCAGGCGTGATTTCTTTAGCAGAAACCATGAGGGTACCCACTCTAACTGGACTAAACAAAATACAATTTCCTCACCGTGTGAAAAGGCTTCTGGTCATATGAGCTTTGTGGCCGGGCTGGAAAGCTCACCTAGTTAATCTTTCCTAAGCAGTTAAGTCCTATGTTACCCTCAGCATTCACACTGTGCAGGTCCTGGCTTCTCTCCCAATCATGTGGGAGGTGGCCTTCACTGGGAGGGGAGGGAAGGAAGGGAGAAGGATAACCCACACTGGAGTGTAGCATACCTTTGTAGAAATTCTTACCAGACAATAAATTAACTTCCTTCCAATCCGTGAATAAAAGTCCTTCGAAGTTTTTATCATCTCTGCAACCACGTGGATGTGGGACTAGAGCTATTCATTCCTGGGTCTTCTAACCCAGTTTCTCATTCTTTCCAGCTGATATTGAAGCACCATTATGTTGTACACTCCATTTTTTATTTTTTATTACTGTGACACAAGACCATGAGTGACTTTCCCAAATTTACCCAGTGCACAGCCCTTGGGGTGCCTCTTTGCTGTGTAACACCAAGGGTGGCAGCTCTCAGTTTGGGGGTGAAACACCAAGCAGTGATCCCACCGGGATGCACCCAAGGTGGCAGGCCCCAGGAGGAGTGGCTCAGTGGGTCACAGGGCATGCCTGCAGGACACTCCTTTCCCATGGTGGTATCCAGAAAGTCCTGTGGGCTTGGATATTGAGGGCACAGCACATCACTGAACACACACTTTGGTTTTCCTTCTCCTAGGCACTATAACTCACCCTCATGCTATTTAAATTGCATTCTGACAGCACCTTGACACTTTGAGACACCTCCCAGGAGTTAGGTGAGCCTATCAGTTGCCAACTTCAATAGGCTTGCAACGTACTCTGAAATGATCCTCCTCCAGCCCAGTAGGATGAGCTATTTCCGAAACGATAATCATAGCTGATATTTGAAAAGTGTGCTATGCGTTTCAAACTAGTCATTTGTTAAAATGCTGCTGGGGATTAGATTTCTTTCTGTCTTAGTTATAGAATTTTTTCCCATAAGTTGCTAGGAAGCTAACTACTGGGTACTTATAGGTACTTAAGTGGAACAAAGTGACCAAAGGAGAGCAGTGTAGCACCTGGCTACATTTCTTTCGTCTCTGGGAGTTTCTCTGGAGGGGGAAGATACCACAAGTTTTGGGAGCAGGTAAAGGACAGGGTTGCAGACAGCTGCGCTCTCTCTTGCTCTCAGCATCGGAAGGAGGAGAGCCAAGCTGTTGCTTACTGCGGGGAGGATTCACTGTCACCACCAAAGTCCAGTCCTACCTAGGGATCTAGCACCATCTGCTCGTGTGCCCAGGGATTCTGAGCTCGCCCTCTCCTGTCCTGCTGGAGCTGGGCCGGCCCTGTCCTGCTGCCACCGCTTCTTGGGCGCTGCTCTGAGTCTTTTTGCTACGTTGTAGCCCTGCACTCCCTGCCCACGGGGGCATCCCGCAGTTCCAGCTACCACCGCGGAGCTTCTTATACATCTCATCCACCAGCCCAGAATTTCTGCTCATTCCTGCCGTTCCAGCTTGATGCTCCTTGGAGCCCTGCAGGGGCACCGAGATCACACTGCCCCGAGCTTTGTGAAGCAAAGCCTCTCCTCCATCCCTTCCCGTCTTGGCTGAGAAGGCTGCCACAGAGTTCCTGATTCTGCTTTGTTGTTAGTGCTGTAGTTGTTGTTTTGTTTGCCTTGTTACACATACTAGTAAAGAACTGTTATTCCTACCCCCATACCTTTGCCTGAGAGCCCCTTAATTCCAAAATTAAAATAATTCGGGGGGAGAGGGTTTGAATTCTCCATTCCAAGGGAGGCTCCAGCTTTCCCTGGCAGACACCTGTCTTTCCAAACCAAGACAAATGCTTATTGCTTAACTTGGTGTCATCTATTAACCACCACTTCACTGAGCTTTCTGTGGCAGGGACACTCTTACCTGCATGAAAGTAGGACAGCCTCCTTCTTTTTAGACACCGATTTAAACTACGGGATGCATCAAGTAAATGCCTGGAATACTTACCATATTTACACAGATCCAAAAGCTTTTAGTCTGAGGGGTTACACTACAGTGGATTTTTCAATTTGGACAATCTTTCTCTCTTCATAAATATTCTACTTATGAAACACAACTGGTAATAGTTCTACCCAAACCCAGCCTTTACTCACAAAGAATAAAATAATAAAACACAAACTGGCTTTCCCAAGATGCACGTTCAAGACAAAATTATTTCTATGTTAAAAATTTTTACACTAAGAACAATACATCTTGTGTTTTTACCATTGGGTTTCAAAGAGGACCTCTCTTTACCAAAAAAAAAAATCCCAGAAGACTGGAAAAAACCCCAACAGATCAAATAAGACATTCCAAACAGAAATTAAGGTTGGGAGACCTGGTTTTCAAGATTGACCTACTGGTGGTACAAACAAGTAGCTTGCTCTATTTTCCTTTCTATTCCAGAAACATTTAAAAAGCTGGAAAAACCTCATAATCTACCTGATCTGTTCTCCTTGTCCAAGCAAGGACATGATCTGAAGACTCACTTCACCCCACCAGCAAGGAGGCTGGGGCTGCACAAGAAGTTGGGAGGGGACACAGCCAGGACAGCTGACCCCAGCTGACCCAGAAGATATACCATACCATATGGCGTGGTGCTCAGCATATAGAGCTGGGGAAAGAAGCAGAAAAGGAAGATGTTTGGAGTGTGGTGTTTGCCTTCTGAAGTCAGCATGATGGAACTTTGCTTTCCTGGACATGGCTGAACAGCTGCCTGTCCATGGCAAATGATGAATGAATTATTTGTTTTGCCTTGGCTTGTGCCCTTGGGTTTTGCTTTACCTATTAAAACATCTTTTTCTCAACCCATGTGTTTTCTCACTTTTCTGATTCTCTCACCCATTTCAGCAGGAAGCGTGTGAGTGACTGAATGAGTGGCTATTTGGGGCTGCCTGCTGGGTTAAACTATGATGTAACAAATAGCAGCCCACAAAAAAGTGTCTCTTGTCTCATAAGATGGAACAGGAGGAAATGGCTTTGCAGCAAGTAAATGTCTGCAGTTGAGCACATCTTTCTTTACCAGAAAATGCTGTCTTGATTGTTGCCTGTCTCAAGCAACAGATCCTTAACCAGTTTCAAAGGTTTGCAAAGCTTCCCCTTTTGTGAGGGCTTAAGTGAATGCTGTTGCATCCTTTCCAGTCACCCTGTACAGAGAAGCTTTTTGTAATTTCTTGTTTTCCTGGTGCATGCACCTCCCTGAGTTTGTGGATGATGTGTGGTTCCAAGGGCTGCTGCAGGTTCTCACTGCAGCCAGGAAAGAAATCTTCACTACTTACCATGAAGAGAAAGTCATGTCATTTTTATTCTCATAAAAGACCACAGTTTAAAATATTGCTGTGCCTTTGTTCACATATTTTTCAGAGGTTAGCAAGTAAATTTCTTACTACAGATGTTCTACCACAGAGTTTTACAGGGAAAAGCTTCTGTGCTTCAAGTTGCTGTAACAAATGAATTTTCTACTTTCTGCTTTCTCCTTTCCATGTCCAGTCTCCATCTTCCCTTTTGTGAAAACCCTTTAGAAGTATTTGTAGCATCACAAAGATAATCTGGTTTTTAATAGTGTTTGTAATCACAGAAAGGACATGATCACGTATTTTTTAAATTTCTACAGCATTAATTTGTCATGGCTGGTTATAGTTGTTTGGAAATCTGGCTGTAATCTGTCTTCTTTGTTAATCCATTCCTTTTATATTATTGCACTCTTTGCCTCATGCTGACTAATTAAATTTTTGCTCCTTAAGGGATTCATGTGCTTGGCAGAATTTTGCCTTAATGAAAACACAACTGTGAGTCACTTGGTTTGGGGGGCAAAAAGTGAATGTATGGAGCACTGCGGAACCTTCCTGACTTGATGAAGTGGGATGTCTCATTTAATTCCTGCTGGTCAAGAAAATCCTGTTATAAACTGATTTATTTTTCATTCTTGACATGATTTTAGAAGCAAGCCACTATATTGATTAGGGTGTAAAAAAAGACATAACTACATTTAGGTGACTATTATACACTGTTTCTTGAAAAAAATCTGGTGAATTTTTTGAAAATGCTTGCTTGAACATGTTTCTTCTACTGTTTCAGCCAAACACGATAGAAAGGCCAAGGGTCCCACAGATATCAAGCTCCTGCAAGATCTGTGAAAATAAATTGTGTCTGCCAAGAAGGAGATTTGGAAAACAAAATCAACAACTATTATTGTGCCCAAAGCTACGCAGTACAGATATGAGGCCAGCAAGGACCAGATGAGAGACATCAGTAATGTACACTTTGACTTTAGAAGAACCTTTCATTTTTGGGCCAGACATTTCTTCACTGTAAAAACTATCTCATGAATGACTTTGTTACCCCCATGCAGTTGTAGGTTGGATTGCCTGCATAATTGTGGGATATCACCCTACATCTCCAAGGCCGATTTCTCCTTTGGGCCAATCTTGCTCATTTAACTTCAGTGCTATCACTTGAGAATTTGGCCCTGTACTTTGGTTAGGATTTACTGTACTCCTGCATGTGACAATAGATGAGCACTTACCCTGTCAACCCACATCATGTTTTTGATTCCTTTTTTACCTCTCATCAACACAAATGTGGGAAAGCTTTTTTCCCCCATAGTAGACACCAACATCCAACAAAGGCTACTGCAGCCTTCCCTGCGCTATCATGGTTTTGTGGTTAGGTTTCGGACAGGTTCTTTGTTCTGTCCTCTCTGCTAGGCTGAAAGTTGTTTGAAATGGATTTGGGTGATGAAAACATATCGTGTCATTTTTATCATGGGTATGCTGAGTTTGCATTAAGAACTACCTTGAGGCACTTCTATGCCTCAGTGTGGAGAAACAGGATTAGGAGCTGGTCAGGGTAATCAAGGCTGATGAAAGCCACACCTAAAGAAATAACTCTATTTGGCAATAATCAGAATAATAGAATGGCTTGGATTGAAAGGAATCTCAAAGATCATCCAGTTCCAACATCTTCCCCTAGACCAGGTTGTTCATAGCCCCATCCAATGTGGACACTTCCAGGGATGGGGCATCCACAGCTTCTTTGGGCAACCTGTTCCAGGGCCTCTCCACCCTGACAGGAAAGAATTTTTTCCTAATATTTAAAGAGCCAGGATTGCCTGGGGGTTAGAATTCTGAAATATTCTGGATGTGGATGCAAGCTGATTGGTTTCTGCTAGGGGTCTTCCTGCTGTTCACTGCTGGTCACCATTGACCTTAGGTCTCTTGGAGTGGTAAAGCACAGGGGAAGTCTGCCTTGGATGGCTTTGAGGATGGCTGATATTTTGGCCATTAACCTTTGTTTGACTAGCTATTGCATGCCTGACCATGTTAAATTATACACATTATTTAGACAGACAATGCAGTGTGCAAGGCAAGGATGAAGTGCAAAGGTAGCTGGAGGGTGCTTCTATTCTTTGGAAGTAAAAAGCAAAGACAAATCCTTAATGGCTGCTCAGAGTGCTCCAGAGGATTAACTCCAGTCCCTTCCAGTCATAACTATCCATGTGATTTTCAGGTAGGAGGGATTTAAACAAGGCCTCGAAAACACCTGTCTTGTCTGATCAAATTTATACTTCAACAATTGTTGTGGTCTCCTACACACTTACAGTTAGGTGAAGGCAACCATCCTTTATCTGAAAGTTTTCTATCTAATTTGAGTATAATTTAAGCAAAGTGAAATATCTTTCTGAGAAAGCCCAGTGGCAATGTGCATTTCTCTCCATATCTGCCCAGACATCACTGGTTTTATGAAAACTTTCAGTAGTCCAATCCCAAAATTTATAACCATTCCTCTATAAAACTCTCATCTAATTATGATGAGAATATACATAGAGCTTCATTAAAACCAAAGAAAAGAGCAAGCAAGGAAGATCCTTAATGATCTTGATACAGAAGGAAAGATGTGCAGGAATATAAGACAGAAATGCAGGAGCTGTAGTTCCTGCTCTAATAAAATTACTTCTTTGATGCTGAGAGAAACTGTCCCTTCCACTGGGCTTTCACCTCAGTATAAAATCTTTTAGAAAATGCATGGAAAGAGGTGCCATAGTGTAGAAGAAAGAAGTTTATGAAAGGGCAGAAGAGAGCCTAGGCAGCTCACGGCAGCCATGCAATAGCAGGCTGGAAGCTGGAGGCTCAAACGGTTAGAGAGAAGTTACAGCAGTGATAAGAGAAACAGGTGGATAATGTCAGCAACTTGAAAATGTAATGCTGGCAGGAGGATTACACACACCTGGAAACTGAAGGGATTTTCTTAGGACTGAGATGAATAGACTAGAATAGACTAGAATATTCCAGTTGGAAGGGACCTACAACAACCATCTAGCCCAATTCTCTGACCATTTTGGGGCTGGACAAAAGTTAAAGTGTGTTGTTAACTGCATTGTCCAAATGCCTCCAGCAATCACCCATTGCTGGAGAAGAAGAAACAGGAAGGAGCACCTGGGATTTGGTTGGTTTACTACAGGTCTACCTTTGTTGCAAAGTTTTCCCTTTCCCCCCACAATTGTTGATGGTTCAATAAAAGACAATGAATTGGCCTTTATCACTGGATGCTATTTCAAGTTTCTTTCCTCACTCAGAGTTGTCAGGAAGAGCTGTGTCTCTCAGCTTCCCAACAGGCTCTCATTTTTGCATTGTTTTCCCAGCTGCTCCCATCCCCTGGCATTTAGTGTCAGCTGGGGATGCTGCAGAGTAATTGGGAAGAAAAACAGAGCTGAAGGACCACAGTGGTCATTAAGAAAAATAACAGCTTAGACAACACAGGCTGAAAAAATATAATTATGAAGGCATTCTCTATTCAAGCAGAGACAACTTCCAGTGCTGATAACACTATTTATCGCTTGTGTAGCACTTCAGACACAGTCACTAATTAATCCTTGTGACACATCTGTAAGTTGTGCCAGTGTATTGCTGTCTCCCCCTTTTACTGTGCAAGGAAACAAAGACATTAAAAACCCAAAGAAGTAAAGGTCAAGATGAGTGGTACACCAGAGAGATGCTCAGTCCCAGCTCACTGCTTTTATCACAGAGCACACTTTCTGTAGGATGGTAAAACCAATGAAGATGGGACCCTTTACCCCTCCTGCCATAATCACAGGCCTGAACAGTATAAATTATGTCAAAAAGAGAAAAACGGCTCGATGTTGTTAGACAAACTCATTGTAGAAAGGTAGTAAAGACCTTTGTTTAACTTGGTGCTCAAGTGACTCCCATACCCAGGGGAGTGGGCAGAGGACTACTCTCAGCCTCCCAGGACAAAGCTCCCCTTGGATTTTCTGCCCTGAAGGCAGCCTGCTCTGCTTGCAGCATGCAATGTAGTTTTAACCCTAATATTACCAGAGTAGAAATACTGCCAAAAATAGGCAAGAAGACTAGAGGGGAAAAAAACAAAAAGCACTTGAGAGCCTGTCTGAGCACCCTGAAAGTTAGCAAGCACCATCCTCCAGAATTAGCTTATTTCTTCTATTTAATAGGAGGAGAGGGAGTTGGTTCTTTCTTCATTCAATTTGTGTTAAACTATTTCCTTTAATGGCAAAACTTAGCAGAAGCAAGGGAGATGCAAACTGGATATGGGTGCCGAGTTAAGCTGGAGTCATCCAAGCAGGGACTTCTAAAAACCAATAAAACTATTATTGATTCTTAAGGCAGCAAGTTCATTGCTAGAACACCCTCATTTTGCAAGTTCTGTGTGCTGACAAATGACACAATGTAATGGAGCTCACGCTGATATTAGTAAGACCACAAAAACTGCTGTAACACACCAGGTTTGCTACTCGGTTGGTGTGACGCTGTCCCAGGACCTCACGTGAGGGATGCACAAAGGCAGCTAGGGGCTAGAGTGGGGCTTGGAGTTTCTCTTGATTCACATCCTTAGGAAGCTGCCTTCAGCATCAGATCTCTGGTCAACCCCAGATTTTATCACCATCAGCTGACTCCAGAGAGCCCCATTTGGAGGGCCCTTGCTTCAGCTACCCACTGCAGCACTGAGCTCTCTGCAACCTCATTTTAAGCATCTCCTTTGACATCTCATGTTTGCTGCCACTGAGTTTGAGCATGCTTTGTGTGGCTGTTTCAATACCCCAAGACTGGCAGCTCCCAATCTCATCTTTTGTTTCTGGGTAAACAATCATTAACTTTGTGATTTCTCTTTAAATCAGCTTTTCTGTGTCCTTAAAGATTCTTATTGCTGAATCTTTTTGATTTGTTTGAAGCCTTTTTTATGTGCCTATCTGTTGATCTAACCATCCATGCTCTGAAAGACATTTCTGCAGAAACTGCCAATATTTCAATCCAAATTTACTTGCAATTAAAAATAGGATTGAAAAAATTACAGCTTCTATTTTTTTTTTACTGTAGCCCTAAAGATCAAGGAATACTAATTGGCTTGTAAGTACAATTCTGATTTTACACTTGATACTCATGAATTTATGCCTTTTATCAGCTACCTTTTCTCTCTTTGTTAATTGCTTTTTGCTTAAAGGAATTGTTTCACCTTTGGTTTTTGGCACACTCTCTCCTTCCATTTGGAAGATATTTCCTCTTTTTCCTATCTAGGCACATGCTGTGTAGTGAAAATATTACTATATCCTTTGTATATTTCTGAGTGCTGGCCTGAGTGGATGGATTTCTCCATCACTGATGGCGACATTCATGGGCAAGGTATGACCTGGAGCCAAGGAAAGCAGCCCCTGTAAATTGTAGGGCAACTTCTGTTTGTATGGAGATGCAGACAATGAGAGAGGGGAAATGCTGCCAAAACCAGGAAAGGAAATCAGGGGAGAAGCCCAGAAACACGGTAGAGCCAGGTCTGGATCTTAGAAGCAACAGAATTGACTCTCATTTGGCTTTTAGCCATTTGCAGCAATATACAAATAAGCCTTCTTCCTAAGTACTATTTAAAATTAATGAACATATATTTGTTAAAAATTGACCTGGGAAAGAAACTTATCATATTAGCAAAACTAATCGGCACAGGCTTGAGCAAATAAACGAGGAACATTGCCCTCCTGCTCAGCCAGCTAGGCTGTGTGCCAGTGCTTTTTCACTTGTTTCTACTCAACAAGAGTAAATGACTTTCCCTCCACGCTGCCAACCAGCCCCTTCAGCTGGTGCCAACTGCGATCTCCCCCTGGCCAGCAGCTGTTGGGCGGGAAACAACTGATCAAAGTGCTCAGCTGACTGCACTTGCTGTACGCGCTTAAATGCCACCCTGTTGCCAAGATAAAGCTCTTTACCTCGGGATAACTAAGGAAGTCTGCAATCAGGGAACAACAAACACAAATCATCTCTCAGCAGAACTTTTTTGCTTGGACTTGATGTGGCACAGTACTTACTTCTGGTCCCAGTTTCTCCAGGAGATGATGAAAAAAATCGTCAAGCTCCTTCCCTTCTATGTAACCATTATCTAAATAAAAAGCAAATATATTAATGGTCAGGGGTACTGCTCGAGTTCCAGGAACTGTCACAGGCAGCATGCAGGTAGCTCAAGGCTTTAGGGTCGGGATTTCAGCTGGGGCCCTGCCTGCCTGCTCAGGGAAACAGCCCCATGTCCTGTGCAATTTCAACTGTTCCCTTCTGCGTGAGGGCTGGGCACAGCTGCGGGGCTCCCTTTGCAATTTTTCTTACAGAAAACTTTTCAGAAACAAAAATAAATCCCCAAACTGGGACCAAAGGAGAGAGCAGCAGATGAAACGGGGAAGTGATGAAAAGGCAAAACTTCTGGGGTGAAAAGGGGGATTTACAGCTGTGATATTCATGGTGAGGAGGAAGAGGGGGGCTCGAAAACACCTGCAGGACTTCATAGAGGTAAATCTTGGACATGACGGCCCCATGTGCAGCATCACAGGCACCCACACAGCACCCACCCTCACACACACACTCTGACGGGCACCCACCCCGGCGAGCCTGCCGCCCCCCCTGCATGGCGCCCAGCACCCACCCACCCACACTCTGACGGGCATCCACCCCGGCGGCCCTGCCGCCCCCCTGCATGGCGCCCAGCACCCCCGCACCCCTCAGCCGCCTCCCCCTACGCGCGTCCCCACTTGCCGTCGGCATCGAAGCGCCGCCAGGCCCCGAGGAAGGCGGCAGCGTCCAGGCGCCCGTCGGCGCCGCTCTCCATGGTGCTGCTGCCGGCCCTCACCCTCACTCGGCGGCGCAGCCTCTGCCCCGGCCCCGCCGCCGGGCCCGGCTTTCAGGGCGGCGGCCCCGCCCCGGGGGCGGCCCCACGGGGGTCGCGGGGGGAAGTCTCCCCCTTCCCGGGGCTCGTCCCACCGGCCCCCGCCCGCCCGGATCCCTCTCAGGTGCGCTCGGGCACGGGCTGTGGCAGGGCAGAGCTCGGCCGTCGAGGCGGGCTGGAGCAGCCCGACCCCGCAGCCCCCGCTTCGGAGGAGCCGTGCGCCGCTTGCAAACGACCTTTAAAGTTTCCAACCCCCCGAAGGAAGGCAGAAGTGCTGGAAGGAAACGTGAGGCTTCAGAGAAGTAGTGGAGTTTAAGGGGAGAAAAAGGAGTTTTCTAAAGCTTGTAACTCTCCTCAGTTTGTGAAAGCAGAGCAGCAGCAGGCAGAGTTCTCTCGCCTTCTCATTCCTCACAGCCATCGGGAGCGGGATGAAAAGCCAGAGGACAAAGATGGACAGAAACCTGCATCGTCTTCCACCTATAATACAATCAAATGGAGAAACCGTGGGATTTAAGGTCTCTGTGCTGGTAGAACATTACATTCATGATGGCCCTGCTTGGGAGTAGATTTGATTTGAATGTCACCTGTATATTCACCTGCAGTTATTTCAGGGACTGAAACTGGGACTGAACTGGTCTCCGTGTGTGCTCCCAGAATCATTATTATCTCCTTTGAGATCCTTACACTCAGTTTTTTCTAGATTGCCTTTGGTTCAATATATACATATTTCAATTTTATTCACGTAATGATTGCTTTAGAGAGGCTCTCAGAAGCACCAGAAAAGGCTTTTAAAAAGTATTTAATGTTCACCATGAGAAGGTTCCTATTTGATCTGAGAGGGGAAAAAAAAACCCTGAAGAACTGAGTTGTGTTGTATTCAGAAAATTCTTTCAGGAAGATCACAACAGAGAGCACACAGCAATGTCCAGCTTTTCCAGTGTGCAAAGAAAAAGGAGATGCTGTAAAGCTGATCTGTTTAAACAGCAGCATGGGAGCATCTCGGTACAGATATTCCCTGGACAGCAGCCGTGGGGTCACCTTTGGACCTCAGAAAAATTATTGTCAAGACCTTAATGCAACAGCAAGGCCACAAGCACCCCCTGACAGTGCTCAGGTGGGGAACCCCAGCATGGGGGAGCAACTCATTAGGTAATGACATGGAAAAAAGTCTACATTTTTAGGGGACACCTGCCCAAGTCCCTTGCAGGCAACACCAGAGTCAATCCACAGATTTCTCTCACATCTGTCCTTGCCTCATTGCCAAAAGTCAGGCCTCGCCTTTGGTTGAGGGGTCCCTCATGGAACCCTTCCTTCAGTCTCTTCTTCCCAGTGTTTCCCACCATGGCTCCCTGGCAGTGGTAGCCTCATGTGCCTCATGGGAGCTGGCTGATCTCCTGTGTGGGGTGAAGTCACCTGGCACTCCTCCATGGCATGAAGGTCATTTTTTGGCCCCAGCTCTCTTCCAAAGAACCCAAAGCCCATCTGCCCCAGACAGGAAGCATACTGATCCAGGTTTTTAGGAAAGAGTTGTTCATCAGTTTCTAACATGGTTTGCAACCTGGCTTTGGAAACCACCACCATGACTGATAACCAACAAGGTCCCCTGGTACTTTGATCATGACAACTGGCTTCTTACTAAAAACTATCTTTAACAAAACTAACTTTAGAAGAAACACTACCCATGTTTTGAAATATTTTGCAAGTGAAAGCACCCTGCCATTTGGCAGGGATGGAGACAGTGAAATTTTATGGGATTGGATGCAAAGCTCAGGACTTTGAGAAGAGCTTCTCATAGCTGGTTCTCCCCCATGCTCTCACAGGAGGAAGAGCAGGCAAGAAGTGACACCTTGTTTAAACTACCTGTATTTATCCAGCATCTCACTCAACTCCAGTGAAACCAGGTCCAGTTTGGAGAGAAGAAAGGACCTTCAAGCTTAAAGGTCTCTCACAAGAACTCATTGTTACCTATGCATGAGGATGTGGATACCTGTCCACCCATCGGATGATACCTGTCCTCCCACCTGTCCTGTCCATCCTTGTCATCCCAGGCACTCTCAGCGCTGGCAGAGAGATATTTTGATTTCACACAGCAGCATACCTGCAAAGGGGGGAAAAAGGAGCAGAGATGATGGATTCCTCTACTGTTTGCACCAGCTATGCCTTGCTCTCCCCACAAAACCCTCTACTGAAATACCCTAGAGATACAGGGCCCACCCCATAGATGCACAGCTTAGCTGCTCTGCCCTGTGGCTGGTGACCCAGCCTTGGCTAGCTTTGCAGAAAGGCCTAATCAGGCAACTGTAAACGGGAAAACATGCATAAAAATGCAGATGGCTGATCTGGAAACAAAAGAAGGGGCAGCTGACAAATGCCTCATTCTTTGGGCCAGACTCAAAGTATTGATGTGAAATGAAACTGATGTTTTCCTGAAACTGTGTATTCATGATGTTCCCATGAATAGACTAGAGAACAAAAAAACCAAACCAAATATTTGGATTTGTGGTATGACTTGCTCCTCACCTTTACAGAAGAAAAATCCAAATACATAAAGACACAGTTAAATGGAAATAATTTTCCTCCTCAAATGGCTTCAGCTTTCTTCAGCTTTGCACTGATCGGAGACCCTGAGGAAGCCAACATCAGCCATCAGCATTTCATCCTTCACTGAGAAGGTGTTTCACAGGTGGTTTGCGTCCTGCATGGGTACTGCAGAAAGCCCCAGCCCCGAGCCTCGGTGTGCCCCATTTTCCCCAGCCCCTGATTTGTGTCAGGGCAGTGGGAAGTGGGTGTGCTGGCTGAGCTGCTGTGCAGAGCTGAGGCTGCTGAGGGTGGGAAAGATGTGCTCTTGTCCGGCAAGGGGCCTGTGAGCATACCAGCAAAGGAAAATGCTGCAGAAGCAATGAAAGGCAAACTGAAAGGAAATTGAAATGGAAATAATACAGTCAGTGAAGCCCCCTACTATTCCTACAATTTCTTGGAAATCACGTCAGAGATGAAGCTGTCTGCTACAGAAGAGGAACAGACTCTTCTCTCCAACCCACCCTCAGATGGGTACAGGTGGGTGCTGCTTATTAGCAGTAGACCCCCACCTTGCAACGAAGATTCCCTTCTCCTGCCGCTGCTTCCATCCCACTCCCTCCCTCTGCCTGGCAAATCCCACATTCCTGTGCTGGGCTAGATCCTGGATCCATCTTTCTGGCTCAGGTGGTACAGAGTATGTGGGTTCAGGGTGCAAAGAAGAGCAATGACAGTTCAGGTCAGGTACTGATGGATGTGGTGTGACACAAAGACTACCATCCCACAGACATTTCCATCCGCAGATTCCCATCAGGTCCAAGTTTCTCCAGCCTTTCCAGCTAGCCTTCCAAGCTGTGAGGCTTCAGTCCTTTGTCGTCTTCTTCATTTTGGACCAGCAATGGGATCCCTTGAGTGTTATAAGGAAGCACAAGGGAATCCTTCCCACAAGGATTACACTGAAATAAGGGGCCAGGACTCAGGCCATCAGAAGGGATCTGAGATTTCCCAAAAGGAAAGCTGATATTTCACCCAGCTACATGCTGCTCAATGCTACCCAGGGACTGCAGTCTCAGTTACAGTTCATGACTTTCATTATTTCAGTCTTTGGCTAGAATTCAAGGTTGTCCAAATAAAGCCTGGGCTGTATGGCCTCCACAGCACTCTCCTCTATCTTCTGCTGGGTCTTACCCACCTAAGCAAATGGGAAAGGAAGGAGGCATTCCAGGAATGATGCTAAACAGAGATTACAGAGTTAACTTGTCTACTCCATTCAGTGAAACCAAATTGGATTTGCCAAGCTAGCAGCCCCTCTCCTGCCTTCCCTGGCTGGTATCAATCTAATTAAATACTCTTTCTCCCATGCAGCTTTTTTCTTCTCAGTTCAACTTACTGGAAAAGCAGAAAAAACAGGCTCTGAAGGATTGGATTTGGGGTCAGCTGGCAGAACTCATCATAAAGTGCCGAAGCATCATCAGCACAGAGGCATCAGAGCAAAAACCTCAACACGGGGCTGGGAGGGACCATGGCAGCCTATCTGCTTTTCCATGGAGGTTTCCAAACATGGGCACTTGGAACCTGCATGTAATAAATCCCTAGGACAGCTGATGTAGGGGTGTCAAAGGCACAGCAGCTTTCTAATTGGGAAGAGACTCTACCTGCAGGAGCCTCTTCAGTTTGCTGTGGGATACAGCATAAGAAATTAAGTCCTGTAATAACAGATCCCTCATAATGATACCATCTTCTGTGCAGAGACTCACGGATTGTTTTCTCTCTACTCACAGAGTCTCACTCTTCAGCTTTGTGCTGATGAGCACTGTTGCTCTCACAGTGCTTTCTCTTTGGTACTTGGCATGGAGGGAATTCACACCCCCAGGAGACTCGCAGCTCCTGCCCCTGCAGGATCTCCCTGATGCATCAGGAGCAACCACAGGTGAGAGGGCCCAGGGAGGGGGTGAGCTTGTATCCTGGTCGTGGTTCCTGCCCAAGCAAGTGCCTTATCCTGAGGACCACCTTGTCCCTGGCTGCTGATTGGGAATTGACAGCTTTGTCCCAGATTCAGAGGAAAAAGGACTTTTGTCAGGAGCTCAGCCATTGCCCTGCACCAGCCTTTCTCCATCAGCTGGGATTTCTCCTCTCCTCACCACATGTGACCCTGGAACTTCTTCACAACCCCAAGAGGCACTAGGATGCAGCCCCCCATTAGGCTGCTTTCTAACAGCTTGCCATCAGCTTTTACAATATTTGTTTCCCTGCCCTGCAGATCACCCTGAGGCCTCACTTCTGCATTTCTTCACACATTCAGATGCCTGTTCCCCAGGTCTCTGAATACACAAACTCTGTGCAGCTCTGGAAAACTGCCCTCCAGAGCTGGAGAAATCTCAGTTGCAGGAAGGGAAGAGACTTCCACGTGCAATGATAAGAGCAGCATTTTAAGCTGCCAGTCACTGACAGTGCCTGCTGAAACAAGGTGCCATCATGGCCTGAGGAACTCCAGGAGCACTGTCTGTCTGGTGAAGCTGATTGCTCTCAACTAAAAATGAGTGCACCCCTCTCTGCCCCCTGAGGAAGACACCCCAGCTGCTGGGAAGTCCTGCCCTGCCTGTGGTCAAGAGGCTTTGGAAATGTTGGGCACTACTGGAGGATGGCTCAGGTGGCTCTAAAAGCACTTGCTGTGGTGCTGGTGAAAGAACCCTCTTGGGAAGAGGCATGAGGAACTGCAGGATGGGTACAGGGATGAGTAGGAAAGATGTGAAGGTTCCTGGCAGATCTTCCCATGATCCCTTATTTCTGGGATGGGAAGCTCCTATGTTAGAAGGAAAGAGAAGGTTGGCACCATGTGCTTATGTTGAGATTTTCATCCTCCCCATTTTCTTAGGATGGGGAAAGACTGCTCTGCTTTCCTGATCAGCAGGAGACAGGCATTAAATGATAATCTGTTACTTAACCTGTGCTGTTAGTTACTTCTCTGGCTCATGGCTCCAGGAGAAGCAAAGGACAGTGTTTCTACCTGAAACCTTCCCCAAGCTTCAGCACAAGCAGAGGATAATCTCCAGAGGGGGGATTCAGGCACAACCCATCCAGAGTTAGCATCCCTGGGCATGGGAAAAGCAGCAGAGTTCTCACAAATTTCAAACAGGAGCAGAATCTTCTGCTATTTTACCAAAAATCATTCTTGGTATCTCTTTTTGTTTGCAATAGGAGAGAGAAATAATCTCCACATTAATCAATTAATAAGCAGTGGTGACGAGAGGTCATGCTGGTGGCAGCTCTCAGCGAAGTGTGGTGGGTTGCACAGATTTGTGACTAATGGACCACATTAATTCCCAAATTGTCTCAGCCTGGATGGCTGCCTCTGGCAGAGGGGGAAGATTTAGGATGATTGCAATTCCCATCTTAGGAAGCAGCTATTTACTGTTGTTACTGCACATCAGGGAATACTTTAAAAAGCTCAAAATCTATCAGTCAGATTTTAAGCTCCTTTTGCAGGGAGTGGGAAGTAGGACCTGCAGCTGTGGTACAGAGCTCTCTGAGTTCACACTGGAGCCTGGCACACAGCCACAGCCCTTCTTCAGCACCTCTCAGAGGGGGAGGTGCTCCCACAATGTACATCAGAGGTGAAATTCCTTGGCAACAAAACTTGAAAACCAGATTTAAAGGCAGAAAAGAGAAGAGCAGCTTCCCCCACAGCTTTTTGCCCACTTTTCCTAAAGGTGGATCAGTTAGGTGCAGCTGTGAACTGAGATGCTCATGGCAAGATTCCTTCCAGGGCAGCATTTCTAACTGGGTGACCAAGGCTGCTGGTCCTTTCCTCGTTTGCTCATACAGAACATGCGCATGCTTATGTGCATGGGGGGAAGTAGAGGGCCTTGCTGTCACCTCAGATGCTGCCACTCCTAAATATGGCGAAGGCAACAGCTCTCTTGTCTGACAGCGGTCACGGGCCAGGGACCAAGCCACGGTGTCACACGTAACCCCAGCTGGAGCCTCTGAGCCCTTTCTGTGTGATTGGACTGCACAGCACAGCTCTGGGGAGATGCCCTCAGCTGCAAGGGGAATGTCAGCAGCACACTGGGAGGCAGGCCACCTCTTCTCCCATGCCAGACTCTGCTCCCACTGTTGCCAGCACATCTGGAGGTGCTCAGGCAGCACCAACCTGTGACAGGAAGGAAGCCTGACACCACAGAGCATTGGTGGTACTCAAAGATTTTATGAATGCCCTGGGAGAACCAGTTGGCAACTCTTTCCTCCAGTGATACCTCTTCCTGATTTCTGTTCCATCTCCCAGGAACTCCAGGGACTCTTGCCACTGGAGATCACAGGAGGCCACCCACAGAGCAGCTCAGGCAGCAGGAGGAAAGGAGAAGTGACGGTTCTGCCATGCACCTGCTCGGAGGGCCCACAGCTCATGGAAAGGCAGCACCTTTCCTGCTCTGCAGGGATCCCCCCAAACCTCCCGACTTGGCTTGGCAACAGGGGACAGTGGTTGTTCCTTTCCTGAAACACACTGGCACTTCCCCATGGCTTCTATGAGCTCAAGATACTGAAAATAAAAGCCATTATTTCTTAAATGCAGAAGAGGTACAGGAGGGGTGCTCTGGATGCAACATGAATTCTTTTCAGTCAGGCTGATAGTGCCAGGCAGAAAGTAAAGAAATGAAAGCCAGTACTCGTCCCCACCCCCAAAGCCACACAAAAAAAGCCAAACCCCAGGTCTTCAAGAGCTCTCACTAGCACTCCCTCAAAGTTGTTTCTCCACCACTCAGCCTGCCCACAACACACTGATGGCTTGAATAAAGTCTGGAATGGCTTTCCCTAACTAATATGGAAAAACACTGAAGTCTAATGAAATCCTTTTACTCCAGCAAACAAATGTTGCAGCACTAAAGCTTTTCTTCTTAACGGCACAAACACATGTTTTGTCTACAGCATTTGAAACATCCCTTTTGGTTTACTGATACCAGGGTGATGAGCACACACTACTGCCATGGTTTTCAGAACAGTATCTCAGATGACTGATGAAAAGAACATCAAGCACAAGTAAGAAATCCTCAGCAACTAACTGCTCTGGAAGTTAGACTATTTTAAATTCTTGTCTCAATATCACAATCCTTGCTGTTAATTTTCTTAAATTCACAAAAGCAATAATTAGAGCAACCCTTCTTGCATACTTATGCTTCTCAGACAGTTGTCTTTTCTACGTCCTATAGGAATAAAAATTGCAGTTTATATAGGAATAAATTAATTTTCATTTATAATACAGGTATTTCAAGTTTTCCTTTGTGATTTGTCCTTTGTTCTTACTGATGGCAAATAAATCAAAAGTATATATGTGAATATGAAGATTCTTTCTAATAATTTTAGATAAATGCATTATTTCAACTCAGGCCAAACCCCAAGAAGGAACCCCCAGCCTTCAGGACCTCTTTCCCACCATCTTGTAGCCTACTTTTGAGATGTAAACTTCTACCAAGTGCTTCTAAGATGTTTTGTTTTGACTTAGCAGCCCTTTATAGTGCAACAAGAAAAGTGGCAACAGCAGGCATGTGCACAGGTATCAGACAGAAGCTCATCAGACAGGCAGGTATCTGAGCACTTCTGCCCAGTCAAGAAGCCACAAAAGGGCCAGAGAAATTGCTCTTGGGAGAGAGTTACCAAACCAATTTTGTTCTGTCCTATTGGACCAAAATTGAGAATTTAGATAGCAGGTGTTTCTGGCACACACAAAGGTTACTTTGCTGAAGATTCCAAGGGAGGAGAATAGTAAGGAGATCTTCCTTCGGCAGTTTTATGATGTGTATGTGTCCCTTTCAGCTGGAACAGGCACTTTATTAGAAGCAGAAAAATTATACGGGTTTTGTCTTAACTGCACACTTTTCCTACCTGACCCAGTGCCAGCATTCAATCATCAAAGATCAGAGCCCATCAGACCACAAACAGTTCTGTAAAAACAACAACTAGTATTTCAGTTGTAAAATCATTTTTTATTGTTACAAATATACATATGAATAAAATCCCTTCAACCTGTAATGTAAGTGGGTAGCCGTGAAATTTGCATCCCCTCCCTCAAAAGCTGAAATGTTTTTACAGATGTTGAACTATGTTTCTCGTAGAATTACACATTGAAAGGAAGCTAATATGCAGACAGAACAGAGGAAGGCCTCCAGAAAACACCAATATTAATAAAATTTCAATTGCCCTCATTCCAATCAACTATATACATTAATATACGAATGTGGAAGCATACCATGGTTATATGTAATCCAAATCCTTCTCTGTTGTGCTTTCTGACAGTACACAAATGTAAGCATTGGAGCTTTATGTACAGTAGGAGAACAGGAAGAAAGAAGCTCCCTATGGGAGAATGTAAAAACCATACCCAAGCATTTAATATATATAATCTATACAAATTATTTTATTAGTGTGCTCTTTTAATATAATTACAATGTGCAATTGCATACCGCAAGGATATATTTATAGGTAAGTCACGTGCAGATCTGACACATTTACATTCAGCAGTACAACACATTACCTGCTGTACAGTGTATTAGTGTAAGACAGTGTCCAGTAAATTTGCTTTGCTTTCTAAATGCCCTAATGCAGGGCACTCTTTGTAGCTGCTTCAGAGAAATTCAAGTAGAATACATGAAAGAATAGCTGGCTTTAGGCAAAGGCATGGAAAGGAATGCCTGCACTGTACAGACCAGAAATTAAGGACCGAATCAATGCCAGGTGTACTGTAAATCACGATTGGAAGATCAGGTTTTCTGCATGGAAATGTACCTGTGGTGAAAGAGCAGCTGACTAAAAGGGCTGTTGATTGCTGAACCCCAATTGTTATAAAAAGCTCTTGCACTACAAAGCACTTGTACTGATTGCTAAACAAAAATAAAATCTTTATCTGCTTCTTCGCCAGAGTCACTGGACTTGCTTCCCTGATGGCCGTCTTTACTTAAGGACCTCTGCTTCAGTTCCTGGAACTCATGAGGCTGCTGCCCAGGGCTTCTTTTTGCAGCTGCATAAAACAGAAATAGGATTTACTAATGATTGCAGAAGAGAAAGGAAGAAGAAAACATAACAATAAAAAAAGTCATTAATGCACGTGGGAGCTGCTCCTGATCCCACTGAATGAATTTGCACTAGTAGGAGTAACACAGGTCCATTAATTCTTCAAGCCAGAAAAAGGTGAGAAGAGAGTTTGAGCAAGCTTTATTCCACTGTTGGTTGACAAGCAGGCAAACTTGAAACATGACACTTAGTATTTCACTGTGACATGGATAAACATTACCGTTAGAAATGGCCTGGAAATTTTCTTCTCATCACACCACTTCCAAACAGCACTCTTTTTTCCAGCTGGGATGGATCTCAGACAGTGCACTCCTGACTGCTCAGGCGGATGTGCCTGCTGGGCACCCCTCAGACCAGTGATGCACATCTCAGGCAGGCCTGTCTCCCTAGCAGGACACATCTGTGTCCTCCTTTTTGACTCAGCAGCTTTGATCAGGACAGACACTCACCTCAGCATCCAAGTTACCCAAACTGCTTCTCCCTGCTCCACTACACTGCCAGGTCCCAATGTCCTCCCTGTCCCTTGATAGGAAGGACACCCATGGCTCTGAGCCCAACCATTGTCTCTTCCAGATGAGACCATGGGCTCTGCCCCTTGCTGTGCTTGGCAGTGGGGAAAGCAGGAGGCCATATCCACTTCCCATGATCTAAATGCAAACAGTACCCATTTTGTTCACCCAGCACTCTGATATCTCCATAAAGCCAGGGCTTTATCCAAACCTGTACGCTTGAAAATTAATTGGAAAAGAAGGTTGTAAAACCTTGTTGAGATTCCTGATCTAATCAATGGCCTACAGTTGCTACGGTAACAAGATGGTTATACACACCAACCAGGGTGACCTTACCCAAGGACTGAGAGCATTACAAATCTCATACTTGCACTTAAAGTGAAACTTCAAACATACAGTGGCCCTTAAATGTGACCTTGCTGCAAGTCACCTCACTTCCTTCTCACAAAATTAAGTGTTGCCATTACAAGACCTTCTTTGCTCCGCCATTTTGGGTAGGAATGGTTGGCTTTGGTTCACACTGATCCTTGGTTCCTCACTGCGAGAAATGGATTTGTTTCCCTCTCTTGACAAGGCACCAGGAGCTGCTGTGGCCATGCAGCACCACCTCTCCTCCCCCAAGTACCACCCACCTGTAGCCTCACCACTGCAAGGGACAGCCTGCCCTGTCACCAGCAGGCAGCTGCAGCCACAGCAGCAGCCTGCCACTGACCATCTCTGCAGCCATTTCTAAGTGTGGCAGGCTGTGTTATGGACTGCCAGGAATGTGGGAAGTGCAGAGAGGGATCCCAAGGCAGCCAGACAGTTCTCTTGAGTTCAAAACACCTGTTTTCTGATTTGTGCTAGCCAAAATACGTGAGGAAATAAGGGCCAGCAGCTACGCACTCACTGCATTCTTATCCTGGCACTGCAAGTTGGGAAACAGGAAGGGATTTTGAGAAAGGTTTTTAAAGCCACTTCATAGAATTGGAGGGAATTATCCTGTAAAAAATATTCAGGCATTTCTACCTTCCAAAACACCACTGCTTTTCAAAGAAATAGGTGCCTGGAAATTTTTTGAGTCATCCTTGACACCAGCACCTCCTAATAATTACCTGACCTTTGTCTGGCCTTCATTGACTCTTCAAACAAAACCCAAAACACATCCTTGCAGCAGCCATTTTAGTTTATGGCCTGATAAATGTAGGCAAGTAGTTTGCCCCATAGATGACTGAAAGATGTATCAGGCATTTAAGTCCACATAGTGCAAGCAGGCTTCTGCCAGAAGAGCTTACCCTTGCCTCGATGAAACTGGACACAGGTGACCTGCAGCGGTCTACGGCAGGATCTCAGCTTGCAAAACTTACTTTGTCAGAGAGGTATCTCAGAATGAACTAAAATATAATAATTTGATCATGATAGGGAGGGGAGAGTCCCAGTTTGGATGGACTAAGTTTGATTCTACAATACAAAAAGGATAAATTTGTGGCTGAGGAAGGGTTATGTGATGTCTCATAAACAAAAAAATTGCGGGTAAATGGAATTGCATAAGATGTTCAAATACACAATTAAAATACTTTAGAAAGAAAAATAATTTTGAACAACCATTTAAACCAACCAGTTAAGAGGTAAAGAGAAACATGTAAACATGTACCATTTGAGAACAGGAGCTTTTATATTTTAAAAGCACATAAAGGAAATAAACATTTTTATAGCCTACTGAATGAGCTCACTGTGAGTCAAAGCTCCTCCTTCGACTAACAGTGCTGGGCTTGGGTTCTTTAGGTGGTGTTTTTGTTTGCTTTTGCAACTGAAAATCAAAGCAACGATCAATAATCTGATTTACCCAGTTCTCAAATGGTTTCGTGAGTGATGCACTGAAACTGGCACTAACAATATTCAAGCTGAAATGTTTTTTGAAACACTAAAGTGCATGATCTTAGAAATGACAGGTGTGCAAGCACAGCAAGCAGCAGCCAGCCTACGTGCAGCGTGCCAGTGTTGCACTGAGCAGTCACAGATTGTGAGTGCTCTTCTGCAGAGGGGATGTAAGTGCTAGATGGGACTGGTCGCTGGAGTTGACAAAGGAAAAATGCAGACACGTTTTATCTGTGAATTTTTTCATGCCATGTAAATCCCATGGGGACAGTAATATGATTAGAACCCCATGGGATTTTTACCTTTCTCATAATGGCAAATGACAAACCCACACCCTTCTGTGGCTTCTTTGCTATTATCATTTCTTAACGATTGTTAGTGCCAGTTATCAAGCACCACCTTGATGAAAAATGGAAACTTCTAACCAGAAGTTGGCTGTGCCATCCTCTGCCCAAGCACATTAGCTTCCTCTTCTGCACTGGTAGAATACTGCCCCGGAGTGGTTTTCACGCTGCCAGATGCCTTGGCACAGTCAAGAGCTGCATCTCTTTTTTGACAATCTCCTGTTTGCTCTAGCAAGGAAAAGGATTCATTTATACTCCTAAGCTGTTTTGTAGGCCCATGTACAGAAGGTAATATGAAAAATTTCACTTATCCAACCCATTTCATCATTTTTTCAGAGAGCAGTAATCAGTATGCCAGTTGCTTGTTTAGTCCAGGTATCTTGGGCTGTTGGTAACTGCAGCCTGATCTTACAGCCGCACAGTGCAAAGAGGTGTATTTTCAGACTGTCCCATGAAGTACAGTTAAAATCATCAACATAAAGCAATTTTACAATCAAGTATAATCTAATTTGTAGCTTTATTTCACAGGAGATATGATTTTGGTACTAACTGGGATAGATTTGCAATGATTTACTAGTTGCAGAAATAAATTGAACATGCGAGCCTGAAGAGAAAGCAAGGACAGAGGAACGGCTCAGTGAGGAAGTAGGACAGTAATGAATAAAAAAGAAAACATGAAATGGAATAAAAATAAAATAAACAGAATTTACTTTTTCCCAAACAACCCTATGCGAGGCCCAGCAGCCCCTTAAGGACCTGGCAAGTCTAAACTATGATTGATAAAATACGTACAGTGCCAAATAGAAAATTCTGTGTTTGGCTAATTTGACTGGAGAGGTTTAAGGGAGCAAGGAGTAAGAAAGCACAGTGCCTGACTCCTCTTGCTTTTGGCAATATGGGTCATCTGAACGATGACAGCGGGCTCTGTAGGCAGCACAACTTCTCAGTCTTCACAACCCAGCATTATGTAGCTGCCTCAACTCGTTTTTCCCCAGTCTATGCTGTGAAAATCTGCTGTCAGAGTGTGAAAGAGCATCCCTTTGTTTCACAGCTTAAGTTATGGGAATCACCTTAGATGTCTTTCTGGAGGAGAGACCAAGGAAGGAAGGCACCTCACCCCCGGATTTCAAACATCATCTCTTGTGCCAGCTAACACCATGGTGAGCAACATTCCTGTGACTACTTCTCCACATATCCTATGCTGTCAGAGGAAGCTTTAGCTCTTCTAAGAGTCAACTCAGGGCATGAAAATGCATCAGCAAAAGTAGAAATCTAGTGTACACATGAAAATCAGCAAAGAGGACAGAGCAGCCTACTGTGGTGCACAGAAGACAAAAGGTACCAAGCCTTGCCCTGGCACACAGAGACTCATTGCCCGAGGACAGGGAAGTGAACTCAGTCACATGCAGAGACCCCACGGAAAGGAAAACAAAGAGAGCAGTGGGCTGGCTGCAAGGAACAAAGTTATGGCTGCTCCCCTGGAAATGTGCTGAACCACAGATTTCACTGTGTGACCAGTATCAACCAGCATCTTAGTTCAGACCAAACCAACCATAAAGGTACACACAACATGAATTCCTTAATTGTTCAGTTACATTATTAATACCCAGGGATTAATTGTTCATTTGATTTGATCAAAGGAAGATGGGTGGACGAGATGCTGAATAGGTGACCAGATACATTTTTCTTGCTTTTTGCACCTTCAAATGCATAACCCTCTTCCCTTCCAAGTGAAAACAAATCAGGAGACAATGACACATCAAATTTCACTAGAAGACACCAGGTTACACAAATACTCCTACCTTCTTGAGAAAATGATCTGACTGAGGGGCTGCTCTGGCCATCCTTTTCTTTATCAGAAGGAACTTTCTTCAGCACTGGTGGAAGCAGGGCAACTTTTGGGGAACTGGGGCCAGAGGGAGACTCTGGAGCATCCTCTGTGGAGGATTCACAAACAAAAGGGTGAGAAGGAAACATCACATCTACACTGAAGCTCACAGAAACAGTGCTATTTATGATGGGCCAAACCTCAACACAATACACAAACAAGAAACAGCCAGAAGCTGTGTCAGAAAAAGGATTCAGGAATTTACATTACAATAAGAGAACAAATTGTATGGACCTCAGTCCAGGTGAAAGATATTTAGCAGTCAAAGAGAAGATCTCACTTTCAGCATTCTTCATGTGTGCTGCAATTGTAGTGCAAACAGAAATCTGATGTGACCAAGTGATTTACGTGCCAAACATAAGTAGCAATTTGTAAAGAACAGCTGAAAAAAAATTTGGATGAATTTTTGGAAATATTTGTTCTAGTTACATTTTTATTGTCCTGCAACATAATTACCTGATCAATTTAGATGTCTTGTTTCACAATTATAAGGTCTAAAAGTGAACCAGGGAAACAAATTACGTAAGTGTTACAGAACTCTGTATTTTCATGAATAAACTCCCAGAGCATAACACAAGGGCATCCATAAAGACTTGCTAAAAAGAAAAAATACTTCCATCTTCTGAACCGTGAGAAAATCTGAAACTTAAATTCAAATCCATAGTTTAAAACCATTTGGATATCTTGTTTCTCTAAAAGGCTGGATGTAGGTTATGCAAGGCAAGCTGACTACCATCTTTACACTCCTTACAGGGAGACCTTTTCTGTCTTACACTAGACAGGCCTCATTTGGATAGTGGGGAAGTAGCGCCACAGTGGATTACTTAAACTGCTTTTAAGTTTGCTTTTCAAGAAGTAAACAGTGGCATGTGTACGTAACAGGAACTAGGAAGATACATTAGCACTGACAGAAATACAAAAGGAACTCAGAGTATATAATCTGTATTGCATATTTGTAAAAAGAGTTAATTTAGTTGCATACTAGAAACTAATCAAAATTTATCTCTGCTGAGGAGACACCACAAAGAGGCAATTGTTTCATTTTCAGCACAGGAAAGCAATGAGTTTCCCAAATGCATGAACAGATCCAACAATTCCTCTCCATGCATTTGATGCACCTGTGAGGCCATTTGCTTGGGGAAGCCCAATAGCTACACAAGGAGGAGCACAGTGATTGGCAAACACAGCTGGATCTACACTTTCAGTCTTTGACAATTTGTGGACATCCGAGCTGTGTTCCTTTGCACCCAGGTTACTTAGCAAAACATTTGCTACTATTACTGTGGCCACGCTGCTGGAAACAACAGCGAGAGCAAGAGCACAGAAAGGATGATTGCTTGGTTTTCTTCATCACATTGCCTGGGCATCCTTAGTGGGTTACTACAAGTACTGGGACAGAACTTAGACTGCAACAGAGCTGTGTTGCTTTCACTATTGACCAGAGAGCTGGCTTATTATGGGTAAGTGCTAATTACTACCCTGTGTTAAATCCACAGTATGCTCTCTCTGCAGGAAATGGGAGCTGGCAGAAACAGACAGCTCAGGTCTTTCTGACTGCCTATTTTACACATTAAGCACCACAAAATAATCCATGCTTTCCTGTTGCATTCACCTTCATGAGCATCTTTACCCAACACCCCTCACTTTGATGACCATTTCTAAAATGGTCAATAAAATAAATGTAAATCCACCTAAAATCTGAAGGTGATTTTGTATGTGAACAACATTCTGCCCACTGAATTGCAGAGACTAAGGAATGCTCAGGTTTCACATCAAGGGCAGGGAGGAGGCTGTAACAGCCCTTTGACTCCTCATCCTTACCAGAAGTTACATCATTCTAACGTCAACAGTGATTATGGGAAAAATCAAGAGGGCTGCAAGCTCTTACAGATGGCCATGCTCATATTTTTCACTCCCTAGCAGTTAATGAGCTATATTTGCTGTAGATACTTGGGAAGTCTGTAACTGGCTTTTAATTCCCCTCAATTGCAGTGGCTGTACTTTGGGAAGAGGAGGTTGTGACACTGGCCTATTAAAGAGCAGACAGCCAAATGCATGGGAGATCTGCTGAAACATTTCCCACTACTGGAAACTTTAAGATAATATCTGGGCAGGAGGCAGTCTCGCAGGGTTATAAAAGTACTGTTACAATTCTTTTAAGTTAAAAGCAATAAGGAAATAAGCAAAGGCTACACAAGGAAAAAGTAAGAGACAGTTTGTGCAAGTTATTAAGAATAACAGGCACTTGCTTGAGGGGCTAAGAGCAGCCTGCCACAAAACCCTAAGCACCTTAGTTTATACAGCCAGGTGTTAAGAGAAAACACAATTATTTTTGTCAGTGCTACTACCACGGGGCTTTGATGCTGAAGTAGCTTCCTGTGCTCACCTCTTCTGTGAAAGCAGGCTAACTCAAAACCGCTCTGCCACTGCCACTACTGCTTCTCACACTTTACTGTTGAGGATCACAGATTAAATCATTTTAATAAATTCATTTGAATGAGGGCAAAAGGAGGTGGAAAAGAAGGATGTGAGTCAAGAGCAAGGCAATGAAGAACCTGTCCCTCTCCATTTAACTTCTGTTAAATGTGGCAATGGGTGTCTCCTCCACAGCCCACACAAACAGCACCCAGAGCTGGGGATAACAACTGCCCAGAAGAGCTCCTCACCAGTACGAGAGGCAGAGCGTGGTTTCTGTGGCACTGTGGGTCGTCCTGCCAGGCTGGGCTTTGTTGACTGCAGTGGGGGCTTTGGACTGGTTGGTGTATTGGAAGAACTTCTTGCCTTTGCACCAGCTTCTGCTTTTGGTTCAGCTTTTGAATTTTTTTCTGATGATGCTGAGATGGAGTCCCCTTTATTCGATGCAAACCGACTCTCTGGAAGGCTCTGCTGTTGTTTAGGCACTGAAATAAACAGACACATAAAATAAAGTCTGCTGCAGCACATGGGGCTCCATGCACAGGTATAGTGGTGTGGAAAATACCACCACAAGTGCACCAACACATGCACTGCTATGTGTAAGAGGATCCCTAATGTCTTATTCAAAATCACTGCAAGCAAAGCATCTAAACCTGCTAGTTTTGGCACGTGCTAAGATTTATGATTCAATTGCCCATGACAGCAATTGCATGTCCCCCTTTTTAATATATTTGGGATGATAGCTAGCTGGACCTTATTCCTCCTTCATATTTCTAGGAGCAGATGGCACAGCATACCTGCTGAGAAAATCATCATGGATCAGTGGAAAAAGCAGCTCTCAACAGTTTTGTGTCTCTACAGACAAAAGGTTGGGTTTCCAAGATCAACAGAGAAATCCTGGCCCAGAAAATAAATCCCAAGTGTGTGACCAGCAGGCTCCATCTTTTTATTTGTTGCTTTTAGCAAGCTCTAGAAGAGATTTTGAAACTCAGCCCAGATCAAAGTATTCTTTATATAGTATTTTGATTTGTCTAATAACACTGTACATGGCTTACAGTTTCCACACATTAGTAAGTTTACCAACACGTTGTTTACCCCAAACAAAGACCAAGGTATTTAGAGATCAATTTACAGTGACTTACAAGCAGTAAGTCAGTCCCTTCTAGCTGTGCAAGCTTGTAGAAAGACTGCTGGACTCCAGGTTGCTAACAAGCAAAAAGCCTGCTCTATTTTCCTACTCTGCAGCTTTCAGGAGGTTGAAGGCTTATATCTAGCAGTTTCAATGATAATCTTGGAACTTGTATGTTAGCCTGAGACTTTCAACAGTTTTCACATCTTTGTTCTCAGAAGAGAATTACAGGCAAACTGAAATGCAGACTGGTAGCCTTGGTACTTGGCAAAACCAGGTGTGTGCTCCCAGATGCTGACTTGACCTACCTACCTGCTACTCCCATTCAGAAAGCCGACTGGGCATGGAAGTGCTGAGCACAGACATTTTAACGGCACTGGGAGGGAGGGAGAGAGGGAGGGAGGGAGGGAGGGGGAGTGTTTATACAGTTTGTTGCTAGCCAATCTCCAGTATGTTTTTCCAGCCTATGTTGCTGTTTTCCAGCCCAGCTGGAGTTAAAGCCTGGCAAAGCAGACAGCTGTGTGGCACATACAGATGAGTGTGAGTGCGTGACAGGGAGAGTTTGTGTCTGCACGCAGGAAAAACTTTCTTGCTGCAAGTGAAGCAGCGGGACACCGCCTGCACCTGTGTGTGTGTGCATGCAAAAAAAGCAGGCAACATCCAGACACAAAGCAAGTAATAAACCCCCCAAAACTTATTCTCCTTCTGCACCACTAGCTATAGTTCTCCTGTAACAATATTCAGCAATTTTCCATTAACTTTCTTTCTTCTCTTCCTAACCTCAGGCCTTCTAACATTATTAGAACACAGTAATTTAAAATAAATTAGCCCAAGCCAAAGACAAACTGTAGTTGCAACAATGAAGAAGAGCCTTGGGGAGCTCTCAAGCAAGAGTGGTAAGGAAACAACTGACAGCTGGAGGCCAAAAGGAAGGGCAAGCACAGTGCAGTGTGGTGGGGGTGAAATGTGTCATATACAAAGACCAGAGAAAAGTTGAGGTCAGACACCCTCATCTACTCCAATGCTCAAAGTGCAGCCTGTCCTTGCTCCTCTGACTTCATTATGCTGCCATCAGGGGACACATACAGTCCACAAGGTCCTCCTCAAAAGACAAGCAAGCTTTAAAAGCACCGATTTATAGATTATGGCATGTTTTGAATACACTTTTTAAAAAAAGGTTAAGAAAGACATAAAACTTCAAAATTGATACTTGAAGTGCCCAATCAAGATGGCTGCATTTGGATTTTGAGTTCAGCCTGTTTTTCCAGCCTTGTTTCTGTATGTTTTAGCAATCCTGTGTGCCAGGCTTGCAGGATACCACCGCTGCTGAGAAACCAGACCCGGATTTCCTAGTTCAGATCACTCCTTTCATGTAGTAAACACAAACCACCAGAGCTGAATTCCTTTTGAAGCCTTCACTGACCAGTCCCCAAAGTATACATGGAAACCAGTCTGTCAGCCTTGTCCTCAGGTGGCTGCAGAGTGGCACTGCCATGTCAGGGCCCAGGACTGCGGCTCGACAAGGCCTTGGGAAGACGAGGTGCAGAGGGAATTGCTGCTGTAAGCACTGCAAGGCTGAACTCCATTTTGTACACAATGGAGAGTTGCTTTGTGCACATGAGCAGTGCCCAGGGGCCTTCACAGCTTTGCAGACAGCCCTGGCTTTGATCAAACTGGGTAAATCCTGGGAAGAGCCAGCTGCCATTGACTGTGAGTCAGGACTGCTGACAGACCGACAGGACTACAGTCAGCTAAGAATCAGCACTACTCAAGTTAGAATGAGCAGACTTAAAGCTTGAAAACTGGTCATCTTTCAGTCCTCAGATATATTGAGCACTTCCACTTTCAGTACAGACATTTCTGCTAGCTCTTGGGTTGAGCTTCAGCTTTGCTGACCCCATTAAAAGCCAGCCTTCTGTCAAAGGTGTCCCAGGCACCTGCACCAAGTACCTTCTCTCCTGTGCAACAAGAGCAAAAAAGTGAGCCATAAACTCAGCCCTAGAGCTGACTTGATGAGAAGTGCCAGCCATAGCACAAAAAGTGAGCTTGTTTCCAATCCTCTTCACACAGTGTAAGCTCCTACTTTGCTTAACCAATTGCAGATATTCAATCTGAAGAGGGAAGTGAGATTTGGGACATCAGGCATTTTGTGTTTTCTAGGAAGTTTATACCAGGAAACTTGTACTGTACCTGTACCACTTCCATCCTGTCGTTCTGAGCTCATTGTTGTGTCAGAAGACTCTCTGGGAGCCGTGTCATTCCCAAGTTTCTGAAAGAGTGAGAAAAGCTCTCAGATTAGTAATATATCTGCAATTAATACAACTCAGTGGTCCTGTTAAGAAAACTCCCCCCCAAAAAAATTTGGAAGCCACGAGGCAGAGAAATCAGTGATAGCAAGAAATGGTGCATTCTCTCTCTTTGTTTCAGATCTTGGAGAGCTAAGTGGGAAGGAAACTACCCTGATTTGTACCTAACACTGTCACATGCCTATCAGAGCTGCAATGACATGCTGTCTCCTGTGTGACAGGTCTGCAGTTGAAACTGGAGGTGCTAGCTGGAAGCAGTCTTTTCTCTAAAGATAGCTCTGTATCTAAAAACTTCTTGTTTGAAATAAAAATCTTTTTCCGAAGATCTAGATTTTGAATATGACTGCTGAATTATCTTATGCTCTTCTACACAGAAGAATAACTTCTTATTTTAGATAAAGCTGCAACTACAGAAGAAGAAGTGCTCACATATTTACAGCATTCCTCTAAAAACCAACAGACCTTACTTACTTAAAAGTGTTTAAAGCTACTCCTCACAAGCACTTCTGGGTGCTCAGTACCTCAAAAGAAAGAGGACTTCTGGTTTACGTGCTGATATTTTGCCTCTTTTCTATTCTCAAAAATAGGTTTCCTAATGTCTTGACCTCAAAAAAACCCCTCAAAAAATGAAGTGCAGAGACTTTCGTCATGTCACAGATAAGTGAGCTTGAAACCTGTGTATTCATCAGGATATGCTTAGATATGCAGCACTGGTAAAAGAACCGGCCTCCTTTTACTGCCTTCCCTGCTACCAAAGCTTAGGCAGGAGGACAAATGAGAGGCTTCCAAAAAAGCACATAGAAATAGGTGCAGGATACACTAACAGAGAAAGCCTTATAAAGAAAAGATTAGGAATAAAAGTGAGAGGTATTTTTATACTGTAAGATAGACTTCTGCAGGCAGACAGCTTCAATCTTGATCTTTATTTGCTATTTCAAGACAGTGTGGCAAATGACTTAAAGCAAATGATTTGTTCTGATGACCACTGCATTTGGTTATATACCCACACATAAGACACGCTGACGTGTTCAGGTCAGTGCTACTACTCCAACACAGCTCTGACTGTCCCTCCCATTGCATTCAGAAATCTCCACCACGTGCCACACAGTGTACAAACATGATCACTGTCCTTTGGGGGTTATGATCTGAAAGACTGCTAAGTATAGCATGTAGTTAAAAATGGGGCAACAGGAAACGTAGGAAGGAAGAAAATGGTTACAAGTAGCAGGAGTACATACCTACTACAGAAAAATGGAGTGAAAATAGCATTTCAAATACAAGCATAAAGAAATTATCTCTAAATATGCATGCTGGCTGTGTGCCTTTCCCAGGCATTTCAAGAGAAGATGATTTTGGGGAGTGACGCAGAAGAGAGTGTACTTGGCCTTACAGATTTAGTGATACCTCCACTTTGCTCATGTAATTTCACAGCTCCAAAAAACAAAGCCTCTCTTCAATACAACAAAGAGAATGGAGATGCTGAGTGTTTGCCATTCCTGTATACGACCTGGCAGGGTGATGCTATCTCCCAACCTCTCCTCTAAGAACAGGTGAACACTTAAAATGGCACACTGCATTAAGGAGGGTGCTATTAGAATAATCATTAAGCTTCCTGTACTGTAAAACTACCCTGATACAATGAAGTCTTCTGGACAGATGAACTCTAGAAATACTGTGATTTGTAGGGCCAGAATATTTAGCTAGGGTGTCCACATGGGCAAAACAAAGTCACCTGTAAAGACCACAGAAACATTAGGGCTTTGTGCCACTGGGCAGAAACTCATTTTTTATTCCCATTTTTTGACTGACATTGATGTTTTGGCTAAATTCTCACCTGTTCACCTCCTAAAGTTACACATTTTTCTGTAAGATTGTCTTGGCTATATATTTTTAAAGGGAATACCACTGTCCTTTTGCTGGATTTTTCTTCTGTACCGTGGAAAAAACACCCTTTTTTTGCAACAATCTTTACATGGAATGTAAATTCCAGTGAACTTTCACTTAGAAACTAATTTTCTTATGTAAATACTGAAGAAAGATGCATAACACTTAGGTACAGTAAATTACTTAGGAGAGCTGCATGACTGTATGGAAATAATTTCACTGTAGTTCCTTCCTCCCTCCCTCCATAGTTACGGGACAACTGGGGAAATATGACCATGTACCAAGACAAGTAGAAAAGGCAATGCTGGCACCTATTAGTGTAGTACTTAAAAATGCAATTAGGATGCAAGCATGTTTGGCTACCTACTGTACACACATTACAAACAGCTTATGGTCCCCAGACAACACTAAACACTGGCTGCAAAAATTTACCCTGAGAAGTCAGACAATGCAGGTGAATTCATCATGTAGATCAGTAATGCCCAGCCTGTATTTTTAATAGGAATTCGTGCAAGGCTGGGAAACACTGCAGAGCTGGATGCCACTGAGAGGGAATAACAGGCTATGAATGATGGTTTCCTCGTGGGCCTTGCTCCAGGTATTTAAAAATCCAGTGTGTAACACTAGATGGAGCTAGAAGATCTCTTTATGTGCGCCCTGAGGCAACACTGATCTCCAAATACTTGACTCTTACCATTAGTGCCAATTCCCACGTTGTATTCTAAGCAAAAGAAAACAAAAATGCATTTGCCATCTTTCCATCTACTCTGCACCTGCTCATGACTTCTATCTGTAACAAGACCGTGGTAGGGTATGAATGAAATAGTAAATTCCTTCTGGCTTTGTTTTCATGTAAAATAGCTCAAAATATAAGCAGCCATCTGTACTTCACACGAAAACACAATTTTCTATCTTACTGAAATTCTGATAAATTTGAAGATGTTACAGAACTTGATATCATAACCATCCTAAACAATGTAGCAGTGGGATGCTGTCTTCTGCAGCTCAAGTGTCAGGATATTGCATGATTTCCACCTTCATGAGTATCATGAATAAAAGTGCAAACCTGAATTATTTGATACTGTGATGGATGAAGTTTCCATCAAAAATGCTTTTGAACAGCAGTTCAATTTTGTGTCCTCTGAGCAACATTAAGGATAGATAACTCAGTACTGTGCTTTGTACAGATTCCTATTTCAGTTCAGTTTTATTGTCACTCTATTATATATGTATATATATAAAAACATAGTTTTGCATTCCATAAATATAAAATTGTACAAAAAAAATAAATCAATAATATTATTTTCTTGTAATTTAAACCTGAAATAAGAGGACTAACCTTTCCAGCCAGTAAATAATTTAAATGTGGTAAAAAAATACCCCCAAACATTTCAATAAGCAACAACTTTTCCTTCTGATGGATGAAATTTAAGTTTCCAGATAATGTTATGAAAGCTCACTAATTGAAGAGGACTTTTACTTTCCCCACTTATAAAAAGTATTACACATGCTAATATTCTATCTCAGTCATGTCCTTCCAGATTTGACTCACTGTAGATAACAAGTGTTAAGAACATAAAGAGCATGAAGCACAATTAGGCCCTTGCAAAAATTAATATAATTTGGAATATCTTGGTAGTTTATAAATTACAGGCAGGGCATAATACTCTTATTTAAAATCATATGGCATTTTATTTGAAAACTTGGTGCTTTAGAAGTCAATGAGACTATTCATGGGCATTACTTAATACCAATGAGAAAGGAGGGAATTGGTCACTCTTTAGAAAAATAATTTTTGCACTGAGGATCCCTTTAATGATCCACAGACAACTGCATTAATTCGAATCTGCTTATGACAAGACTCTCGTGTCTGCAGGAACGGCTCACATATCATGGCAAGCTACTGTAAGACTATGAAGCAAGGTAAAAATGGACTTTGGGTGCCTTGCTTGGCCACAGCAAGACAACTCAGTAAGTGTTAAAGGAAGGAAAACACAACAAAGAACGAGATGAGCTTTGTTGTAAGGTAACACCTTTTAAATTACAGGGGACAGTGATGGCAAATGGAGAACATCTGAGTGCCCTGCACATGGAAGAGGAGGAGAGAAGTGAAAAAAGGCTGATTCTTTGGTACTTGTGAAATATGCCAATTGCAGCTGGCAGGAAGCAGAGGATAATAATGGGGAAGACCAATGGCAAATGGGCATCTGGCAAAACAGGCCAGCACAGAATGCTTTGGAGGAACACAAGGATATTCCACTCTGTGCATTTGTAGAGTGAAGCCGAGCTCCTGCCCAGGATCAGCATTTGACAGAAGAGAAAATTAGAGAGCAAAGGGAATCTGGACAGACAGTTGGAAATAATTTTTAACAGCTTATTTTCTTTCATTTTAGTATTTGAAATATATAAATCAAAGGCATAAAAATAATTAGGTGTGAAATAAAAGGACATAAAAATCAAAAAGTGCAACAAGAATAGTACATGCCAAATATTGTAAACAGTGACTGGCACCCAGATTTACTTCTCTGCATGGAATATATAATTTAATATACAGCAGACCTCTCCATCTGCCTACATCATTTCCTGGGAGAGAAGAGTATAGCCTGCCACCACTGTGGTTCACTCTGCCACATACCTGAGGTACTGGTGTGCAAGGGGCACACAGTGAGAAGCCTGTCCTAGTTTTACCTTTCCTGAAGCAATTCCAGTATACACTGTGAACAAACCACACATCTTATAGAGTGGAGATCCTGAGCTGGGCTTAATATATTAATATATTAATATATATATTATTATACTTGGTTGGCCCCAAGTCATTCCATGACATGTGCAAACAATTACACGTCCTCTTCTGTGTTTGTGGTGGTCTGACATGGAGTGACAGGGCAGGTGTCACACCCTCCCCATGGGGAGTGAAAGCGCAGGCTTAAGGGTGCAACTCCTGCTCCACATGTGCAGCCTGTGCCTTGGCCAGCCTGGTTGTGTTCAACCACCACAGCAGAGAAAAACCCTCGTGCAGGCACACCACAATCCCTGTTGGAAAGCAGGACTGATGTGTGAAGCCCCAGCCACCAACCCTCGCAGTCCCAACCCGCCTCTCCTGAAGACAAACAAACAGTTTTGCTCTTTTTTATAACAACTCAAAAGAAATCAAATTGTCTTCACCTTTTGAGCAGAGGCCGCTCTCTTCTCCTGCTTGGCTTTCATTTCTGCGAGAAGCCCACTGCCCATCACTTGCACACCGTACCTCCGGCCTCCCTGGGGGCTTCCCTTGCTGTCACCCCTCTCAGCTTTTGCCACGTCATCTGTCTGCACCTCCTCCAGTGAGTCTGGCGTCTTTAATTCCTCGGATCGCTCTGCGCCGCCGTTCTGCTCTGCAGGCTTTGCCTCCTTCTTGCTCGTGTCTAAAGCTGGACTTTTTGCAGCCACCTTGGGTGAGGAGGGCTCCTCTGCCACTGACACAGTCTGGGGGCGTTCAGATTTGGAGCCTCTCGATTTGATTAAGTTAAGGAAACCACTCTTCCTCGAGTCTCTTTTCTTCTTCTCATCACCTGTTTCACTGTGCTCGCTGCTGTCTGAACTTTTAGTTGACGGTCTCCTAAAAAAGACACAGACATTTCAACTTCTCTCCACTCCCCTCCTCCCTTTTAAAAATAGTATCAATTTACTTCTTCCAGGCAAAGCTGATCTTTCATATGATCCATTTATTGCCCTAGGCCCCATCATTACCTGGTGTCTCTATATTAAAAACAGGACAACTAGCATTGATCATACCATCTTGAAACAACTGCACAAAGCAGCACAGGAATCCTCATCTGCACTGGGCATCCAGCTGTTTCGAACACCAGACAGCTCTAACCAACATGTCTATGCATCTATATATTGGGTTTGCAGGGCCAGGTTTTGGTAGCAGGGGGTCTACAGGAGTGGCTTCTATGTAAGGAGTCCTCCTGCTGAAGAGGAAGGAGCAGCAGAGAATATATGATGAACTGATGGCAGCCATTCCCTGTCCCCCTGTGCCACTGGAGAGAAGAAGGTAGAGAAAATCAGGAGTGAAGTTGAGCCCTGGAAAGAGGGAGCGGTGGGGAGAGGTATTTTTAAGATTTGGTTTATTTCTCATTATCATAGTCAGGTTTGATTGGTAATATATTAATTTTTTTTTCCCCCAAGTTGAGTCTGTTTTGCCCATGATGGTAACTGGCAAGACATCTCTCCCTGCCCTTATCTCAACCTGCAAGCTTTTCATTATATTTTCTCTCCTCTGTCCAGCAGGAGGGGAGTGATAGAGCAGCTATGATGGGCAGGGGGTCAACCCACCACAACACACAATTTCACTATGTTTCCAGAGCACACTGCCTGTGGTTTGTATCTGCCCATTAGTAAAAGGACAAGAACTGATCTAGGCACATGTTTAACAGAGCTTGTGGGAGATCTTGTTACTTAAGGGTTCTGCTTAAAATAGGAACTAGTTGGCACAGCCACTTTCAGTAAGGAATACAGAGGTCACTTTTAGAGTGCAGATGCTCATCCTCAAAGGAAAAAAGCTACAAAACCCAAAAGAACGAACAAGCAAAACCAATCCCTAAAGAACCCACCTGCCACTAAGATTTTCTTGAGGCATCTTCTGAGCAGAGTCACACTTAAGGGTGGAGCTGAGCACATACACATTCTGCATACAACACCCAAACTGGAAAGAGAGCCACTGGTGTCCCAAATAAAGATCCACAACAAAGAGGCATGGCCAGGGATAGGTAAACAGGGGTGGTGCAAGTTCACAGGGATATCTGAAATGAGCAGCTGGCAGGCACCCAAGGGAAGCATAGGAGAACGCACGCCTGTGAGCACCCTGAACTTAACCTGCTTAGGACATTTTTCAAAGCTACCATAATTTCTTGCCTCCACACAGTACATCACACACGGCTTCACGTGTCACTATGGGTATCTGTAACTCATAGTGACTTTAAAACATTTGCTTCTCCTGGCACAGCTATCTACCACCAGTCAACACTTACTGTTTTCCTTAATGGATGTCACATCCAGCACAGAAAGGGTCATTCCAAGTTGCCTGGAAATCACCCTTGCTTTCTCATTTAGTTATGGAAATACTGTGTGTGCACGTGCACAAACATACATGAATTCAAGAACATCTACATACGTGCATGGCTCTGTAAATATACAGCCAGCTCCAAAGCAACTGCATGAACTCTATAACCCTTATATAAAGAAGGAGACATCTTTCAGATTAATGTTTTGCTTAAACCAGGAATACTACAAATTGGTGAAACACATCTTTAACATATTTCAAAACCAGTATAAATCTATTGCCATCTATGAAAACACTGTACCCAACAGCACTCTTCACTAGGGACAAACACCCATGTGTACAATGAGCACTGGGGAGACTCACAACCAGTACAAAGCTCTGCTTCAGCTCTAACAAGCGTCACTGAAGGGTAAAATGAGCTCTGAAATATAAAAATTCACACTAGTCATTAATCCCTCCAACATGGTATAGTAAAGCAATTTATTTCAAAGTAGCCATTTTAAGGGCAGGTAATTGAATTCACAATGTCTTGACTACTAAGGTATTTTCTGACTTTGACAACTGCAACCCTGGATATTGGGAACAGGAGTCAAACACAGCTTCAAAGTGCTGCTTGCCCAGCTATCAAGATAGACTTATTTTTTAAATAACTTCTAAAAACTTTTTTTCAACTTACTTTGAATCCATTTTTGTCACTTTCTTAGTGAAAAATTCATCCACACCTTCATCCACTCTTCCCATGAGGCCGTTCTGATCCCCTTCTGGTGGTACTCCAGCAGACACCTGACAGAAGGAGAAACTCTCTCTGTTATGTAATAATCAAAGCATGTTTGCTCCAGTGATAATAGTTAAGAGTTAAGACATTAGAAAAATTATGTGTGCCAACCAAAACTCAGTGCAGATAACAGAATCACCAGTGGAATTCCCCTTCTAGCCAGGCCTGCTGATGCATTACATCAAATGCAAAGTAACCCAAAACACCAGTGACAAACTGGATGCTGAAATGAATGAGGCCAGGCATCAAATGCCTTGGGCTTTAGAGAATAGAGCACTAGGTCAGTCAGACAAGCAAAAAAAAACCCAGAAAAAAAAAATCCTGATCAGGTGGTGACCTGAAGAGAAAGTATTTTCTACAGCCAGCTGTTTCCCTGTTTGGAGAAAATAGATGTTCTGGATGTTGGACTTGAGAAATTTAGAAACAGAGCTCCAGCAGGCTAACAGAGCCTTTTAAAATTCATTCAGTCTTGCACTTCCAAAACCAGAGACTCTAAATACAGAATCAGGTGTTCCACTTTAGGAACCAAACACAGACTTTTGCTCAATGTCTGAAAACAGCAAACTTGCTCCCCGTCTTTGATTTCAATGCCCACATTTTGAATATGGGTGACCTCAGGCATACAAACCAGGCTGGCTTTGAAACACCTGCCAGCCACAAAGGCCCTGTGAAAGTTAGCTGGTGACTCTGCAGCCTCCTGAAGATGAAACAAGCAGTCTCCTGGGAGGATTTCTCATGTGGTCTAGCTCCTGTACATGGCTTTGATGTGGAAAAGCTCTATTACCAGTAAAGAGACTTCCTTCAATATAAATGCCACATGGAAACCTTTTAGATGACTACAGAGGACTCCCCAAGACTCAACCCAGTTATGTTCTTAGTAGTGCTGGGGACCAGGACACAAAATAACAGGGTTTGTAATTTGAAACAACTCAAATCAAGGAATCTCCTAGTTGCCACCATAACTCAAGAGTAATCCCAACTTCTCTTCTGATGTGGAATACAAACTCTTTTCTATGCTTCAACACTCTTAAAAGCTGCTATTAATATCAAACCCAGTCTCATTAAGTCAGGAAAATGGGCTTCATATGAACCAATGCTTTGACAGAGCCACGAAACTTTTTGCTTTCCACTCCTGAACCCTGTTATTTTTGTTATCAAAGATAATGGTTAACATTTTATTGATACCTGCTGTAGCAGTTTAACACTGATTTGAACAGAGCCCACCTGGTAATGACTGCTTTGTTGCCAGTCAAACTGGCAACAGATTTTCTATAAAGAACAGTTCTATTCTAAATTAGCACAATGATTTCTCAGATTTCCAACTCTGCCACCTTTGATACGTTCTGTAGAGAACATGTTTAGCTGGAACATCCGACACTAGGCAGGAGTGCACACGCCTTCACCTGGGTTGGTCTTGCTCACAAAGCCCTTATCACTGGCGTCGCAGCCGAAACACAAAACAAAAGCGAATGACGCATTTTAACAGAAATGAGAAACCACTTCATATTGATATTGGAGTCCTCCAGATCATAGACATAAACATGAAAGTATCAAAAGCATCTCCTGTAGGGGACGTAATTTCAGGATCCAATAATCTACCGCAAATGAGAAGATCTACCTCATGAAGAGAAAACAATTTACATCTGAAACAGCGGCAAGTTCCTAAAAATTAATGAAAGATGTACAGAAATGTTGAGGGTCTAATAAGGTCCTCAAGGCACAGGATATTCTTATAGCTGTTTATTGTAATGCTTTTTAGTATTAGCATTTACTGTAAGACTGAGTTCTGGTTTATTTTGTTTTACCCTCCTAACTCATAAAAAAAAAAAAGTGTTAAGTCTTCATTTGTCCTTTTTTATCTCTTTTTTAGCTTAAGTTTAAAAGTGAGCATGTTTCTTTGTTAAGGAAAAAAATGACTGAAGCAGAAATAAATAAGATGAATCACAATCTCTTTCATACATTAGAGATTCATCTCTTCTGCTGTACTAAATCTTCATACATGAGGGAAGAACTCATGAGGTGAAGATCTCACAAAAATCTAAATTATAAACAACTGTTTCATCATTTTGCTTCAAAGGTAAAGCTACTTGGGAGTGGATGGTTTTGAGTTTTTCTTTTTTTCCCCTCTCATTTTCCCCCTCTCTAAACACTCATTCCAGTAGAAACTCTGACAAAACTATAGATCTTCCTTCTGCCCACCCACCCAACTCAAGTTAAAAGTTTGTTGCTCTTTTTTCTCCATTTTCTCCTTTCTTTTCTTTCATTTTTCAGCTTCCAAAGAACAAACTTGTTTTCCAGCAAAACCAGAGAAGTACAACTACGATCATCTGAGACCCCTTGAATTACTAAATACAAATAATGGGAACAGCAAACAACCCAACAGAGCTGCTTTAAGTGGCAGAAAAGGTCAAGATTTTGCCTCTCACATTGCAAGTGCTTTCCCTAAGCACTGTTTTCTGTATTCTTGAAGCGGCAAAACCAGCAGCAAATCAACTCTGCAAGCAATGTCATAGTCCACTCATGACTCTGACCTCCAAATTCTGGCTGTTTTGTTTTCAGAAGCATCAAAACAAACATCTTAAGCCTTTCAAAAATTTGTTTGGACTCCTTCTGAGGTCAGAACTAGTAGGGAACTAAAGGGTTCATAAAAACAAGACAGGGACAAATGAGTTCAAGTAAAAAAAACTCCTTTCAATTTCTGTACCTAAATAAACTCCCAATTTCCTAATTAATTCAATACGGATGAGCATTCCCACAACACTGCACTACCATGGGAAGTAAGACCTCTCCTCTACAAGGAGTGACCTTTTTGTTGCTGTTGAAGAAGATACTGTATGTCCTAGTTCTGTGCCTGGTAGAGAAGCACCTGCCCCTCCCAGGCCCCCACTGCTCCCACTTCCCTGAGCTGATGGCACAGGATGTGCTGAGTTTGGAAGCAACTGGGAAAACATGCTTGTGTTCTGCAGCAATGGAACTGGGAGAAGTAAACACAGATGTGTTTTCACTACGTGGAGACAAATCCATTCTTCTGCTACCTCTAACCTTCCCAGTGAAGCACAAGGGAATGGAAAGTTGGCTTGAATATTCCATTTGCTTCAATGTTTCTCTCTTTCCAAGTGGTACAAAAAGTGCTTCACTGCCTGCTATGATCTTTCCCAGCATTAGGGAAATTTTCAAGGATCCTCTCAATTGGAAATCCTCAGGAAGCAGAAAAGGCCACAGGCGTTTCTTACGAGGCAGCCTAACACAGAGAGGCAAGGGCTGCCCCTTGATAGGGCTACTTATCATATCAGCTGTGCTCTGTTGCTGTGAGATAACTCTGTAACTCCTCCAGATCTGTCCTTACATACCCTGAGGACACACCAGCACAGAAATAAATCTTTACTGATACGGTGTGCCAAGGAAATGGAACTGTGGGAACTCCACGCATGTATATTGAGTTCACACCAATGCCTTCCGTGAACAGACAGTGCTCTTCTGTTGTGCCTTTCTAAGGCAGGCTCCAGCATGAAAAGGAGATCTGTGACTATGCAGATTTGCTGGCCAAACACCATCTTCAGTTTAGGAGCTGTGGGAAGCTGGGTGTCACAGAGTAGCTCCTCTGAGAGCTGACAGAAATAAGAATTCATGCCAAGTCACCACATCTTAATGCAGGCAGAAAAAAGGATTAAGACTTAACAAACCCTTGCAACATAATAGAAAAGTCTCATGATATTTTGTGCATTTCCTGTGAAAGCTCCAAGCACCTCCAGAAACTGCTTCCATGAAAAAAAAACCAACAAAACAAAACAAAAGCAAAATAGAAAAGGATAAAACATATCCTGGATTTAGGCTGTGTCAAACAAGACAAAAAGCTTGTAATAGAGATAGCACACTGAAAGACAAACACTAGAAGAAAAATTAAATAGTTGATTATGGCTTTTACACCTTCAACCATTGTCCTCATTACACTGCAAGACCTGACTCATGGCAAAAAGCAATCAACACATGACATTGCCAGCAATATTTTAATGTAGACTCACTGCTGCTTGGCTGGGCTGCTGCTTTTTATTTCTTTTGGGCCTTAATTTTGTAAAGTGTTCCAGTTTCCTTCCTTCTTCTGATGGCAGCTCTGAAATGAATCCAGAAGTTCGTTTGTCTGGCCTGCTGGAAGGAAATGGTGGGTCTTCTATATGGATAGGTACTTCTTCCAGTGCTTTATCTAGATCAAATTCCATTTCTAAGAGAAATCAAAACTTTCCAATTAGATTTAACATGATATTTAAAACAAAAGACAATGCCATTCCTCTTTTTGGTGGCAAATAACTACAAGCACATTCAGGGAACTTAGCTACAATATCTCTGTGAGCTGGCAGAGCACTGTGAGCAACTATTTACTATCAAACACATTAGCAGAATTTCAAAACAAAGCAGCCAGCGTGGGTCACAAATGCAATCCAGAGGGAGGGAGAATCACCTGTGCTTTTCAATCAAGAACCATCTAGAACCAACTCAGGCAAGCAAAGAAAAAAAATGGTTTTAAGGAATTCTCACTTACCAAAAGCTCTGGACACTGGCCGGAGCATTCTACTGTGGATGCTTTTCCTTTTTGATTTAGGAGTCATCTATCAACACAAAACAAAGCAAAAATTACTTTAGGGGACAAAAGAAATTACAACAAAACAGCTTTTCATGCCTACGAACCATTTAAAGATCTGATTTGATTTAACACCAGAAGGGAATGGGGTTTTTCCTCCCTCTCTCATACATTCAGAACTTTTTCTAAATTTATATTTTGTTCAACTGACTTTGAACAGAACCAGAGAGGTAATTCATTTTTCCCACTAAAACTGCAGGCTGCATGCAGGATGATTATTGAAATTATCCAAGCATTAACTCTTTGACCCCCAATTGTAAAACAAGGGAACTATTAAAATCTCATCTCTGCAGAGATCATGAGGGACTCATTTAAGACTTAATTACTTTGTTCACCATTGCACAGTTAATGACAATACCAGGAATAGTCTACTCCTTGTTCTGGCTTTTATTTTTGACACAAAATACACTTCCTCAGTTCATTTGTTAGTAGCATGTTACTGGGAATCTATGCTTCTGGACATCACCACACAGCTCACTGAACTTCCCTAGGAAAACGAGCCTTGGAGAATACAGTGCTTCTTCAAAAAACAAAAACACCGTGTCAGTGTTGGCAGTATCTGCAGCAAACACATGACTTCCCTGGACTTTAGACACATTGAGAAGAGGTGGAAAGTTCAGCATATGTTCAACACAGTTACTGAATTATGCGCTATTAGCCTTCTGATCTTCACATTCCCAAAAAAAAGGAGTAGGTTGCCTTAAGAGGGCAAATACCCAGACTTAAGACTCCAGCTTGTTCTTTTTCAAAGAAAGTTGTCCTCCTTGTCTTGACTGAAGCCTTCTGAAAGTTTGCATGGCAAAAAAGACAGTTTTGCTACAGGAAATGGATGCATCACCAATTCCAGAGCTCTTAACATAGCTCAGCATTGTCAGAGTTTTTGTTTAAAAGTTGACCCACAGGTTTTCTCGAGTTAGTTTAAAATCACTCAGCTTCTATAAATATGGGCTCCTTTTGTAGTAGAGTTGTACATGCTGGCTTTAGTGATACCCATATACTTCTATGAACTTGCTAGTCTTGAAGCCTAGTTACTTCAACTCTACTGGAGTATCAGTTCAATTCTGGAGTATCAGTCAGCAAGCTATTATGGCTTGCCACTCATTAAGAGAACTGTTAATGAAGCTTAGAAGTATCAATTTTATATCAGCCAGAAAAAACATAGTTGGCACTAAGATTTCACTCAAATCATGAACTGTTTAAGGCAAACATTTGCTAGTTTTTATGTATGGAAAGTTCAATGCACAGGCTCACATGTGCTGAATTCATATTCCCAAAGTAGTCACAAGGATCATTACACCACTACTCACATGCTCAGGGTTATGACAGATTTTTGTGACAGGACAGCTATTACCCATGTTCTCAAGACCAGAAAAGGACTTGAAGACTACAGAGTGGGCAGTGATAGCACTGCCTGGGCAATAGAGTTCTGGTTTTATTGATATGTACACTGTTGGGGAAAAAAAGATACCTTCAGCGGTTGCAGGTTTCCACTTCCACATCTGACAACCATCAGTAAATGACACAACAATTTCAACACCAGCCAGGAAGTAGTTTGCCACCTGAGCAGCCTTACTTTGACACTAATGAGCAGGCAGTGTTGCTGCACCAAAAGGTCAGACACTACTTTCAGAGTCACCAATAAATTAAATGCAACGGGTTCCATGGCGAGTGGCTGGAGAGGTGCTGAATTTTTTCAGTCAGCACTGCAGTGGCCTGTGCAAGAGGTAGGCAGCTGGGCAGCCTCTGCACTGCACACCTCAACAGCTCTCCACCCATCCCCCAAACCTGAAACAACCAAAGCATCCACACCTCACGTAAGAAAGAGCTGAAGCAGCTCAGCATTTGGGGGACAGCAGTTGCAAGTCACTATCAGTAGCCCTGGTTTAGTTTCCAGACACAGCCCATTTCTCGTTAAGGTACATTCACATGCATTTTGGTCTGCTTCCCGATTTTTTGGGTGGGGTGACTGGAAGTTACATTTAGTATATACAGCAACTCCTGTGCTAAAGAGGATCAGAAAGGAGGACAGAAAACACAGCTGATGGAAAACCTCTGGTCACTCAGCAGCTGCACAGCCATGGCCAGTGCTCTGAGTGGATGAACACCGACAAGCTGAGAGCTGCCCCAGCCCAGGGCACCAACACAAAACAGCACAGGGCACGTGTTGCAGTTCCTTTGCAAGGACTGGAATGCTCCAAATACTTCTCCAACAGCCAGGAGCAGAATGATTTCGTTTTACTTCCCAGACAAGAAAATGCCCCGAGATGACCCCGCAGAGCTTCTGCTGACAACCGTAAGCCAGCCAGTCTTTGCTATAACTTACTGTCAGCTTGGCATGATCCATCAGCAGCTTGGTTGCTGGGGATAAAGGCAGAGGGATAGAGATGCTTCCCATTTGCTTTAACAGCATGAATAACAGCTCCACATACACTCTTATTTGAAAACCTTCTGTTTTCTAGCCTGTTTAGGAAGTGCACAGATGAAAGGCTTCTTGCCAAGTGAACTTTCTAGATCACACGCAGAGCAAAATGGGTCAAAGCATTAATCTAAATAGGGCAGTGTGCTCTTTTACAAAATATTAGGCTTAATCTCTGCTTAACATCTCAGCCACCACACAGTCTGCTACAGCAGCAGTGCACATGTCATTGCTAGAGGAGATATCTGAACTCCCAGCCTGAGCCCATTTCCTATATTTCACGGAAGCAGTTCAGCTTTGGCAGAAGCACATTTTCTACCTTCTCACCACCTCTGGCCCCACAAGCACAACGTGGCTCTCCAGCCTCATGCTTCCCTTGTGGCCTTTTCAGAGGAAGAGCTGTTAGTATCACCTCCTCTCATACACATCTTCCACAGACTTTCCATTCTAGCACACCACCTCCTGAATTCTTCCTTGTTTTGCCTACTTTTCCATGAGCACATTGTAGGCTGCTTGGCAGAACAGATAGAAATATTAACTGCATCTCTGGAATTTGAGAGGACCTCTTGGCAGTCTGCATGCACCTATGCCACTGAGATGTGGGAGATGGCTCCACGAATGTGCCTTTCTGCAGTAGATGTGAGCCAGCAAATCTCTACCACACTTCCAAATAAGGGGTTATTTACACACTGTCATGTGTCCTTGCTAACTTTAAGCTCCCAGGATCTCTTCCCATGATCACTTTTCCAGATTCCTCCCTTCTGACTGCCTTCCTCACAAAACTATCTGAGCTCTCTGGAGTTTTCTGAAATTGTACTACCAGCTGTGGAAGAACACTAGTATCTTGGGAATTAAAAACCACAACTGAAATAGTTCTGTTTTGAATGCTAGAAAACAATGTACTTTCAGAAACAGGATCTCAGATATTCTCCTTGTTTATACAGATAATTGAAATTACTCTCAGTGCCAAGGGATATGCTTATGTCCATGTATTTCTCCTCCTACTTCAAAGTAATTTATATTCAATCCTATTAGATACAGAGATGCTCTGTGACCCTCCTGTCACTTCCCTTTCAAAAGATTTCAAACAAACTGATGAATAACTTGCTGCTCCCTCTTGAAACTTACCTCCCCAACCAGTCTCCCTTCAACATATGGGTTTTCAGCTTTGAGAACATGTTGAGGGCTATTCTTTCATTAAGCTGAATGATGCTTGAATATAAAACCAAATCAACATATTTTCCTTCTGAGCAGTAATATTTGTCCTTATACCTCCAACATCAGTACTCTGCTTTGGTTTGGTCTTAAAACCAAGGAGTCCCTTAAATTCAGATGCTACATTAGCTGAACTTTTTTGTAAATACAGTCTCATTCCTGAACCACTGCCTGTTTCATTTGTAGGTGCAGATGGATGGCACTACAGTCTCCCAGGAGACTCTCAAGGCAGTACAGAGGCAAATGGAGCACAAAAACATAAACAAGTAGGCCAGAAACAGCAGAGCTAAAAAAATACTTACACTTGTACAGCAGAGAGTCTCCATGCAGCAAAAAAGAAAGAAAAAAGAATATGAATGGGGAAGACAAAGCAATAGCAGTTCTCAGGAAAGGAGGCAAAACCAGGAATCATCAAAATAAAGAAAACTAAAGCCAAAACACTTGGAAGACTTAGCAGGAAGGTGACATGCAAGAATGAGGTAAAAATCCCTTGTATTTGGAAGTGCTCTACGTTTTGTATTTCCAGCAGATAACCAGAGAAGTATGTGATCTCTTGTTTGATCTATATTGGGACAAATTAATGTTTTCTGACATTTGTTTCCAATATACGGCACTCGCCAATGGTGCCAACCTGCCACCTGCTGTCCCAAGGTACTGTTTTTCCATTTTGCTGGCACCAGTAGTGAGATAAAAAATGTAATTCTAGTACTTCCTAGTCTGAAGGAAGATTCTGAATTCAAAATTGCCAGTTTGTTGTGGTGTGCAAGCAAGCAAGGAAAACAAAACAAAGCTTCTCTTGAAGGAATGAAAAACGATGGAAGTCTGTTCTCCTGAGGTTTAAATAAACCTAAATGAAAGCAACAGTATTTCTCCTTCCCATAAGGAGGTTTAGAGGCACAGACTTTCAAGCACTTTTGGCACATGAGAAAGATGCTCTTTCATGACTAAAGCACAATCTTTTCCCTTCAAAAAATATAAGCAAAGCAAGGAAGCAGCACAGTCGTCACAGGAAATGAAGCAATGCCAAATGCCATATCCCATCTCTTCTATGGCTCATGACCAACCATGCTCCTCCCGAATTCAGGGTTAGAAAGAACAATTATTAGAAGTGTGGTTTTGTTTTCAAGTTGAATGGGGTCTGCCACTACAACAACACTGCAGGTGTTAGCAGAATGTGGCAGAAGTAGTCATGGTCTGGATTAAACACCTTGTCAAGAAAGTGCTGCATGTTCTTGCACCCAGCACCTCTCCTTTGATTTCCTGCTGTCCTCAGGGTCAGTTGTTTGTTTGTTGGGGTTTTGCCTCAGGGTTTTGGGTTGTTTTGGTCTTTATTTTCTTTTACCCTCAGAAACTTTGGCTTTATGCAAGAGCTCTCAGCTAGCAGTGATTCAGGCAAACCTCTTCACTACTCTTGTTCTTGTATGCTATCCATGCACACATACACTCTTACTCAATTCTTCTGTCAGAACCTATGTTCTCTCTTCTCTTGCCTGTCTTCTACACTACCAATCACTACAGCTGCTCTGAGATTGCTGGAGAGACTGCAGAATCCATTCACAAACATCTCAGAAACTGAAACAATCTTAAAAAAAAAGTGCTCCTGCACAGTTGAAGAAACAAATCTGCGACACTGATTCTCTTTCAGACAGCATTCGTGGCAGTACTCCAGCCTTTTCTGTGTATTTAATGCATAGGCAGGAAAGTTATTTGTATTATATATGCAGCTGGAAATGAGATTAGGACCAAAGTGCAAAGTAACACACATAAATGGGAGCAATCCCAGGACTTGAGGGAGTTTACAGTCTGTGGTCCTGATCCAACAAGGACTTAGGGAAACTCCTGCCTTCCACACTTCAGTGATCTCCTGACTACTGAGGCATTTAAAAGGTGCTAAACACCTTGTGGGTGGGGAGTAAGGCGGGAGAAGGAGGCACACAGCAGGTTAGACAAGGAAGCACCATTAAGCAAAGCAAAGACCAAGGGACATGCCTGAAGCCACCAAGGAATCTGGCTGCTCTGCAGGGAACCTAATGCCAGTCTTTGACCCCTGAAGTGCTACAGGCCATGAAGCCTCTCAACCTTCCCCCCCTTTGTTTGCTCTCAGCATAATTGCAGTATGAAGTGGTCTGCCTCCCAGCGTACACGGACTGTCCCTGAAGATGAAATACCAACCCACAAGCAAAAATCCCAAGAAAATTAAACCCAAACAAAATGAGAAACTGCATTGAGGAATTCTAACAAGTGCCAATGAGGTTTGAGATGTCATAAAAATATGTCAAAGGAATTTTACAGAACATATTTATCCAGTGCTATACCATTTCAGCTGTATACATTTTGTGGGGTATGCCTTTTTAAGAAAGAGGCATAAGAAAACAAGGTAGTTTATCACAAATCCTGTTTTATTTTGCTGTAAGGAATTCTGACCTGTAAAGCTGCCATGACACCAGTTCAGTCAACCAACATTTCCCATGCTTCTTTTAGTCTCCTAACTACCTCTGACAGTGTCATACATCTGTTGTCTTATTAAAAAA